>WNWU01000004.1:6400613-6611026 GCA_012654045.1 Ptyas mucosa
TGTTCATTATTTTGCAGGTAGGTCAGACAAAGGTGTGAATTGTTATCTAATGGTTGAATCATGGCAGTTGCCTTTGGGTGGATACCTTTGGGTGGATGATTGAGAGTCTTCATCGACATGTGAATTGTTGTATTTCATACAAAACTTGCTAATGCTCCTAGGGTTATGTAAAGAGTAACTGATACAGTGTGGGTTTGGAAAACTTAATTTGTTAAACTTTGGTGTGTCAATGCATGCTCTTTAAATGTTGATATTAAGAATGCATTTAAAATGGAAAAAATTATATTGGCTTGGCTTTGACAGGTTTGCATATTATCTGCTTACTCTTAAGCACTGTTGACATGATATTAAAAAACAGCAGCAATTTACCCCCTACATTAATTTCTTTTTGCAGCCAGCAGTCTCTCCTGTATACAAAGCAAAAAGACATAGCAGAGGACTAAACAATTACTGGTACTTATGCTGGGCCTAAACCTGGCAGAATACTTACAAAAAGAAACACAAAATCTGTTACCCCAATTACTTGGCAAGATCAATCCCTATAGAAAAATTGACTAAGGAACTTATTAATGTTTTGAAAAACATCTTCATAAGAAAACTACAATTTAATTTGATATTTTTAATGCCTTGGAGTCAGATATACTAGCAAAAATAATTTTTAAAAGATTAGTTTGGTTCAACAATCTGGGAAAGAAATGGAAAACACTGATTTTCTGTTGTGAAATGTGTCACTTGCTGATACCTGTTTAGATTAAAATATTTTTTCCAGTGGTTAAGAGCAGAGATGTATTCCACAGTTTCCCATAGGATTTATTTAATGTTTTCAAAAATGTTGAAAAATATTCTGACAAATTTTATATTATTTTGGTTGGTGGACTAATGATAACATCACTTAATGTCTGTCTGTCTGTCTGTCTACCTGTACAACAGAATTGGAGGGCATCTGGGAGGTCTTCTAGTCTATCTCCCTGTTCAAGTTGGAGCCCCTATAACATTCCGGGCCAATGGCTGTCCAGTCTCTTCTTAGAAACCTCCAGTGATGGAGCAACCACAACTTCTGGAAGCAAACTGTTAATTGTGCTTACAGCCAGGAAATTTCTCCTTAGTTCTAGGTTGGATTTCTCTTCGATAAGACTTCAACTGTTACTTCTTCTCCTGCTCTCAAGTGAAAATTTATATGGCTGCCCACTCTCAGTGATTCTGTGTCACTTTTAAAGATAAAACCAAATATAAAAACAATAAAAAGCAATAATCCCCTGCCCCTGGCAAACATTATGACCTTAAGGAATAAATCATGGGAACAACAGTTCTGAGTTCCAATTGTTTTCTGTGACTGCAATACTTGAAACATTTGAAGCATAGCAATAACATTCTGATGGAACCTTTTAAAAGGGAGTGTTTTATTCCAGGTCCAGAACAAAGCATTTTAAAATTTTGTTTTGTACATACCCTTGTGATTTATGCTTCTAGCTCCAGTTGTATTCTTGCTTTCAATATGAGTATAAAATAAAGTAAAGGTTCCCCAGAACATGCATGCTAGTCATTTATAATATGGTTTTAGTAAGAAATCTGACTTACTTCCTTATTTTCTAAATAATAACACTAATTTATTCAACTTATATGCCACCCATCTCTCAAAAATAGAAGTGCAATCAAGTGAGGGATCTCATTTTGTTACCAAAGGCCTGGGTAAATGAGGCTTTTAGTGCTATGTATTTAAATGGTCTCATGATGCTCAACAAATACGTTTTCTGTTTTATGATAGAATCAGTTGAAGATAAAACATTCCTAATGGTATAAAATTATATTGTAGAATAAAGCATCCAATGAAGTTTCTGTGTAATACATATAAAAAGCAGAAAAGCTACAATAAATAACTACTTCCATTTTCAAATCTTTATATCATTTAAATGTGGTAAGATGTAGGATTTCTTTGTGATAATGATTCTTTATAATGGGGAAGGGGGCTTGCTTGCAACTAATTCCTTGAGACAAAGTAAACATTTGCTTGGTCAGTTTCTTCTGTTCCACTATAACCTATTTTGTTTGAGGACAAATAAAGCCAGAGGTACAGCATAAAAAAGAAATAATTGAAATTCTCTCTCTCTCTCTCTGCGTGTGTGTGTGTGTTAGTGATCAGAATGTGATTTTTTCATGAAATATTGGAAAGTGATTGTTTCAGTTTTGGAATCAACTGACACACACACCCCCCTTATGTTTAACTATATTTATACTGCTGCTTTCTACGTGATGTTCTATAGCTGTGTGTCAGCTCCAAGGGGGAAATTTTGTAGTCTTGTAAGGAGTCTAATTACTCTAGTTTCTGCATCAGTACTGCCTGCAAAAGACCAGTTCAAAAGTGAAGGATAGGAAAAATTGACTGTATCACTTACATTGGGTGATAATGGCTTCTATTCCTAAGCTATACATTATTTTTTGCTATTTTTTAGGAAGAAAAAATGTTTAGTTCACTCTCTTCGTAGAATTTTTAGGTTCTGTGCTTTTATGAATAAAATTTAAATGATGAATATGAACAAGAATTATATAAAATTGATACAAATCTTGTTTTTCTCCCACTGTTTTGATATTTTGCCTCATTCATTATTTCACAGGAGTTGTTTCAGCTATTTCATTCAAATTGCTATGGTCAAAGGGATACCAATGGCAAAAATACACAGGTTGTTTTCTCTGTTCAGACATGCTTTAAGTATTGTATCCCAATGTTGTATCCAAATAAGTATTTAGCTGTTTGAACCTTAAATTCTCTGCCTAACTCTCACATAGTTACTTACTATAGGACTGTGATGGCAAACCTATGGCACGTGTGCCACAGGTGGCACGCATAGCCATATCAGTGGGCATGCCAGCTCAGCTTTGGTGCGCATGTGCGTGCTGGCCACCTGATTTTCAGGCCTTTTGGGCCCACCAGAAGTAGGGAAATAGGCTGTTTTCTGCCTCCGGAGGGCCTGGGGGTAGGTGGGGAAGGCTGTTTTCACCTTCCCCAGATGCATAGAGAGGATCTGGAGCCAGGTGACAAAAACGGGCCAGGAGCAAGGGGGGAGGGGGAATTGGGCACGCATGCGCAGTGCGGGGCCCATAGAATTATGAGTGTGGGCACGCGCATGCGTGAACCTCCCCCACCCCCCCTTCTTGGCACGCGATGTCAATAGCCATCACTGCTATAGGATATCACCTCACCAGAAAAGATATTAATGGAGTTATCAGTGACAGTTTTCACTAATTTATGCATGGGTCTTCATATTCACTAGGTGCTTTGGGTAGTAAGCAAATAGAGGATTGAAATGAGTTATGAACAGAAGTGAAGGACTGTGCCATGTAAAGGGGATTACCCTTCCCCGCAAATAGAATAGTAAGAATCCCAGGGAAAGTACTTGGATGTTAAGTGAACCCCAATCAAACCTGTACCAAATTACAAGTTTGACAGTGGAAGTCAGAGAAGAAAGGATAAGTAAGCAATTACAATGTTTTGAATAAAGACTATAAAGAATTGAGGGGTTCTTTGGCTAGACTTATGAAAAGTTCAATAAAGGAACCAATGGAATATGCTGAAAAGAGAAAAGAAAACTTGGAATAAGTTACAGTATTGGAGATTTTATTACTTTTGGATCTGTTAGTGAACAAGATAGAGTTGTTGGCAAATGCACTACAGAAGAGCTGAAATATTTACCTGTAGAAAGGAGATAACATTTCGGCATTGGGCTAGTTTCTACCAGGGATCTAATTTAGTCAATTCAACATCTCCCTCATCGATTTACCAGCAAGTTAGAAAGGGCTCTTCAGGGAGGGATTTACCATGGTTAGATAGGGCTCTTCAGGAACTCTGGTGCAGTTCCCATTTGTAGCAGTTCCCAAGTGTTTGCTTGGTTGGATTTTTCAGAAGAAAATGGAACCTTTTGAGTGGCAGAAGTTGGATAATGTTTATAGAAAAATACCAGATACAAACATCATTTAAACAGAGAGGCCATATTGTACATTTGAATGTTTTGTAGCAATATAGAAATGTCTGTGTGCATGTCTGCACACGTGCATATACAGCTTTCATAAAGAGTATGGTATTGATATTGTAAAGCCACCTCTGTATAGATAGGCTTTGCTATCTTTAAAAATGAACAACTATTAACCAGTGGTGGGTTGCCCCCTGTTCGCATAGGACTGCTGTCTGGCCTATTCTAACAGTTAAAAGCATTATCCCCCCCCCCCCCCCCGTCCATGTTACTGTATCTGTACTTGTTCTTAACAGAAGAAAATAAACAACAAAAAGGATAAAACATGCCTCAAATGGGAAGGTTCTTCATGTGCTTTCCCTGTCTGGCTACCAGGTAATAAAGTATAAGTATTCAACTAGGAATAGCAAATGCATGTTTTGTAAACATAATTTCTGCTTATTTTCCTAGATCAGCTGCACTAAGAAAGCTCTGTTAAAAAAGCCTTCTCTAAAGGCTGCCAGAATAACCACTTCTATAATTGTAATTCATTTTTTTCCCTGATACACCTCTTTCTGGTTGCCAAGTAACCAGTCATATTGCTTAGAATCCATATTATTATAGTATCTTCATTGTTAATCTTACGCCCTACCCTTTTTCAATTTATTTTGTATTTTAATTAGTCAGTTTAATGAAACAAGGAGAGGACATTCATACACATGTTTGAAACACTAAAGATGACTAAGGATATGATTTTAGGCCCTCTCTGCGGTAATCAGCTAAACAGGCCCCTTGCTATGAGAATTCAGGTTGCTACGGTTACCTATGGAAACTAGGACTTTGGGTTAACTCAGGACATGGATGCACAAAGCTCAGTACCTCACGTCTCAACATCCGCTAATGTGTCCTTGCCTCTGTATCTGAGTCCCAACCCCACCCCCAGACTTTAGTTGTAGGATAACTAGCTGAAATTTACCTAACAAAATTCACCAGTTGTAGAAGTCTGCATTCAACTTAGACAATGGAATGGAGACCAGTACACCAAATATCATTCAAGTTAAGCTGAAAGACAAAAAGACAGCTGTTTTAATTGGTGATCTGAGAAAGTTTTGGCATAACATAAATATTGTTTGTCCATTAGATTCTGAAATAAGTATCATGCTGTAATATGTTCCCTTCTTAGAGGGTAGACAAGAATAGCATTAGTAGGATTTCATTGCAGATGTTGAACCAAAAGAATATTAAGTAAATATAAGTAAAAGAAAAGGAGTTGGGGAAATGAGAGATTAAGATAGACTTTAAAGCTTAGCAACTAAATATTGGATCTTGGTATGTCTCTAAATAGTTAACCTAAAAGATAGGCTAAATATAGATTTTTAAAAGATAAAGTTACAATTTGTATATGATTATAAGGTGACCTTCAGTATAGCAAACACTGTGGCAATGTAAGGTCTGGAAGTGATATGAAGATAATCTAGTCCAGCTGTGTGTCCAGGACAGAAATCCATAAAGGTAGTCCTTGACTTATGACCACAATTGACCCCAAATTTTCTGTTGTTAAGCAAGACAGTTGTTAACTGAATTTTGCCCCGTTTTACAATTTTTCTTGCCATAGTTGCTAAGTGAATCACTACAGTTTTTAAATTATCAACATCGTTATTAAGTGAATTTGGTTTCCCCATTGACTTTGCTTGTCAGAAGGTTGCAAAAGATGATCACATGATCCCATGACACCAAAAGCACCTGAATTTTGATCATGTGATCATGGGGATGGTACATTTTTGTATCTGCGAAAAATGGTCATAAATCACTCTTTTAATGCTGTTGTAACTTTAAACAGTCACTAAACAAATGGTTGTAAGTCAAGGACTACCTGTACTGTAGTATTCCTAATGGATGACCATCTAGCCCTTATTTAAACATCCATCCTTATGCCTTTGATTCTTTGTTCACAAATGTAAGACTTGCCATGAAATCCGTCTCGCTGGCTTCTGTCCATTCTGTCTGTTGTTCCAACTTGTTAAGGTTTTTGCTGAAACTCATTTCCAGGTCTCTGCTACACATTTGATGTCACGAAAACTATTTTAAACTAGTAGTAGGTGGGTTAGATATAGATTAGCATGGAGATTTATATGGTTCATATTGACCTAACCAGAACTCAGTCGGGATCTCTGTAGGAAAATGAAATGTACTGATGCATATTCACAATGTGGTTAGGCCATATTCTTTCCCTCTATGTTGTAAACTTCTATTACCTGTGTTGGGCAAATAATGGTCTGACTGGAAATGCAATGCTGACCAACGATTTATTGCTGGAGTGACTGGAATTACTATTTTATAGATGCCTCTTCTGAAGTTTGGTACATTGTATAGAGCAGGGGTCTCCAACCTTGGCAACTTTAAGCCTTGGTGACTTCAACTCCCAGAATTCCCCAGCCAGCTTTGCTGGGAGTTGAAGTCCGCTTCATAGATGGAAAACTATCTTGATGGAATACAGTATATAAAAACCATTACTTAGGCAAAAGGGTCTTAATTTTTTAAGACCTGAGAAATGAAATCATGTTTCGAAGTAGCTCTGGCAGAGAGACCTCTGTTTCACTGGAGGGTAAGAACAGGAGGAAATAATGTACAACCCAATCACACTTGCAAGATTCTATTACTAAGGCTAATTTCAATAAAAATAGCTTTAGCCTTTCTGTGGAATGATTTCCTAGTCTAGTCTACATAGTAGTATCAACATAGATGATTAGGGCTCAGACAAAAATGATGGGAAGTCCTGTTGCTTGGAAACATGGTAGGTGAGCTGTTCTTAAATTATGGAAGAAGAGCTAAGTGGTAAGTTTTAACTTTCATTTACTCAGGATGCCCACTTTTATTTCTTTGCTGTCTTGATCACCAGAGAATAGTTTTTGATCTAATATGTTCTCTATCAGCTTTGCTGTCATCATTCTATGATAATGTTTATAGCCATTTCATTGTCATTTTCTCCTTTAATAAATACAAATATAAATTTGCTCTTTCCCTTATAGTGCCATGCAATTATTATTTTATCATGGCTTCTATTTCTCATTCCATTTCAGCTTTTACAGAAATGTCCCAATTATCCTTTCATGTTCAGTAATAAAATATGACACATGTTCTTTGTCAACATTTAAACATTTTTTCAACAAAGGGGCAAATAAGAAAACTTAGCAACATGATCAAAGTTTTGAAGTTCTGTTTATAACTTAATTTTCAGATCATTTTTCTTTTCCCCTTGCCCTTCTTTTGCTGTGTTTATCAATTATAAAATTATGTTGAAAATTTAAAAACAAATTTGTATTTTGTTCATTAGTTTCACATTAAGAGTCAACAAAAATTTGACGGCACATAATCAAAATACAAATTTAAAAGTAGTAAACTCTCTCTACATTGGTACACTTATTTTATAACAGAAAATACTTTTAAGGAATGGCTACTTAGAAATTTGGGTGATATATTGGGTTAATGTTCTACTTTTTTCCTGATGTTTATTGATAGATGTTAATAATTTGATTATATAACAGAATATGAATCTGTAAGATTAATTATGATTGATATAGTATGTATGCATGTATGTGTGTAGATATATTTTGTCCTCAGTCTTTTCGTCTTTATTTTTCATACGTGTCATTCTATAAATATGGATATGAAGGATGTCAGTTCTTCAAAACTAAAGCTGCAAGCATGATTGGTTGAATATTCATGATTCATTTTAAACCTTAAAATAAAAGCCATGATTACTATGACAGAGCATGCCTTTTATTTTATTTCATTTACCCCCTATAAATGAAAACATTATATGGATTTATTTCATGTATGTAGGAAAAAAGATGTAAAAATATAAAACAAGTCCTGAAAGATGTTTAGCCAAACCTCCAATGTACTGAATAAGAACAACCATTGTTAGTTTTCTAATTTTGTAAACGTGTGGTGTTCAAACCTGTTTTATACACTGGCCACATCTGGAATTAGTTCTACAAAGTCTGTTAATTTTTAAAGTGGTCTTTGGCAAACTATTGTTTTCTTTGCATTATTTAAGTGATTAATGTAAAACTGATCAAAACAGATTTTCATTTCTTTATCTATTACATTTTATGTTCATATTGGAAAGGATGGATCTCAAAGGAAATAATCTGGAATTTAGCCTACTAGGATCTGAAATACAACAGCCCAGAAAATTAGAGTAGAAAAGAAGATTTTGTTGATATTTATGTTCTCTAAATTAGAAGAAAAATAAAATGGTCTCTTGCTATTTGGTCTTCTGTCTCTTTCTTCCCACCCTCTCCATTCATGAGTTCTCTGTAAGCTCATGAAACATGAAACCTAGGAAAAAGTTGAAGTGTGGCTGTAATTGGGATTATTCTATTTTTAGTTAATCAGCAAGCGATGTGCTGTCCTATCCATGTCCCAGTAAAGAAATTACATAACTCTTAACTCTGTCTGCTGCAGCACCAACTTCCTGTTTCCTTTGAACTTTTCTTTCTCTCCCTTTTTAAAAACTTTTCATGTCACTTTTAAATACCAGAATATTAAGGAATCTCACCGTATATTTGTATTGGAAAGTTGAGTTGAGTTTAACAAACTCTGATACATTCTTATTTCCATAATATATTGGCTGTGATCTGTTGATGTTTTCATCTCTATAGAGCAAAAAAAACCCTCGATGTTCCAATTAGGTAGCTAAGAACTGTTTATAGTCCTACACATTTTGCAGAAGACCCATGGTTTTCCATGTAAGTAGTGGAAAGGAAAAGGAGAAAGAAGAGTGAACAGTCACGATATCTATTTCCGTTAAGGAATAATATTGAGTTTTGTGAGTGTATGGCTCCTTTAAAAACGTAAGTAACATTTTGTTTTTTACATTGCAAGAACCAGTATTGTTAAGTAAGCATCATTTGCTTGATGCTTCTCAAAAAGGATTCTTTAAAGTGGGAAGTTGAGGGGTCTTGACATTTGCAGTTTTATTACAATAGATTCTGAAGTTGCTGGCAAAGTTCTCAGAACTCAGAGTTTACTATCAAATCTGTTCTGTGCTGTTCCATCTTTTGATTCAGGTGGTATTAAAATGATTATTTTGTGATAGAGAATTCTAAAAGTATCTTTGCCTTTATGATGGTTCAACATTTTATTCTACAGATGTGCAAATTTTACTAGGCTAATGATGCTCAGATTTTGAGTGACATTATTTTCTATAATTTTATCTGATTTTTTTAAAAAAATATTAATTTATGCCAATTGCCCAGTGCCTTTACATGCTATATTCACTATTTAAAATGTGTATACGTGAGAATATTTGTTTACTTGAAGTGAATAACTCTTTATAGATTAGCTTTTCTTACATTCCTATTAGAAAATGGATTTCAAAACAGAGTTCCTTCTGTGTGTTGTAGAGATAGTTGGATGTTCATATGACAGATATGAGGAATTATCAATTCCTCCCAAAATGACAAGTTTAAAAAGGAGATATAGAAGCCCACTGCATGTTGTATTTTTTTTTCTGAATTCTTGTTTCTTGCAATTGTCTTTCTGTGCTAGGAAACAAATTGACCATGGGAATAAGCCTGAGACATTACATTCAAATTGAATAAACGCATACTTGTGTTTGTACTACACCTAACCAAACTGGAAACAGTATAAGAATAAATTATATATAATCTTCATATTGTTAATAGCAACACAATCACTTTGCATTTCTTTACATTCCTAGCATACAATATCCACTTGCCTCTAGAGCCTTTTTCCTCATGCGTTTCTTCCATGACTCATGAAGTACAGGGTGCCAAACAGAGAATGGCTATTTCTGTGCCACTAGTGCAAACCCCACTACCTCCACTTATGTTGTCAAGTGAACTTCCATAGTAGGAGGCACCCTGTGTTCTTTGTTCTTAGCAAATCTTTATGGAAATATCTTCAGCAATACTGGTTTCTCCTGTTCAGAAGCTTGTCTTTCCCCCCCTACTTGTAGCTTCTTGACATTTACTCACCTGTAGGGTGGATAGAGATACTCAACATTAAATCCCTGCTCTGTACAGTTTCCTAATATAGTTCCCATTACTGATGCTGTCATAGCTATAACACAAGATATTTATCAATTGAATATATATTTACATATACAATTAAATTAAGAACAGTCCCTTGGTGCCAAAGGACAACTCTGAAACCCACAATTAATTTCTTGAATGTGATTGCATAATTGTTTCTTATAAGGTTTACGATCCTGCATTGTCTCAGCATTACTAGGACTTTGTGTTCTGTATTTTAAGCCTGCTGTTAAGTTCCACTCTTGAGTTTTATTGCTGTTTGTTGCTGGATGTGCAATTTCTTGTACTTCCTAAAATTAGTTTGCAAGCATTTTTGCAGCTATGCAGTATAAAACTTATTGTCTATTTACTGAAAAAATTATCTTTATATTCCTTGATAACTTTCACATATAAATTTTAAAAATGTTTCAAATTTACTGTTAAAAATAAATTCAACTTTTTTGAAACCTAAGTCTTACTAAGGCAACCTTCCACTCTCTATTGTCAGAGCACTACCCTTTATAACTTTTTATAGTTATTACATAGATTATTCGACAGGACTTTTTCTATTTTTTATTATAACCATTATTTTAATGCCGTTTTAGAAAACTTTAAAAAGTTGTTTGAGGAGCTTCTATGATTTAATACGGACTTTGAATCTGAGTCTCTCTGGTTTTAGATCAGAATCTTAGCCATCATGGCAGTTCACACACTTATTGGGGAGAAAAATAATCTTGCTGTATTCTAAACCAAATCTGGTTTACAGATCAAAATTTGCAAATTTAATTGAACTCCTGAATGAACTGAAGAATTAAAGTTACACCTTCTTTGCAAGTACAGTAGAACATTTTTAATATTGAAACTTTACCATTTGAGTATAGAATCGCATTCTGGGTTTGCATACTTATATATGTACTATATTTAGAAATGACTAAACTTCCTTGCAAAGAGGTTGAGTTAAAGGGTTGTTTGCATACATCAATAACTACACCTCAGTTATTCCCAGGAAAGAACTTGTTTGGTGCTGCATATACTTTGGTGTTGTTTGATCTTGAGCTATAGGGTAAATAAGGGCCTTGAAATGATTTGTCACTGCCATGTTCTGAACCTACAAGGAATTTGCAGAGGTTATGTAAATTATAGTTTAAGCTATTTTTTTTCTCTAAAGTAAAATGATAATTAGTATTCCGTTGTATCCCTAGACTACCTTTTGTAGGAATTATAATAAGTGCTGGTGCTGCTGGTGGAAGAATTGCTATGCATAAATATGGCCTTTAGATCATTATCTCATGTTTCATTGAGAGAGCCAGATGCCGTGAAACAATTACGTTGTGCATAGATTGAAGAATGGGAGTTTCCTATACCTAGTTTCAAAGAAGATATGTGGCAGAAAGCTTTGTAGCAGTGTGCAGTTCTTTCTATTGTGATTTGATCATTATGCTGACCCTCTGGTAATTCTAGTTTTGTTCTTTGCATAGAGTCAAGTTTCAGTGGCATGTATTCTTGATCGACTTATATTTAATAGTCAAGAAGACTTCTGCCTGTTATATGTTCTCCGTCCTTTTTAAGCTTCTGATTTCCATGATTGAATGAGTTACACTATGATAACTTTGGTGCTTGTCAAGTAGTGGGGAAGATGATAGATTTTCCATTTCTTAAGGGTGCAGCTTTCACATTTTCAGTACATCCTTGCTGACTTTTTTTTAAAAGCAGCAGTAATTTGCTTCCCATTTTAAGTTCAATCATGGCGTCCTTCTCTAATGTTGACACTTTGGATATTAGACTACAGCTGTTTTTCATGCTTTTGCTTCCATTCTGGAGTGAAAAATAAAGATTCTGTTCCACTAAAAAAGGGGGAATGAAAAATACTGCCTTTTTAAAATGTACCCAACTGTTTCTGTTCGGGAAGATAGAACAAAACTGTTACAGTTGTAACTCTCTGCATTGCCATTTCTCAGTCTTTCTGAGACAAACAGTAATAAACTATGTCTGGCTCTCTCAGTACTAATTTAATATTGAACTAGCAAGTCAGTGGAAATGGTATAGTGATAGAGACATATGTGGTTCTAGGTCAGGGGTCTGCAACCTTAAGCACTCAAAGAGCCATTTGGACCCGTTTCCCACAGAAAAGAAAACACCGGCAGCCACAAAACCTGGGTGTGGCCAACTCAATGTCACTCACTTCCACCAGTCACATGACCCTCCCCAGCCACGCCTGCCCAGCGGGTCATTAGGGCAGAGAACCAGTTGTTAAAAAACACTGGGAACCACAAAATCCTTTTGACATTTCTCACTGTCCCCTCTCTCTCTCTGTATCTCTTTATGTCTGTCTGTCTGTCTGTCTGTCTGTCTGTCTCTCTCTCTCTCTCCCTCTCTCTCTCTGCCCTGGCCACTTCTCCATCCCTGCCGTCGTCCTTACTTTCTCAGGCCAGGTGAGGAGTGACTGGTAGGGGAGGGCGAAGGACGGAGCCAGCCAGTGGTGGGATCACCTGACAGGGAGCCACAGCAGAAGGCCCAAAGAGCTACATGTGGCTCCGGAGCCACAGGTTGCTGACCCCTGTTCTAGGTTAGCAACAAATCGATGCACATTTCTGGTGCAAATATACCTCTTGTAGCTGCCCATAATCATTATGGTATCATCTTCTTTTTGGAAATATTATTCACCAATATTGTTGTTAGCAACTTGTCTTGTTTTAGCTCAAGGGAACACCATTACACCATTGTTTTTTACTCTATAATTTGTCCATTACAGGTTGCTTTCTAATTATAAATTAAGAAACATATGGTCATGTTTCACTTTTAGGAACAGTTTGTACTCATCAGACATGTGAAGGCATGGCAGACTTCTTAATTTTTATTTTTATTTTATTCTTGTGCTGAAACATCTTCCGATGTGTCCGATGTGTACTAGCCATCAGATGGCAATTCCAGGAAGTTCTGATTCTTTGGAAAAGCTACTTTTTCTGAGATTATCCTCTTAAAGTTCTATTAATTAAACAATTTGGGATCCAATCTAGCTTTTTCCATAGAATTAAAATATTTGCTCTTCTGCTGTTTTGCTGACTCACTGATAATTAACAGTTTCATTGCTTTGTAAAATAAGTTTTGGCCAGCAAGTCAAATGGGAGTCCCATTCCCATTTGGATCCATTTAGGCATCTCGGCAAGGATAAACACTGCTTCATTTGAATTTCAGTTAAAGATGATTGACTGAAACTCTAGAGCATGAATAAAGGAAATGGCTGAAGAAATGCTGCTACAAAGAAATTCTATGAGAGTTCTTGGTAGCTTCAGTTGTGCCTTGGTCTGTTTCTCCGTTCAGTGCCTTTCCTTTGCTTTTCCTTCCTGTGCATTCTAAGCTTGGTATCTTGGTGCATTGCTTAATACTGTATATGAAAGCTTGCAGTTGTTTTTCTATGCATCTGTGCATAACAGATGTCACTATCAGGCTGGAAGGACTTTAAAATAGCTCAGTAAAGAAGGAGATGAGGAATTGCCTTCCAGTGCAAGAATTAAGGCTGGCATATTTCTGTGTAGGGTGATCACTCCAGATTTTTCTCTCATCTATGGCCTCTTGCTTTAAGGGAAGCTGCCTTTCATTTTTGAATTACGTTCTTTTGTTATACTGATCATTTTCTTCCTTTCCTTAATGTTTCCAATTATTTTATTTCACTGTTTGAGCAAGCCTTTAACCTCCCAGCATACTTACCAGTGGTAGAGAAGGGATTAATTTGTTGCCTGAGATTCAGGGAATGCTGCCCACACCCTTTTGGAAGGGAACCCCTTTCCTGCTGCCTAGTCGTGCAGAGCTCAAAGGATTAGCTGGCAAAGAAGAAACAAACACTTGACCATACCACTGTTAGTGACTTGGACCTTCAGATTATATGTATCCGAATCTGATCTGTACAAAGGTATTTTATCCTGTTCCCTCATTGCCACTTCTTCTTTAGGCTTGACATTCATAACTACGGGTAGTCCTTGACTTACAACCATTCGTTAGTGACCATTCAAAGTTGCAACAGCACTGAAAAAAGTGACTTACGACCATTTTTCACACTTATGACCGTTGCAGCATCCCCATGGTCACATGATCAAAGTTCAGACACTTGGCAACTGGCTCATATTTACGATGGTTGCAGTGTCCCAGGATCATTTGAACACCTTTTGGACCTTCTGATAAGCAAAATCAATGAGAATTCACTTAACAACGGTACTAAGTTAACGGTATTAACTTAACAACTAGTGATTCAGTTTATAACTGGGGCAAGAAAGGTCACAAGATGGGGCAAAACTCATTTTAACAACTGTATCACATAGCAAGAGAAATTTTGGGATTGAATTGTGGTCGTAAGTCGAGGACTACCTGTACTCATTCATATAATAAAAAAGTGAAACACTTATTGGAGAGTGTGCCCAGTTCTGGAGGAAAGCAACTGTTTTCTTGGAACTGATGGGAGTTCTCTGTTCTTTAAAGGGACTAATTCAGATACTGCTTGGCTGCTTGGAAACTGCCCTCTGTTTTGAGGGCTGTTGTATTTCTTTCGGTCAGATCTCCTGCACACACTTGAAAACAAACAACTGTGTTTCCAGGTCTGCTACCCCAGAGTGGAACCTGTAACTGCCACTCCTAAAAAGAGTTAACTGAGCAAGTGTAGCAGTGGTGGAGCCACGAGAAGCTGATGATGCAAACGTGAGGGAAGAGTGGAAAAGAAGCAGAGAAGCCAAGGTGAGGAGAGAACAGGGAGATATAAATAACTTGGGTGCTTAGCTGGGGAGTGACTTTCTGTCTTGGTTTGTCCGGCCCTGGTACTGCTGGCATCGGCTCTCGAGGGGAAAGCTGCAGTTCTGCTGTTAAAACACAAGGAGCAGCCTGGAGAATTTTGAGCTGCGTCACACAGCTCAGAGGGAGAGAGTGAGAGCCAGCTCTGTCGATAGGTCTACTAGCAACAGCCTACTGCAGCAAGAGACACAGAGAGAGAGATCATGCAAGAGAAGTAATAACAACATTGGGAAGCATGGTTCCTTTTCAAACCAGCATGCTTTTTTTTTTTCTTTAAAGGAACATTGTTTGGGAACTTGTTGAAGATCAGTGGATTTTGTCCACTGATGGTACCGGAAAGATGCGACGCAATTAATCCCGCAAAGGTGGGGGGCAGATATAGGAAGGGTTAACGGGAGGAAAATTCTGGAATGTTCTGTGCTGCGGCAGAGCGAACAGAGGGTTGAGGACTGCACAGGTGTAGATGAACAGATCTCATGGTTCCTCTATTAAATACGTACGTATTTTTTTTTATCGGAGTTGGGGGGGAGTTGAACTGAGTGTGTCACTTTGTATGTATGTGGCTAGAGGTATCTTTCTGCCCTCCCATCCCTCAAACTTTTCATCCGGTATTATTTTCCTATGGCTAAATGTTGTTTCTGTGTCCTGCATCAGACCAATGGAATGAAGGCACAAGTTGTAAAATGTCAGTGCATAGCTAGCTATAATGCAGAGTCAAGAAACAAGGAAGGGAAATAGAACGGTAGCTTTGCAGCTAATCTAATATCCCTTTCCCCGGTTTCCTTATTAAATCAAGAAGTTGGCAGAGGGGTTTCTCAAAACACTCTGGATCTTTAAAGCTGAGAATCTGTATCTGCAGAGTTAAGAAAGTGGCAAATAGACAAATGATGACGCAGGGATCTTTGCTTGGCATGTTGTTAGGTTTAGAAAGCATTGGTTAGGGGGGTGGAGAGGGGACAGGTACATTGTGAAGCCCCAGACCAGCTGACAGGGTGAGTTAAGAAGGGAAGATTGCATTTAAGAATTAAATGTCATCATTTTGGCGTCGGAAAGTTGTTTACCTTTCTCTCTGCGTGTCTCCATGTTGGCAGCCTTCCAGCTCACATGTGATAGTCTTCCCTGTACTGCTGCATCATTAACTGAGTGCCTGAGCTTGCACATGATTGGCTGGGGAGGGCTTTCATTCTAAATACTGATTTCCATTGGAGGGAGAAGCAGTGGCAGGTGAAATGCTATCTGAGATTGGTTAGAGCCAGAATATCAAATCTAAATGTTCCATTCCAATTGCTTTAAAAGGGGTTCTGAACAGTTTGTGACTTAAAATGTTGGCTATTTGCTTTTATTCCCCACCCACTCCTCTCCTTTACAGCAAGCACTTTGGAATGTGTCTGTATTCTCAGAGCTAGTGTTTTAAAGAGAAAAGCAAAAAGCAGGAGCTTGTCTATTGTAGGTTACTTTAGTTTATTACTGGTGCAAGTGACGCAGAAGGAAAAACAAATATTCTGTGACTCGAGTTGCATCAGTGACAGGCATATTTCCGGCTGCTGTGAGACAAGCCACGATGACATGACATTATTATAGCCTTCAGAGGAGATAACAAAAAGAGGCTTTGGTGGGTGTCTATCTTTGTCTTTGTGTGAAAAAACTCTTAACTAGACCAAGCTGTTTTCTTCTGTTATAAACTCTCTTGAGGACAGAGAGATTGCTTGTTAGAGGAGAATCTGTAAAACGCTGGACAGAGCTTAGAACAAAAACTGTGTCTTAGGTTACAACACTGTGAATCGAAAGTCAGTGCTGGATGAATATAGTGGTAAGAAATACAAAGTTTACTTTCTGGTTGTTTTATTTTGCTTTTAAATGAGATAGTTGTGAGTTCTAAGATGGTAGGATAGTTGGGCAGTTGTGAACTATAAACCAGTTCAGGTAGGGGCTGGAAACTTTTCATTTATGGTACATACCATATCTAAGTAGACGTGGTTCTTTAACATTTCAGATCATCTATGTTTTCCCTTCCGACCTATCCCAAAGCCAATTCCAGATATAAAATTATTATGGAGGATGAAATCTATGTTCTTTCCTTTTTCTTTTGGAATTTCAATGAAATTCTAAGCAATAAGCATTATCACAGAGCATGGGGGACTATTTCCTGTAGCACATTCTCATGAAGTGTTCCAGTAAACTGAGGGATTTAACAATAATATAAGAATCTGTGTGGGTGACTCACTGGCATTGAGAGAGTCAAGTAGAGCCGGTTGTTCAGCAGTAGTTTTCTGGCTTTGGAACCAGATCAGATAACATTTTGATTCGCCATCTTGATTCTTCTAAAGTACTCCTGTCTTCTCAAGTATTGTTTCAAGATTTTATTGCTTGCAGGCTTTAAAAGTCCCAGGAAGAATGAACAAGCATAGTCTGCTATTCAGAAGGAAGGAGACATAACCAGGAAGCCATATCTGGAAATGGACATGATATGTGAAAGGAGAAGAAGGATAGATGTGACAGATACCTACCTCCTCTGATACTCTCTCAAACATAACTTCGTTTTTATTATCTCTTCTCCGTTGTCAAGCATTACGCCTAATTTGAAATTCTTCCATTGGAAGTGTACCACCTTCGTTTCTCCTTCTCCCCACTGAGAGTCCTTGCTCTGTAAAGCTGTCTCCTCCAGAGGCAGTCTTGCATCCTGCGGTGCTAATTCTGCAGAGGAGGGCAATCAGAGGTCCATCTGTGATGGGATACACTCAGGCTGAGATTTTGCTTCTTCTGTCACGAACAAAAAAAGTGAGTAGGTTTGAAAAAAGTTGGGTTACTTTCATTTTGACCGACGCCATCTAAACAAACATAACTTGTGTTTTTTAGATACAACCACTAGGGATTGTATATTGGTACGGGGGTGTTCATTTGTTTTTTCTTGTCACATGATGCTCGATAATGGCATACTTTAAATATTTTTAGAGTGAGTTGGATTTGTACAAGAGGAAGATTAATAGTACATACTTTTTCATGATTCCCCTAAATAAGTGCATTTTCTCACCCAAGCGTTGAAGGTTGAGATTGTTTATGTGTATGTCAATTTATTTTTATAAATCTGAATGCAGTTCTTAATCATTGCTGCTTTAATAAGTAATTGCTCACATAAAGATACTTTAACATATGAAAAGTGAAGCTATAGTGAGTGAAAAGGCATCATTTTTGTTCTACTGTTGTGGAAAGATTTGACAGTTCGTCTCTTATGTCTCAGGTTAAAGATACAAGTGAACCACAGGCTTGTACAGAACTTGTCTGCAGGTGGTTTTGAGACTTCTGGTGCTGCCCTGAAGCCAGAGGATTTGGCATTAGTACCTTGTTCATCTTTGTGACCTTGGGCTAATTTGCCAGTTTCTGCTTTTCTTTGTCATCCGCAAAGTGGGCATAATAAGATGTGCGTCACAGGAATGTTGAGACTTCTGCTTGTTTTTTTTAATAAGAACCATGAAGTGTTTCCTGAAATGAAAGGGCTTCCTTATAAAATGGGGTTGTTCTTTTATATTAGGATTACATAGTATGGATGAAATTTACCAAGGCCATGCAATAACATAATGTGTATCCCTAGCTACTGCTATTTTTATTTTTTTATTGGCACCATTTTGGTAAACAGATGGACCCAATTCTTAACTGTACATTTTTTCTAGTGATTGTTTGTGACGCATCGAAGTTTGAATCTACTATTTCTTTAACAAGCTAAATAATATTAACAAAACATAGTTGTGGGGAGGGAGGGAGCCTATCTTTAAAATCATATCAAAACTTGTGTTCTTAATCAGAAATGTTTTGGTATCAGCATGTATTACTTTCACGCATGCTAACAGAAGGAGAATATATAGTTTAATGATGACTCCTGTCCATTTTGTTGCTGGCGAAATATATTCAGAGCCGGTGGTACTATTGCTATTAATTTCTGTCTCGTACAAAAACAGTCTTCAATTTGTATCCAGAAGATACTTGCTGTTGCTGGGAGCAGAATAATTTTCTTGAGGTATTTTTCTCTCCTGGATTTTCTATATTTTAAAAAAAAATTAAATAGTTCATAAAATAGTATTTTATTATAAACTTGATAGCTCCCTTTGATTTCCTTCATCCTGTTCCAACCAGAATACAGACTTAAAAATATAGTCACATTTTGCATTTTCTCGTCTTGTACCAGGTAGTCATTTGTATTGATTTGGGTGTGGTAACTCTGTCTACCATTTTCTTCCACAATTTAAAAAAAATAAGAATTTGAGGAAAATACTGTTCCCTCAATATTTGCATTTATAGTTGGGAGGAAATATTTCCTATAGTACCAAATATGAAGCTTAAGTTTTTGCAAGGAAGACAGAATAGAGGATTGTGGCTTCCTCTACTCCATCCCCACAACTAGGTTTTTTAATATTTATCTTTAAATTAAACATTTTACTGCGCCTTTTCAAAAGCACATTTTTAGAAGATTTTTGTATTTCAGAATTGCTTGAAGAAGAGAAACGATGCAATGTAGCTTTCTCGGTAGCCATTTTGCTGCATCACCATCTTGCAAAATCCTGAATTATATTTACTTGTCGTTCCGGGGCATAATGCCCAAGACCAAATTATGGACTCGGTTATTCGTCTTTTCTCTGTAATAGACTGAACATAAATACCAATTCAATAGTCTGTGCATAAATATAAATTAAATAATCTATGAAGTTCTAAATTATAGCCAGAATTAAAGTTATTTTGGGATATTTTTGTTACCAAATTCTGCTTTCTCGTAGTGTAAGATTTTCGTTCATCGTTTATCTATCTGTATTTATAATCTTACTTTCTTCTTCAATACTCTAAATTCATTTGCTGGAGAGATCAGTAAATATTCTCCAGATGTAAATATTCTCATTGAAATTATATATTTGTATCACATTAGACCATCCATCTTAATATTGATTAGTGTACAGTCATGAAGCCAAGATGGTGGGTAGCTCCGGAGTTGTTAGCACTCTAAATGAGCAATAATCTAGCAGGAAAGCAAGATTTTATAGAACACGTTCCTTAATTTAGAATACACATAGGAAAAAATATTGTTTTTTTTAAAAAAGGAAAATATTGGTAAGGAATAGAAAGTTGTCACATTGACCCAAACATGCAGATTGGGTCAATTTGTATATCTGTCACTGTTCAATGTTATGTATCTCCTGACTTAGTCTGTGACTGCTTTTGTCATATATGGTGGTGTGTATTAACTTGAATTTGGGGTTGAATTCCCATATTCTCCAAAGAAGTAGGCAGGTTCCTTACTTTGGGAGACTTTATTTTCCATTCTGTTAGCTGCTATAAACTATTCTTCATGGCCTTTAGAAATCAAAGAGCCCAGATTTCTTCCTTCTGTCATTTGTTTATGGTTATTTCTTGACTACTTCTTCTTTTCTTGATACTCCTCAGGTATATGTTAAAAATTGATCTTGCACTGCAATTTATAGATAAACATCTCTAATCTGAATATTAATTTTTTTTTAGAAAAGTGTCAGGCAACATTAGTCTTTTACATTTGAATTAAGAAACAAGCATATAAATTACAATAGTTCTTTGCTTCTGCCTCAGATAGGCGTTAAATTAATATAATATTAAATTGAAATATTACTTAAATTATTTGGGCTTTTCTTATTTAGCCATATTGGATTACTGCTAGATTTTAATAAAAAATCAATTAAACTTCACTCTGGTTCTAAGAGATAAAAATAATGTATATACTTTACAGATGCTTAAATGTCCATTCATTTGTTCTAAAAGGATTTATCCATTATATATATCAAGGGTGTCAAACTTGTGGCGTCACATTACGTATTGTGACTTTTCCCCCTTTTGTTAAACCAGGGATGGGCGTGGCCAGTGCATGATGCATGTGGCCCATTGGGCCGCGAGTGTGACACCCCTAATATATATGGTTCTGACTCCAGATGTCTATAAACTCTGTTTTCAACTACATGACATGGACTTTCATCCGTAAGTTATCCTTTTCTGCCTTGAAGTAAAATTTGTGTTCTACAATAGAAATCTCGTTATTATTTTATTTGGCAAAGGGTAACTCTATAAAATGCTGTTGATATTGTGGATAGGTTGATTGCAAAATACTCATTATTGGGGGAGCTTAAACAAAAACCCATATAGCTCAATTAATTTATATATAAATCAAACCAATATATTTTGGCTGGGATCCAAAGACTTAGTTCTTTATGCTCAAGTTACTTTTGTCTAGTGATTTATCCCCATGGTATTCTTTTGTAGCTTTCTAAAATCAGTTTATTGCAATTTGAAATTGTTGCGCCTATGCCTAAACAAAATTTCATAGGATGCTGCATTATCTATGTGTATAGGCAACACGGAATATATTTTTTTTACAAAGGATTGTGAACAGACCTATATTAAGATGAAGCAGTAAACACAAAATTTCAATTTTTCCCCCTCCAGGAATGTATTGCCATTTTCATGAGACATGGATTCTCTGCTGACTTTGCTCATAGGTTTTGTTGTTTAATTTCATAGACAGATGAATATGTTCCTGTGAGCCTTACTAGAGCTCAAAGGACTGAAAGGCCTATAAATAGGACAGATGACTGTTTATTACTGTATTTTTATAATCTGTGAAAATTACGACTTCTTATATTTTGAGGCAAAATTATGAATTTAACTTTATAAATCAAACATAAACTATAAATTTAATATACCAAACCTGATAACTTTATGAGCAAACTAATTATACAAAAAAGTGTCCTAAAGTAATTTAGTATGTTGTAAAGATTGTTAAAATCAGTTTGGTTAACTTTTCAAAATAAAAATAAAACTTTTTGATCTTCCTTTCAATTTTTTGGGAAACCCTTGCAGGTCTATTCAAGAATTAGTGTCTTCAGTGATCTAAAACTTGGCAGAACAAGTTGATGATCCACAGGATTTCCTAGATTTTCTCCTTCCCACTGTTGTTCTGTCCAAGCATTCAAAGACCAAAAGAGCAAGGAAAAGAAGTAGCAGCCTTCATTTGATGTGAACTAATCAAAGAGGCAGTTGAATGGACAATCGTAATTGTGGTTGCCAGTGTTAATTTTAATTCTGCATTAGCTCTAACTGTGATTAGTAGCAAGGCTTATATTTCACCAAATTTTGAATTACTATTTAAAGCAATTTATAAGAGTTATAAAGGATACTCAATAATTATAATTATTTAAACTTTTATAAATAAATCAATGAGATATCAGAACTTCTTCCCTTTCAAGATGTAAACTTCTGTACTAAACAGTGTTGTGTAACATTCTGTAGTCTGAGACAATATGTTTAGGAATTGAAATGTGAGAATTCTCACTACTACTCCTTTTCTCACAAATGATGACTACACTGAAATCATTGTCAGGTATTTTGGAAAGGTATGAGGAGAAATCTTTCAAATTTTCAAACTATTATAGTTTTGTATACCTGAGTAGACTCAGTAAATATGCCAAAATTATTGTTTTGTCTCTGTATACCACAATTTCACTAGTACTTTGAAAGGTATTATACCATTAAGTTCATATTAGGCAAAATTCCTATTCCTGGAATATTTTTACCACATATCAGTCATAGCTTATACCAGAACAATTATTAATGAACATTAGTTTTGAAGCTTAACAGTTTTGTAGTTTTTTCCCTCCAAAAACTATAGGCAGTTCTTGACTTACTATTACAATAGGGACCGGAATTTCCATCATAAGTCATTATGACTATAAGTTGAGTTAGGCCTTATTTACAACAATCTTTAAGGAGGTTGTTAGGCAAATTACCCAGCTGTTAAAATAGCTTCCTCTGTGGACTCATTTGCTGTCTTTTTTTTGCCGGAAATCATAAAGAAAATGGTTACAAATCAGAATCATAAGATCACAGGATGCTGCAACCAGTCATAGATCAATAGCAATGGCACTTAGACTTATATACCGCTTCATAATACTTTACAGCCCTCTCTAAGCAGTTTACTGAGTCAGCATATTGCCCCCAACAATCTGGGTCCTCATTTTACCAACCTTGGAAGGATGGAAGGCTGAGTTAACTTGAGCCCCTGAGGATTGAATTCCTGGCAATAAGTAGAATTACCTGTACCATTTCCTACTGTGGTTCTTACAAGCAAAGAAAATATTACAAAATGCATCAAAACTTTTCCCAAAAAAGAATGTCTTGTGCACTGCAGCAGTTTTCTATCAATACTGCCCAAATTTGATAGCTATACTCCAGGATGTAGTTGATAGTGCTGACTAACTTGGGATCTCTTAAGGAAAGATCTATGGGTAAAGTGGCAATACAAAACATCCATTTTGCAACATTCACCCTTGAAATAGTTAAAATTAGCTAGAGAGTAGTTGACAACGTTTGTAAATCCCATTCCTATTCTGGTGCCATATTTCAAAGAACCTTGGCCCTTTGGGGGAGGAAAAGAGATTTTAAAAAGCTTTCAAGACTTTACAAATAAAAGTATCAATTAATTTGAAATTTGGTTCTAATTTGCGGATTGTAAAAAAATATTTTAAATGTTATTCCTTTGGTTCCAGGTTCCAAGTAACTTCCTTTTTTCTTCCTTTTTTCAGCAATATCTTGAATCAGGTGCCGAAACAGGCTATGGAGTCTGAAGACAATTTCTGATAGCTGCCATCACATCACTTCTGCTGTAAAATAAGATTTGCTAGTATTTAATGCAATCAAAAACAGATGTGGTAAGGTACATGAATTTGCAAAAGTTTATCTTTTTAAAATGATTATATCATGCTGTTTAAGAACAGGTTTCCAATTCTTACTGACTGATTAAGTTTTATAGCTGAAAAAGTTAAAATAAAATGAACCATCATAATCTGTTGAGACTATGTTAATTTGTTTATATCTGTTAGCCTACTTATCTGCTGATGCCTCATATTCTTCCTTCAAACCACATTGTTGGAATATCCTTGACTGGATTTATTATTCAAGAAAAACTGCTTTTAAAATCTTGAAAATCTTCAAATTGAAAACAAAATGTAAAGTCATTCAGACCTTTCAATCTGTCTCCATGGCCTTAGAAGTTTCTAGTTTAGAGCTGTACAACTTTTTTTCATACTGAAGCTGTGTGCCTTTGAGTAACCACTCGAGCCATGTTCTAAAAAGTGGATAGAGTTGAAATAAAGACAGTTCAAAGACAATGAAATCAGTACAATTTCATTTAAATGTAACTTTAATTAATTAATTATTTTCATATGATTAAGGCCAGTTATTTAATGATTTTTCCCTTGGTGACTGAAACTATAGCGTATGATAACAATTTGAGAAGGATTTGAATGTTGCCTTCAAATCTCTATAGAAATATCTGTATCCCTGGGGCCATAATGCACTTTTACTATAAAACCTTTATTCCTGTGATGCCCAAGGGTACCATTGTGTGCAACAAGTATTATGTCTATGCTATCTATGAAGCAACTTTTTTAAAAAAAAAAAAACTCAGATAGCTGTGCCATTTTTAAGGTCCTGTGTGGCTACCGTATTTTTCGGAGTATAAGATGCACCTATCTTTTTTGGTTGGTTTTTTTTAAAAAAAGGTTTTTTTTAAATTTTTTAGACGAACACATATATAAACATACAATGTATTTTCTTTGAACAGAGTATTTGGCTGGTTCACAAATTTAAACAGTGTTTAGTTTTTTCAATTAAATTTACAATTTCTATATTTCCTTTTTGCCATATTTATTCCTCATCTATTTTTTAAAAAACCAATATTACCCTTCATCCTCATCTCTAATCTTAATCAAATTCAATTTTTCACTTCTATTCTATATTATACCACTTCCTATTGTCATCTATTTTTATATCCATCTTCACATTGGTTAATTATTTAATATTACAATTGTTTAATACAGATTCAACATTTTTATATAAATCAATTAGTTATAACTATCTTTTTTGTATATTAATCAATATGAACATGAATATTCCAATTATTTCCATGCAATCCAATTTTTTACAAATCAATTAATTATATTTACCAATAATAATAAACCAAATAATTCCCCCATATATTCCTCCAAACCACAACTTAACCATTTCTGCTTTCAACACAATATAGAATTAATAGCATCTCAATTATTACAATTCCCTAGTTAAATAGACTTTTTTTTCTTTTGTGTTTTAAAATCTTGAACTCTCCTCTTTTGCCCTAAATTTCCCATTATTTGCACCTATCTTTTTTGGTGAGCAAAAAGAAAAAGAAATCTCTCTCCCTACCTCATTTTGTCACGTTGCAACAGAACCTGCTTTACTTTCAGTTTCGCTTTAGCTAGGGGGAAAAAAATCTGCTCAGCACTCTTTGCAGTAAGCAAAGAGCTTGCAAAACAAGAGCTTGCAAAAGAGCCTGCACAAAACAGCTGAGAGCAAATCAGCTGAGAGTCAGGAGGCCGATCTAATCAACTTGTGCTAATTAGCCTATGCGGAAGCTGAATGGGGCTGTTTTTTCTTGCTGTTTGCTTGCAAGGAGGTAACTGCTGGGAGGCAGAGGCCAAAGGGTTGGGGCCAGTGTGTGGGCAGGGCTACATTCAGTGTATAAGACGCACCTAAATTTTCACTCCCTTTTGGGGGGTAAAATGGTGCATCTTATACTCCGAAAAATACGGTACTTCATAAACTGCTTCCTGGTTTTGTTAATTTCCACTATTTAATACTAGTGCCACTGCTATGAATTAGGCAAGCGAATTTTAATCGTAAATCAAAGAAAATCCTTACAATGATTATTACAAAGTAATTGATTTAAAGTAACTCTTTCAGATTCCACCCATACTTTCCTCCAATAGTATTTTGCCACTTGTTTTTAAAGTAGAACTCTTCCATTGAACTAAATATACATGAGCCTCAATGTCAACATCCAATCTATACTTCTTAGCTTTTTGGTAAAAATCAAGTGGAGTATCTATGCCCTTAGTTTCTCAATTCTCAGTTTACTATTGCCAGGTTTCTACTTTACTTTAGAATATGAATACTTCTAGACTATAGAAGCTTTGGGTTTCATATATGAAAATGGCACATGCCATTTCTCACTAGTGTATCCTATCTTTATCATAAGCTTTAAAAAAGAAATGGGATGCATTTTAAAACAAACAGGCATGTGATAAAACTAAATAGAAGCTAAATTGGCTTTGAAAGAACGCAGCTTGAAACAGATAACTATTTGATGTACAGAAAATGGTTGCTAGGTGTAACTGTCAATAGCTGTGAATATAATGAGTTATGAATATCTCCATGGAAGAGGAGGATGAGGGGGCAGAAGCAGAGGACTCCTCAACAGAACAAAATGATTAGGAACACAGAAAAGAGCTGTGCCAAGTTTCCACAGTTCAATTTAACTGTTTATTTTACCCCTTTTTATTTGTGAGAATAATTCTTTTGGCGAACAGTAAAAATGAACTTTTCTAGAGAACCAAGAATTCTACATTATAGGCCTTGTAACACAGTCTTATTTTGAAATAAATTCCATTGTGTTTAATGGGTTTTATGTGGGAGCGTGTATTGAACTGCCTTAACAATTCTTACAACATGTAATAAACTAGGTGTATATTATTGAAGCTATGCTGCTGTTATGCTGTATAAGGTAAGACATTGGCTGAAGAGCCAAATAAGAAGAATAAGAAGCATGCAAAACAGCCCCAGTGATTGGGATACAGAATGAAACTTATAGATTGCTTCAGAATGCTATAAATACCAGACCTCTGGAGTTACTCCTTCAACTGTGCTGTTAGTCTGTTACATATACAAACTTCAGTCATAGTTCAGCAACATTTTCTCTAGATTACTTTTATATAATTTACTGCTATAATCTAGATGAAGAAGTACTTCTTGAATTTAAGACTTTGATTTTATTATGGAGCCTTTTTTATTATGGAGACACTCACACAGATGGTGCCAGCAGCCCTTACATGAACAATATCAAGGCATAGACGTCTCAGAAGAGTTAAACTCCTTCCATCTTTGAAAGGACAAGAGAAAGAAAGGAGCTAACTATTTTAAATGATCTTAAATATAAAGTTCATATATGAAACCAGAAATACTTGAGATTCTTGTGTGATCATACTAAAATTCGGCTTAATGAACCTTATTAATCTGAATTTAGAAAAACTCTTTTCTGAAATATTATTGTTTATTATTGGTAGAAGGCTCTGATAGCAGTAAAGGAGAAAGATATTCTACATAATTTTGATGATTTTTTAAAGTGATTCTAGCTGACCCCTACCACCACCACCAAAAAAATCAGGGATGCAGTAGACCTCTTGCATTGCAGAGTCTAGGGTAGCAACATTTCAAATATAACTTGCATATTGTTTAAATACCAGGTTTGGTATTATTTTATTTTTATTTAATCAATTTATTTTACCATATTTCATATTTTTAGTGTTACAATAGTCAAAAATCTAAATTTTCTTCTTTGTATTACTTCAGTGTTTGTGAAACACTTTACTAAAAGTAGACCAGAGATTAGAAATCAGGTCCTTATATAAATATATTTTTTTATGTTTTAAATTCACTTTGCAGAAATCATCAGTAATAGACTCAATAGAGTATAAAATAGATTGCTCTCTTCAAGAAGTAATCAAATATACAAGTAGTCCTTGGTTTAACAACAGCAATTGGGACTAGAATTGCCATCACTAACAACATATTGTAGTTGTAAAGCTTGATGTCATGTGACTACACCATGTAGAAATGGCAGTTTCAGCAAGCATGGTTGCCGTTATTAAGTAAGGATATCACATGGTTGCCAGACCACTTCCTGTCCATTGACTTTGTTTGTCGGAACCCAGGAACGAAAATCACAAATGGTGACCATGTGATGGCAGGTTGCTGCAACATCATAATCGCAAGCCAAGTGTAGGGCACAGAGATAGTGATCACATGTCTACATGGACTTTGCAGTAGCTAGAACTCTTTTAAGTTTCTATCATAGTGCCACTCATTCAGCACCTCACAAGTTTGAACAGTTGATGAAAATGTATTTAAGAAAGAACCACCTGTAAAATAGTTAGGTTGTTTGTTCAATTCCTTGCTGTGTCAGCCTTTCAAGATAAACCAGGCCATGAAACCTATGTCATGTAGTTCAATACTACTTTATTGTAAAACTATAGTAAGAGAATCTTGAAAGTATGAATGCACTTCTCCCCAACCTCCCTTCATTTTTGTGAAAACTGGGAGGGGGGGGCAACTGAGATGTTTACTAAGAACTATGTTCTTGCTCTAGACCAGTGATGGCTAACCTTTTTGCTATCGTGTGCCGGGAGAGGGGGAGGTGGGGGAGGTTTGCACACGCGCGTGCCCATATCCATAATTCTATGAGGCCTGCCCTGCGCATGCACACGCAACCCCCCCTCCCCCTGCTTCTGGTATGTGATGGTCTGCTAGGCCCGTTTTTCTTTCTTACATGGCTCCAGATCCTCTCTATGCATCTGGGAAGGGCGAAAATAGCCTTTCCCACTCCCTCGGAAGCCCTCAGGAGGCCTGAAAGGGCCCATTTCCCAACTCCCAGTGGGACAGGAAGTGACATTTTTTGCTGTCCCCAGGCCCTCCGGAGGCAGGAAACAGCCTGTTTCCCTACTTCTGGTGGGTCCAGAAGGCCCCAAAATCAAGTGGCCGGTGCACGCATGCGCGGCAGAGCTGAGCTGGCATGCCCACTGATATGGCTACGTGTGCCACCTGTAGCACGCATGCCATAGGTTCGCCATCACGGCTCTAGACTCAGGTCTCTTTTACTTGACAGTTGTCTTGATAGCAGTAGCTCTTCTTCCTGTCCTTCAAGACAATTTCTTCTGTTCGCTGCATCATTCATTTTCTTTGCTTAGTGGGCTACAATGTGTACTGTGTCTTAATTTCATAGAGGTTCAAATGAATGTATCACATACTTAGTTCGATACAGCTTCCATTCCAATATACATATTAGAAGCATAACATTGATTTTCAACTCAAGTGAGTTATAGATTACCTTTTATATTGTTAATATCCTATATTAATTTCAAAGCAAATTACAAATTGTTTCTCTGATACACTAGAAAATATCTAGTACAGTCAACATTGGTTATACTTAAATGTTACATTTTCTTATCCCAATCTTAATTTGAAGCAAATTTGTGCAGCCTCTTCTTCTGATCTGGCAGGGAAAAAAAAATTCAGGCAAACGTAATCAGAAGTTTGATAGAATGTGCTTGGATCTAAGTTATTTATGCAATATATGGGTATTTGAAATTTTTATTTTATTTATTTATTAAATTTATATGCTATCCAAAGCGATTTGGAACAGCTAGCAATATTATTTTATTAGTAATTATTCAATCAGAAGTCTGTTCTTATTTTGCAAGGAACTGCAAATAATTCTTTACTGTGAATAATTATTGAGTCAAAGATTACATTCAGTAATCTAAAATTGTTTGGGTCTGCTGCACTCTTGATTCTGCATAGATTGTCTTTGGTGGACACTTACTTGTTTTCTGGGACCATAGTAAGATACATATTTGCGGTTGTCTTTTCTTCCCATTATATAAATTAACCAATACATATTTGCATATTCAAGATCTTATAGTTCTTCGTGACGCTAGTCTAGAATTGTTTAATTGAATTCCCACTCCATTACTTCTCCTGAATCTCAGATTGGCTGCTTCAGGGAAGTGCAAAAGCAATATAGAAACTAAAACGGAGTTCATACATGAACAGTGGCACCATTGTTTAGGGATTCAGTTTTAGCTTGTTTGAGCCATCCAACCTCTCAAAAACAGGAAAGGCTCCTCTGCATCTCTAGTAAGGCTTACAAGTGTACTGGGTTATTATCAGCATATTGCTATAATACCTTAAATTAATGGATAACCTCTCTCAATGGTTTTACCTTCAGTTTAAATAAAATGAGATTGCCGAGTCCTCTGGTATCCCAAATTGCAGCAATCATGAGTTCACCAGTTCACAACTTCAGAACTTCCATCCTGAACTTCAGAAAGGAAAGAAGCCATTATGTTTGCCACCCCCAATCCTTACAGTAGTCCATTGTAGATGTCTGAATGCCAGTGAGTTGTCTAAGATCAGGAAAGGTGAACTCCCTCCATCCAGTTCCTCCCAGCTTCTCCCTTCCAGATTTCTCCCCTAGGTTTCCAGCCAATGCCCTGACTGAATTCTAGATTTAAAATATCTAGGATTGTCTGCAGTTGACATCTTTCCAGTTTCCCCAAAATATCCCCAGAAAGGGGAGATTAAAATCTGGGCAGAAATTGCCTAATAAGGTTTATTTAGAAATGGCTCTTCAGGACTAAGCACATCTTCAAGGCAGCTGCTACCACCACCTCTCCCAAAAAGGTATTAATCATCTCTCAAGTCTATCTAGACACATGCCAGAGACCACCCACACCGCCTAAAGGAGCTAGGTAAGGCATGGATCCAACCAATGAGTGAGAGAGTTAGGTTATGTTTTGTAACATCTTGCTTTTTATTAGGGATGGGCTAGAGCAGGGATCCCCAACCCCCAGGCTGTGGCCCAGTACTGGGCCACGGCCTATTTAGAACTGGGCCGCGAGTGGTGGGCCAACAAGCATGCATACAGCGCGACGCTGGCCTGCCGCTTGTGTGGCCTGGTTCCTCTCCTCCCCACCTCCCACTTTCTGGGCTCTCAACCCACAAAGATTGGGGACCGCTGATCTAGAATGTGTTATTGTCATGATAGCTATTAGTGTCAGTTGCTTTGCTGATTAATAATGTGTTTTCAGTTGATGATGACGACCCCCACATGCACCCTCCCCCGGGCATGTGCATGCAAACCCCATGTGCCCCCTGCCCCACCATATGCACGCCCACCCCCATGCATGCACACATCCCCACATGTGCCACACCTCCCGCACGTGCACAACAGAGACCTGAAGACCAGCTGGCTGGTGGGAGGCATGTGCACATGCATAGTGGACCTGAACTGGGGCATCGGCTCGTGTGCTATCAGAGAGGGTGCTGCGTGCCACCTTGCCATTGGTTTGCCATCACAGATCTATTGTAACAGTAGATTGGTTCCCTTTGACTTGAAAGTGCTGTTGGTTAATAATAGGTAAGAAATTAACCATTCAGAACTTCATCACAGATAAACAGATCATACATTTACTACATATTAAGTATGTTCCATTTGATAAAGTAGATGAGATGACTACCAAATTTCAAAATATCAAATGGGGAGATGGGTCTGATAGTCATGAAGAAGTTCTGAATAGATGTAAATTATTAATATTGGATTTACAGAAAAGGGTTAACTTTTTGTCAGTATAAGTAAACTAATCAGGTTAATATCTAGGTTGAGTCCAGCCAAGGGGTCCCTGCTGTAGTTGCAGTTCCCCTATGGCTGTTAAATACCTGTCTTTCTCAGCTTGTGAAGATGGGTGTAATGATTTCTGATGATGGAGAGAGTTTAAAATTGCTATCTGATATTGTTTAAATTTATTGGAGGTGGAAAGCTAACTTCTCCAGGTATTTATCCTATCAGAATTATCTTTTTTAAAAAATATTACCAACACTATGTTTATTTGCAGTCTATGGATCAAGCCAAGAGGTGGTCAAAAAGCAATTGAGTAATCTAAACCAATAAATAATCCAGATTAAATTCTGAGGGATGCAACGAGAAACAAGGTCAACTTGAAAGCCCAAGGACTTAGTGAGTCAAGGCATGGGATGCAAGGGCTTAATCATAAAGTACAAAATGTACAGTTTTTGTTTCTGTAACACCTTTGCTCTTGAACAGAGGCTTTTATGTAGGAAGAGGATAATCTAAAGTCACTAATTTATTAACTGCTAATGGAGTTTAAGTCTCCAAGGGAACAGTCACTAACTCTCAAGGCAGTTATAATTTCCAAGAAACTTCTGCTCGGACTTTGGTATTCTTGCTATATTCTCTGTCTCCAATCTTTAACAACAATTTGCCTCGATTTTTCAGGTAAAAACGAACTCATTGATTCAACAGCCTCTCTACTGAGGACTCAGTTCAAAGGTTCAGGTATGCATAGTTACATTTCAATTGGAATATCTGTTACATGAGATTATTCCTGAATTTTTATTTTATTTTATTTGTGTCGCTATCATTTGCTTTTGTAATGTTATATAAACTATAAGTCAAGGTAGATTTCTGATAATTTCATAGATACAACTGTGCAGTTTTCTTTGAAGTGTTTGCCATTGTCTTCTGGGATGTGTTTCAAATTATGCTGGTCTGTGCTAGTCTTGTGACTTGATTTGATTTGAGGGATCGATCCTTGGTGCTCTCTGAGTTTGCTTGTTTTCTTTAGATTTTTCATTATAAAATTAGGTAACACTATTAGTACAATAATGAAGTAACCAATACCGCAATCAAGAAATTGCCAAGGAAGCCAACAGTAAACAGCCCAACCAAAGAATTTCTAAGATCACCCCCACCAACACTTGACAGTGTAAGCCATTAAAATATAAACTGACAGCACACCGCACGCCTTACTAGCACTGATGATGTTACTTAGTTTGAATGACACATCTGCAAGAAAACAAGCAAGCTCAGAGAATACCAAGAACCTCTCATTTCAACCCTGAGCTACAAATATCCTCCTTTATTTATTTGATTTCTGTTTCAAATTCCCAGGTTAGCTTACAGTCTTGGTATTCACGGATGTCTCCCATCCCAATACGAACCAATCTATTAAGTATTACTCCTATCCCAGTATTAAGCTTCCCAGAGTTACACTGTGGTAAGATGGGCAACCAATTAGAGATAGATGGATTTGTGTGAGGGTGGATAGATAGATAGATAGATAGATAGATAGATAGATAGACAGACAGACAGACAGACAGACAGACAGATCCGAGCTAAATTGTTCAGATCTTCTCAGCACAGATATTTCTGCTGCCCACAGAGCTCTAGTGCCATTATATCCTAATTTAGCATTCTGTCTAAATGAAACCATTGATACATATATTATTGCCTAGCTCATATATAGTAGAACACGGGGTGAAATGCTCCCGGTTTGGACTGGATCACCCGATCCAGTAGCAATGGCGGCGGGTGGTTCGGGGAACCGGTAGCAAAAATCCCTGATCCTCCCCCATACCCAGCTGAGCTGCGCGATCATCAGAAGCTTTTTTAAATTTTATTTTTAAAAGCATAGATTCTACAACCTCTTCGGCAGAAAAAAACGCTTTTAAAAGTTAAAAAAAAAAAGCCTCTGATGACCAGGCAACTTAGCTGGGATCATCAGAGGCTTTTAAAAGCATTTTTTTTTACAACCTCTTCGGCCGAAGAGGTTGTAGAAAAAATGGTTTTAAAAGTAAAAAAAAAAAAGTTTGACACGCCCACTCAATCACATTAACCCCCACCAAACAAATTTTACATTTCACCACTGAGTAGAACCTCTGGTCACGAACACTTCTGACCATGACCAAATCGGGTTCCGACCAAAAAATTCACTTTTTTTTTTCATGGCCGATTTCTCCTTCTGCGCCATTTTTTTTGTAAGTGCCAAATTTTCAAAATTAGGTTCGAGTCACGACCAAATCGGTTTGCAACCAAAGTTATGGAACCAATTATGGTCATGACCAGAGGTTCTACTGTATCTTTTTTGCTATGCACATTCAAGCTCATTGAATCATCTATTGAAAAAGCTTTTGGAAGACCCACAAAAGGTTCTTAAGAATATTTGTATGTTATACTAATCATACCTAGTTTTCCAGGGAATCATCGTAGAGAATTCTTCGTGATGAGTATATCAAAGAGAAATTATTAACTTTGTAGTAAATTTGCCAGATATATTTTTTGTTGGAAGTTAATGCAGTTCTGGATATCAACTGTATCTACCGTATTTTTCAGACTATAAGACGCATTGGAGTATAAGTTTTTATACCTTAGTTTTTGAGGAGGAAAATAAGAAAAAAGCTGATTGGCAGGTGGATCGGCTTGCCAGAATACCCCTAATCAGCTGTTCCCAGAGGTGAACTTTAGCAGCAGGTTCATTGGTTACGAGCTCTGTGCCTTGCTTTTTCAGCCTCTGAAACCTCTGTTTCTGAGGTTTCAAAAAAAAAAAAATCCGAATATCAGCTGAGCGACACACGATCGTTGGAACTTTTTTTTTTTTTGCTTTTTAAAGCATTTTTTTTACTATCGGTTCGAGCGAACTGGCCTGAACCGGTAGCATTTCATCCCTGGTTCAGTGCCATTTGTTCATGCTTCCATGGAATACAATTGATTTGGTTGTTTTTCTGTCTTTTGGACAATAAAACAGGAAAATAGACAGGACAACTGTTGTTGTAATAGGAAAAATGAAATAGTAAAGGAAAAATTTAAAAGAGGAATTAAGATGGAAAAATGATGGAATTGTTGAAGTAAATAGCATATGAGTTAAGAAAACACCATTCTACACTAAGAGAAGGTTTTGAGGGAATGAAATTTTTTTAATTTGTAAAGTTGAAAACGTGGAAAACATAAAATCTTCTGACTTCTTTTAGCAGATTTTTTCCCAACCCAGCTTGCTTATTTCAAGGATATTCTATAATATAATAAATTCAGTTACCACTATATCATTCCACACCTGCATTCTTTTCTGCTTTCTTCTCCAATTTATCTGTAATCACTGTTAAATCTTTAGTGCATGCTAAACCTTTCTTTAGGGTTATATTTTAGAATGGGGCTTTCTCACTAAGCTATTTATTATAAGTTTTTTCTGCTTCTCTACTAATTCTTGTAACACATTTCTTATTAATCTAATTTAGATTAATTCTTTTACAGAGATGGCTATCACAATCTAGAACTCCATCTTTTGTACTACTATGGTCTGCATCCTCATACTTGAAAGTGCCAGGAGAAGAACATGCATCTGAATGTATTCTCTTCTAATTGGAGCCAGGGACTACAATGGCTTTCTACTACAGGTAGTCCTCGACTTACAACTGTTCTCTCACTAACTACCTGAAGTTATGATAGACCACACTGTGGGGTACTTATAACACAGTTTTGAAGTTCCAGGGCCCTTCCATTATGTGACCACATAATGGCCTGCACTTGCAGGCATTTGCAGCATCCCATGTTTCCATGACCATGTTTTATAACAGTTTTCACAAAAACAGCTTTTACTTCCAATTTTTGGTAAAATTCCCCTTAGCAAGCCATTGTTTTGCTTAACAGCCATTACAAAAAAGCTCATAAAATTGGGTCGGTCACATTGGTGACCTGATTTATAGCCATCACAACTTGTGACTGTAATGGGCAGACTCTATTACAGTCATAAGTCAAGGGTTGAGACAAGAGAGTGTTATTATCAACAGACAGAATGTTCTCTTCCTTTCTCTTTTTACTACGAAAAATCTGCCAGTCTGTACAGTTTTCATATATTTATATTATTTGGGGAAATGCCAGTACTCATTATTCAATGGATAGAGACTGTAATAGGTCCATATTTTCTCAAATGAGACATTTTCCTTTTTAGATGGCAAAAATTCAGTACTGCCTTACACATGTGAATGTATGTAAATCATTATCCATAATCATCCAGATGATTATTCAGAAAATAATGCATATTTATAATTCTGTGATATATATTCTAATTGTATTGGCATATACAATGGCAGATACATCAGAAAGGTCTAAAGTGCTATAAGGCCAGTGTTTTAATTTTGCAAAAAGTAGAAAAGCAGTAGTCCCAAAGGTGCTTTTTCAAGAGGCAACCTGACTTTCTTGTTTTTCTTTGAAAATGTTTCTTTTCTGATCCAAGAAGCTTCTTCAACTTTCTAGGATGAAAAGCGAAATGTCCCCAAAGAAAAACTAGAAAGTCCAGTTGCCTCTTGAAAAAGCACTTTTGGGACAACCATGACCTGGATGACTGAGAATCTTTTTTTTAAAGTTTTTTATTTTTCAAATTTTCTTCCATCTCTCTTTGTTTTTCTGTCATATTTTTAGCCAAAAAGATGACTGAGAATCTTCATAGACATTTAGAAAAGCAGAATTTACTCTGATGTCTTAGGTACAATCTCCATTGTGTGAAGAGACAGATACTGAGATTTTGCACTGTGTTCTTTTAAAGAACTTAATATGATTTTAGAGTTGTAAAGACAAGAAACAGATTGAAAAGTTGCATGTAGCATAAATTTGTTTTTTAATCATATAGGATGATAACATCTTGATTTTCCACTCATATGACCTTGCCAGGATACTTGATATGATAGGTAAAGTGCAAAGCTGGTAACTAGCAATATCATCTTAATCTAGTTCTTTATTCATTCAGTGTGTTAGCCATTGTATAACAGAATGATCTCAAGTGATTTACTGTATATAACCCACATAAAACAAGAATAACATTTAGTGAACTTCAAATACGTGTAAACTTTAAAAGCAGAAAAACTCATTTAAATTAAAAGGGACTAAAACAATATGCAGCACTAATCATTAAATATATAAATACATTTCTGAAAGAAGTTCAAATCATGGATTGAACAGCAAGATCATATAACTGTTTTAATAGCCTACAAAAAGAGTTACTAAAATCTGTTGCCAAAAAAAGGTATAAAACACTGATATCTTTGGAAGTATAATGTGTGGTGGCTGTCATTGATAAGGATCACTCATGGATTGGTGTTTCCTTCATCATAATATCTGAGAGCATCCAGAGCAGGACATTAGTGGGAGTATATATTTTATTTTGAAAATAATTGATATTACTAAATTACTTATGTATTACAGTTCATTCCATATGATAAATCCATTTTAGTCTGATCCAGCAGTGAATCTAGATTCTTATTGTAAGCCCTAGACCCTCAGGATATCATTTGATTTGTCAAGAATAAGTATTTGCCTGATATGATTATTTTCATGTTGAATAAGTCTTGTTAAGTTTGAGAGCCATAGACAACCAAAACAATGAAATGTCTCTTTCTATCCCTGGCAGAACAGAGTTTGGCAGGCTATCCAGCAGGAGACTAAATAGATTCCTGTTGAAGCAGATTCCTATGCATAATACCTCTTATTATCTCAATTAATTAATAACTCTCACTACTTAATGTCTGGTGTAGAAATTATTTTTCAGAAATTTTTCAGAAATTATTGGGAAAGCTTCAGAACAGAATATTCTGTTAAAATAAATAAATAAAAAAGTTCAGACTTCTGTCCAGAATGTATGTATATCACATACTTTAAAATGTTTGATGATGTTAGTGTAACATATACATTTTGCAAACAGCATTTGGATGCTTTGTCATAACAGTCTATGTAACAAAGGTAGGATTTTCTTCCTTTAGGATTACTCTATTTTTGTCAGTGGCACGGTGTCAAGAGCCATGTGCTAGTGAGAAGAGAAATAGTTTTTGACCCAGAAATGGTGAAACAAGAGGCTTTCCTCTCTTTTTGACATATTTTCTTTCTTTCAACAACTTGTTTCACCAATATTTTTCCAGACAATTGTTAATAAATTATCAGATTATTCTTCCTGGAGGAAAGAGATTTTGAAATCCATCCTAGGATCATCAATTATCCATTCAAATTCTAATGGCAAAATTAAAAAGTAAAAATCCCTTTTATGTATCTTTATTAAAATTTTAAAGATAAAAACTAACAAAAACTAATATTTAGAATGGAAAAAAGAAGAAAAAGGAAAGAAATAAGAAAAGAACAAAGACAAAAATTCAGAATTCAAAGACAAGAAAAAATATTCTAAAGAAGTTACTTTCAATTTTCTTTTACATCACTTATAAGTATAAATGTAAATTAACCTCTTGAGCTATGGTTAAATCGCTGTTCATATATTTTCTATTATCTTTGTTTTTTTAAAAAACATTAAAACAGTACACCATAATTTTATTTTTTGTTTTCTGCAAAGTCAGTAAAGAGTTTCTAATCAACATTAAACTTAGACAGTGTTCTTTCTCTACTTAGAGTTGGCCAACTCAGCAAGTTCAATCAACTTCACCATCCATTGCTCTGTTGTAAGTAAAACCAAATCTTTCTTCCTTTGTACATAATAATCGTCTCACTGCAGTTACAAAAAGAAAGTTGCATGGATTTTTTCCAATTGCTTATCCATCGGTCCCAAAAGAAAATTCTCTAGTTTTAACTTTATAATTAATCTTTAAAATATTATGTATTACTGTGTTTTCCTGAAAATACCTTAACATCTATCCCGAAAATAAGCCCTACGATGTTTTCTGCGTGTGCACCCAATATAGCCCTACTTAAGTGCCTGCACAGCCGGCTGCCCAACCATTCCGTCTGGTTGCTCGCGGTGATGCCAACACGACGTGAGGTGAGGCAAGGGGGATAGAGCTGCCACACACACACACCGGCTTACCTCGGGGCCCCTGTAGCCATACCATTCACGCCCTAACAATTGCCTTGCAGCAGCAGCACCAACAGCAGCCATGTGCAGCAGGAGCCCAAGTGGTAGTCCGCCCACTTCTTCAGGCACTGGTGTGGCACCGGAGCAGGAGGCTGAGCGACACACTGTTGTTTCAGCCATGAGGCAAGGCAGGGGGAGCTGCCCCACATGCCCCACACCAGCTTATCTCATGGCCCCCACAGCCAGACCATCCATGCCCCAACAACTACCTTGCCTTGTGGCCGCAGCACCAGCACATCGCTCAGCCTCCTGCTCCAGTGCCGGAAGAAGTGGGCCAATGCTACGAGGCGAGGCAGGTGTCAGGGGGTGGATGGTCTGCCTGCTGTGGCCCTGAGGTAAGTCAATGCAGGGTATGTGGGGCAGCTCCATCCCGCCTCATGGAGACGGTACTCAAAAGAAATAAGACATCCCTCGAAAATAAGCCCTAGTGCTTCTTTTGGAGCCCAAAAGAAAATAAGGCTGGGTCTTATTTTTGGGAAAATATGGTATATGTAATTAGTACAGAATTTTCTACATTTTTACACTGTCCACCAAGCTTAATAAAATGACCTCTCTTTTTTATTAAATTTCTAGCATAAATTTGAAGAATCTTTATACATTTTAAGCAGGGGTGAAATGCTCCCAGTTCGGACCAGATCGCCCAATCCGGTAGCGATGGAGGCGGGTGGTTTGGAGAACCAGTAGCAAAAATCCCTGCCCCACCCCCCATGCCCAGCTGAGCCGCACAATCATCAGAAGCTTTTTTTCTTTTTACTTTTAAAAGCATTTTTTCTACAACCTCTTCCGCTGAAAAAGTGCTATTAAAAGTAAAAAAAGCCTCTGATGATCGTGCGACTCAGCTGGGATCGTCAAAGGCTTTTAAAAGAAAAAAAGGCTCTGCTGATCAGGCAACTCAGCTTGGATCGTCAGAGGCATTTAAAAGAAAAAAACCCTCTGACCATCATCAGAGCCTTTTGAAAGCATTTTTTACAACCTCTTTGCCGAAGAGGTTGTAGAAAAAATGGTTTTAAAAGTTTTTAAAAAATTGGCCACGCCCACCCAGTCACATTAACCCCACCACCACCAAGCCACGCCCACAGAACCGGTAGTAACAAATTTTAGATTTCACCACTGATTCTAAGCAATTTTTCCGATGACATGCACCAATGATAACATTTTATGTAACATTCTCTTCAAGACTATATTATGTAAATTTCAGTCATTTGACCCACATATTTTCTTCCCGTTATTTGTAAATCCTAACCAATTTTTAGCCCATTTTATCATACATTATTTCAATAAAAGTTTATACATTATAGCAGTGATATATTCATCATTTTTACACAATTCCATTTCAAATTCAGTCTTAAAATTTTCCAAAATTAGTTTAACTAATTTAAATATTTATGATTATACATAACAAAACTAATGACCTGAGTATCTTTCTACTATCAACTCTTGTCTTCATTTTATTTTACATTCTCCTTGACCAAATGCTAATATATCAGATTAAGTTAACCATTAATGTTTAGATATCATTTCTTTTCTATCTAATGTTTCCTATGCTAAGTACCACAAATTACTGTAGGTGTACAGTTCCATATTCTCAATATGACATGTCTAACAAAAAGATTTCTAAAATCTACATTAGCTTTATCATGCCATATATATCTATGCCACCCAAATCTTAAGTCATATTTTTCTAATTCCAAAAGCCTTCTGTTTCTTAACAGCATCCATTTTTTTACCCAAATTAAGCTGCACAAAATAATTTCAAATCACCTAAACTCTATTCTCCTCTTTCTTTTGCATCTTGTAGCACTTTATATTTGACTTATAATCTTTTCACTGCAACTCAAATTTACATATGTATTTCTGTCATTGTTTAACTGATACATCAGATGTCCAAAATGGTATTATCTGAAATAAAAATTACATTCTAGGAAAAATATCCTAATCACTAGAAATTAAAACTCCTTAACTGCTATCATTTAGAGAATGGTGTTAAGAATCTGTAAACAATATGTTGGAATTTATTTCTAAGTAAAGTGGCATATAATAAGACTGGTTGGCAAGTTTAATCATGCCATATTCTAGAGAAATGAATTAGGAAAGATAATGGCAGATCCAAAGTAGGCATAGATGATTTTGGAAATATCAGGAGGTTAAAATCGGTTTTAAAGTGAGACGCAATATTATGAAGTTGTGTCTACGCTCTATGAAAAAATATTGTGCTAGAAAATAAATTTTCGTATATCATATACCATATCAAACACCTGAAAGATCAACTCTCATTACATTGTACTCAGATTGCATGTTGCATTTAATAGACCTGTCCACATAGTCAACATCATGGCTGACCCCAGAGACGAGAGAAATTGTCATATTAGATACAAATGTTTGACTTGATATGATTGTGTCCCTCTGTGTAGCTTCTTTGTTTTATTTAGTTGGCATTTAGAAAGGACTGAGTACAGTTCATTCACAAATGTGTTTACAAGCTATGAAGGATCTATATTACTGAGCCTGAAAAACAAATGACAGTATAGATAATACCGAGTTAAACAAATTACAGATGAAACTATACAGATATTACTCTATTTAAGAAATTTCAAATTGCGAACTTTTGCCTATATAAAGAAACATGTCCATGAGTCTATTCTAGAAGATCCTTGGAACTAGGAGAAGGCAGGAAAGTTTCTGGTGTGCACCACATATTCTACAGACATCTTTTCCCACTTTCTCCAAGAAAGGTGGCTATTTGCCTCAGCAGATATTCAGTTTAGATGAAATGGAGCTTTATTGTAATAAAATAGCAGACAAATCTACATTTGGAAGGAGGAGATGATGATGATGCCGGCCTACAAAGCTGCAAATAGGCTAACTATGGTGCTAGATGGCAGTGCTTCTGGTGATCTGAGCCTAAAACCACTGCTAGTCTACCATTCTATGAATCTGCAGCCTCTTTAAGAACATCTCAAAGAGTTTACTTCCTGTTCTGTGAAAAGCTAACAAGAAACTTAGGTTCACCCTTCTCATCTTTGAAGACTGGTTCTTCCACCATTTCATCCCAGAATTGGAGAATTGTTGCCATGACAAAAACATTGAGTTCAAGGTTCTGCTTATTTCAGAAAATACCCCCAGGTCTAACAGTTTACTTGGATAATTTCCACCCAAATGTGAAGTTTGTGTATCTGCCTCCAATTGCCATCATCCCCCAGCCTATGGCCCCAGGGGGTGATAGCAACCTTCAAAAAATATTCTTCATTGCACATTTAGGTAGGCAGTTCAGGGAGTGGAGTCTCAGATCACCTTGTACCGGTTTTGAAAATTCCACAATATCTATAAGGCTATCAAGACTATCAATGCAGCCTAGAGCAAGATTACCTCTACAAACTTGAATAGGGTGGAAACACCTTTGCCATTAGCTTGTTCATGATTTTCAAGAGGAGAAAGGGAGTTGCAGAGTGTGATCCGGAAGTTGATTGCCCTGAGCAAAGAGCTTCAGCATGACCTTGAGGAGAAGGACTTTGATGAACTATTAGTTGTACACACAGAGGACTTTTCCAAGAAAGACCTCATGGAATTGAAAAGCCAGCAAAAACAAGAGGAAGAGATTGAAGCACTGAAGTGGTTTCAGACTAAGCTGATGGCTGAAGTATTGTGCTTGATTGAGAAAGCACTGCCATTTTCCAAGATGACCCTAATATCAACACTTCACTACGGTGTCTGCAGTTGTCCCTCATGCGATCCACTGATACAGTGTCATCTATGAGAAAAAGAGGAAGGCCGGTATCCAAAGTTCACTGGACCACTTCTTTGGGAAGGTGGGGAAACATGACATATCAACTCCTGAGGACGAGCCAACACCATTAACATCAGGTTTTACTGCGATGCTGCCATTTGTGTAAGGTAAGAAGTGTTATTGTGCATGTTTTTTATACTACTTTGGACTTGCAAACAAAACGGGTTTGCGAACATTCTCTTGGACAGTAATCCGTAAGTAGGGTATCAACTGTCACTATACTATATTTCTCACTGTGCATTATATTTGGTCATCTACTGTACAATAAAGCAAGAAAAACTAGAAGAAACCAAACTATATTGATACCTATTGCATTGTCTTATCATACTAAAAGTATTTAGAAATTGAGTGGTTCATTGAAATGGTACAAGGTTTGTCTTTTTATAAATGTACTTGAAAAGAGTATTTTTAAAAAATATCTGTATATGCTTTTTGTGGACATTATATGGAAGTTTATCTGCTAAGCCTGGAATTATTATTGGAATCTAAGTCTGGGATAAGATATAGATTAGATCAATGAATAAATTATGGTGTTAGACAAAATAGTGTCTGAGAACCTACATTTACCCACAAATGTCTCTTCTGAGGTTTCCCAGGATCTCTGCTGCTGGTTTAACATATTTATTAAGTATCTTTTTTTTAGTTTTTTTTTTTAATCTGCCTTTTTTCATATACAACTTAAGGCAGTGAACATACCAATACTCCTTCCTCCTATTTTTCCCAAAACAATGTCATGAGGTGGGTTGGATCCGAGACTGAGTGACTGGCCCAAAATCACTCAGCCAGTTTTGTGTGCTTAAGGTAGGTTTAGTCTCCTGATTTCTAGGTGAACACTAACTGCTACACCAAATTGGCTTTCATTTGATTGATTGTTTTTATCTCATTTTTGAAAGAATAATAAACTGAAAGGTGTGGTATTGAGAAGCAATTGGCAAGCATACTTTGACTTTACTTCTAACTTCATTGAGGAACTCAAAGCCAGCACCCATTTTCACCCACAAGAACAATCCTAAGATCTTCTTCATGTGCAAGCTCCTTGTTGGGTTTTTTATTTTTTAAATGAAAATAATAAACAAGGATGGTAAGTGGTTGCAGTTCTGTGCTTTTTAGATATTGGACATATCCCAAAACAAAGAAAACCGCTGTGATGTAGTAACTACTTCCTCAGATATATTGCAAATTTGAATTTGGCTGCTATTTGAAGTCTTGTTTTGCTTGTTTCCATTTATATTGTGTTCTTAGAATTGATTTGTATATATGAGAAAGAATATAGCAAACTAGGTAAGGAAAGCATACAGAACATGGTTTGTGGATTTTTTTTTTATCCCTTTTTTCAGCATGGCCCTACGACCGTGATGGCGAACCTATGGCACGTGTGCCACAGGTGGTACATATAGCCATATCAGTGGGCACGCAAGTTTAGCTCCGGCATGCATGCGCATACATGATTTGACTTTCAGAAGTAGGGAAACAGGCTGTTTCCTGCCCCCCGAGTGCCTTGGGGGTTGGAGGTAGGGAAGGCCTATTTTTCTCTCTCACCTGGCTTCAGGGCTCTCTAGGAGTCTGGGGACGGCGAAAACAGCCTTCCCCCCCCACCCCCGGAGGTCCTCTGGAGGCCGAAAATGGCCCGTTTGCTAACTTCCAGTCCCACCGGGCAAACGGGCTGTTTCTGGCATTTGGAGGACCTTGGGGGGGGGAGGCCATTTTTGCCCTGCCTAGATTCCTAGAGAGGCCCTGGAGCCAGGTGAGAGAGAAAAACGGGCCTACCAGGCCATCATATGCGGGGGAGGGTGTCACGCATGCATGCATGGGGGCAGGGCGCATAGAATTATGGGTGTGGGCACACATGTGCATGACTTCCCCCTTCTGGTACGCAATGGCAAAAAGGTTAGCCATCACTGCCCTAGGAGGTATCTGTATTTCTTATGTGCAACAAAGTACCATGTGTGTATTTTGTTGTGGCCTGCTGGCGGCCAGCAGAGCTGGCAGGAGAATCAGACAGTGAGGAGGTTGGGGAGGAACTTGGGCCAGTCCTGGGGGCTGGGGAAAGCTCGGATGAGGGCTCTGCATCTGAGGCAGAAAGGGGGTCAAGGCCTTCTGATAGTTATGTGCAGCCTCCAGAGTCTGACATCCGGAGCCTGTTCCCAGTGTGCACATGTGCAGATCTGCCAGACAACAAGAACAATTAAGAAAACAGGGTCGACTTGGGAGTAAGGCTTGGAGATGATTGGCCCCTCCATAAGACATAAAAGAGGAGTGAATAGGACATGAGCTTTTGCAGGAAGCAATTAGTTCATTTGGCCGATTCAAGATTTGCAAGTGAATCTGTGCCAAGTTTGGCCTTGCCCTGCATCTGGAAATTAGCTCTCTGGCAAGGTTCCACATGAGATAGGTGGGTGTTGATAGCCTTCCTCTGAAAGACTGTTTAACAAGCCTTGTGGACTGTAAATGAAAGTAATTTACAGTCATATAAATAAAAGAGATTTTGTGGGATTAAGACTTTGCTTCATGCTTTCTACAGAAGCCTAGGTCAGAACATATTTGTCCTTATGTAGCTATAAGGATCAAATCATGACATCTGTCTGTCTTGTCTATTTATTTATTTATAAGATTTATATCCCTTCTTTCTGTTCAGTAGCTGAAAATAGTGTTACAGTACCCTCTTGCTGCTTTTACCCCAGCAACCAAACCCGGGTCTTTCCATTGTCTTTCTGCCTCTTCTATAGGGATGCATTAGGGAAAATGGTCTGGATTTGATTGTGCAATGCCAGCTTTGCTATATGCAGATGATTTGTTAAGTTTTTCAGTCTCCTAGGTGGGAAGGAGTAGGGTATTTATTGATGGTACAGGCTTTCTTTTGCTTAAAAGAATAACTTGTAGTATCAAAAAACTACTGTTAAGTCTTTGCATGACACATCAGTAGGTTGCATAAATTGCAAATTGCTGGAACCCCAGTAGAGCAGGTGCATACTTATAAATATCTTGGAGTGAAGTTTCAGGCTTCCTAACATGGAGCACACATTTCTTTTATTTGGCAAGTAATGTCCAGTGTACTTTCCACAGTTGTTTTAAGGTTCTTCCACTCAAAGGGGTACCTTTTATTCAGGCAAGTTGTAAGGTTTTTCTTGCTAAGTTATTTCTCAGCTTTATGGTGTTTAGATAAGCATTTTTACAAAGTTACAAAGCTGTCCAGTTCAAATTTATAAGCGCTATATTTGCAATTCTAAAAGGCATCAAATTGCTGCCTTTATAGTTAGAGACTATAAATTTCTGTGAGTGCCAGACTCTGGTTTTATCTTCTATGTTCTTAATTTTTGGTTAAAATTGTTTCTTTTCCCTGGTTCATAGATACTGTTTTAAATTAAGCTGGCTAACAAGAGCTTCTAGCAAACTCCAATTCTTAGGTCTCTCTTTGGAAAGCCTCCGTTAATTAGGTTTTGAATAGAATAAAAGAATAATCAGGCTGGAAGGAACTTTGGAGGTCTTTTAGGCCAACCACTGCTCAAGCAGGTGTCATCTTAAGCAACAAATCTGGGATATTGATTTTCAAACCAGTCTAAATATAATACTCAACTTCCAATCTTCTTTACAGCAGTTACAAACCAATATATTATACCTCCCTCTCTAAGATTATATCACATAGTTCCTTTCTATCCATTATTCAACCCATTTAATCAGCACATCCAAAAATTGCCATTTCTATTTTTTTCATTTTCAACAAAAAGTCCATAAAAGGTTTCCAGTTTTTTAATTTAGAAGTATTTGTTATTTTATCCCTGATCAAACAGATCAGTTTTGCCATTTTTACAATCCATTCGTCAGTTGTAGGAATTTCTCCAACTTTGTACATATAATAGTCTTGCTGTAGCTACCATACATAAAACCAGTGTTCCGTGATTCTTTTTTAATTGATTCTTTTTTTCAGTCTGAAACATTGTTTTTTCAATCAATTCTTTTACTTATATTTTTAGTTACCGTATATACTTGAGTATAAGGTGAGTTTTTCAGCACATTTTTATGCTAAAAAAAGCCCCCCTTGGCTTATACTCAAATGAGCCCGTTTTGGCTTTCAGGGGCTATAGGGAGGCTTGCTAAGGCCAAAATGGGGCATAGGGGGGGTGCCTAGCAAGACTCCCTGCAGCTCCCTGGAAGCAAAAACAGGCTTGGGGGGGGGGGCTTCAAGGGAGAAAGAAACAAAGAAATCCTCACTGTTTAGGGAGATCCCCATGTGCACTGAGCTTGAGTTGAGAGCTTATTGTAATAGGCTGGCTGCTAGCTATCCTTGCTCAGGCTAAACTAATCAATAGTGGAGCTCTAAGAATGCCAGATGAGAAGGAGAAAAGGAGGGAGAAAAAGAGAGAGAGGGGGGGTGGGGAGAGAGGGAGGGAAGGGTAAACCCTTTTACTCACACTTCATCCTCACTGTTTGGGGATCCCTAAGTTCACTGAACTTGAGTTGAGAGCTTATTGTAAGTGCCTGCACTAGCTATCCTTGCTCAGGGTAAGCTACAAAACATTTCAAAATGTCTGGCTTTTCTTCCTCCTACCAAAGACCTTTTGGGGTTCTTCACAGAAAGGGAGAAAGGAGAAGGAGAAAGGGAGGGAGGGAGGGAGGGAGGGGGGGGGAGAGAGAGAGAAAGAGAAAAAAAAAAAAAAAGGAAGGGAGAAAGAGAGAGAATGCAGGTATTTCTTAACAGAAGCTTGAACTTGCCTGAAATTAGATCAAGGCCTACATCACTTAACCCAATGTATCAGATTAAATTGTTATTTAATTATTTTTGGTATATATACTACATTCTCTTGTGTAATTTAGTTATAGTGTAGTTTACACGATGCACTTACAGAGCTAGTTTACTGTTTTTCTTTGAAATAAATATTCAAAAACATTTAACCTACTGATGCCTCAATTAATGTAATTTTATTGGTATCTATTTTTATTTTGAAATTTACCAATAGCTGCTGCATTTCCCACCCTGGGCTTATACTCGAGTCAATAAGTTTTCCCAGGGGTTTTTGGGTTTTGGTTTTTTTTTTTTTTTTGGTGGTAAAATTAGGTGCCTCGGCTTATATTCGGGTCGGCTTATACTCGAGTATATACGGTGTCCTCTTTGTTTTCTCATTCTTAATCTTAAAATCAACTAGCACACCAAATTCTTAATTTCTCCAATAATTTATCTGTTCCTCCATAGAATTTTCCAGAATTAAAACAAAGTTGTCTGCAAAAGCCCTTAACTTATATACTTCTTTTTCAACCTTCACCCTTAATTCTCCATCTTATCTTATTTCCAACTCTATTCAGAACATCATACATATTTCTCATATCACCTGCCCATGACTCACTTTAGCAATATGACATCAGAATTGGACCCAAACAATCTTAAACATCCTTTTAGGAATAAATGGAATAATACAACCATCTTACTATATAACCTATAGAAACAGCAGTGCAGCTTTAGAGTAGATTTCCAACATGGGACATTTTAATCCATGAGACATACTAAGTCTGAATGCTGTTCCTTACAGCATTAAACGAAGTAAAGATGGCTGTTTGTTCATTGATTATTCTATGTTGTCATTTCTGATGAGCAGTCTTTTCTTTTTTAAAAAAATCCAGTGAAAATCCAAAAAGGCATATATGGAAAATTAGGTAAGTTTTTTTTCAGTTTTCCTGATGGCTTGTGACATTTTAGCCACAAGCAAATGAACAGAAAATATACTGGTGTTTCATAACTTGGTCCAGTTTCAATTAAAAAAAAAACAAAGTAGTACATATTAGCTGTTGCAAAACATCTTGCGTGGCAGCATGATGATTTGCATATGTTGCAGGAGGCATCATTGTCCTGTTCATGTTGACATTTTACATGTCCTTAAAAGGACTCGGGGAGGGAGATGAAGGCAGCCTGTTGTGTTTATTACAAGTAAAGTGATTAGCTAATAACAATAGCATTTGATGTGAACACTTTTCACAGATATTGTTCGGTTCTTTTAAAAGACCATCTGTCTGAAGAATGTTCCTTTTAAATAGAGTCTGCAAATGAGTTTTTTCCAGGATTGACAAGGATCTTCATAAAATCTTTCTACTGTGAGAGAGGGATGTTTCATGCCCATAAGTTTAAAGCCACCTTCCCAATACATTTATTTACATAATTGTATTTAAATGTATTTCTTTATAGTTTGCACTTCAATGCAGCGTGTAAGTTCTAGGCAGCCATTCAAGGCAGCAGTTAGGGATAGGTAAAGACGTCTTCTTAAGAACTGAGCATTTCTTTTTGTGTTTCTGTAAGTTTACATGTAAAGAATGCCATATCGTCTCAGGCTGCATAAATTTAAAATATTTCTTTATCTTATGAAACAAAAAGTCAGTTCTCTCTATAGTGCAGATTTGTGGGGAATTCATACTATTTCTCTTTGGGCTTCCATTCTTTATCCTTTCAATAAGTAAACTTGTATTTCTCTTCAATGTTCAGTCAATCTTGTTCTGTGTTCCAACATAGATAAACCCATATATAATTACTGCTATAAGGAAATAAGTTTCTGCACTAGTGTTTGTTGATGTTATGTGTGGCCTACACTTCTCTACATGGAATTCCTCTCCTTTGAATGAGACCTGGAATTAGGAAAACTGAGTCCTGCATGTCACCCATCCATTTTGTACCTAGTTAATCAAGATTACATTTAAATATCATTTTTACCATTATAGTTCTCTCCCTCAAAAAAATAAATTGGTGCAAATTAAAAAGTGTAGTTCTTTTTTAAGGAGTGAAGAATGAGTAAGTGAATAGTTCAAATGTATTGTAGCATTTGATCCCATTCATTAATCAGTTTTACTTATTTCCTTGTTACATGCCACCAAACTTACTCTAACAATTTAGATTATCAGCATGTTGAGGCAAAGGGGAGCCCTGTTTTGGCATATTGATTAGTAAAGGATTGTATATACTGAGTACCCTATAAGCAATTACAATGTAAAAATATTACAACGATCCTTCTTAGTAGGATGAATATTGCATATCATGTAGTTCATGCTTAATTATAGACATAATACAAAACTTGTTTTCTTCATCAGTAGCAATTATGAAAGTAGAATCCACATATACAGTGTCACTCCCAAATATTTAAAGCATAAAGCTAGAATATATTGATCGTAGGTTAAAAACTTTTTACTTAGGACTCTAAATGAATATGGTGGGAAAATAACATTTAGTTGGACTGTGAAGAATATATCCTTCTTCCTCTTTTGAGAAGAAAAACAAGGAATTTATTACCAAGCACTTGAGCACAATTATCATTACTGGTATCACACTAATTTGCTTTGGTAGCAATCACAGCGGAAATGTTACCTCATTTGCCTACACAGTGGGTTATATATCCATATTTTAAAGAATGAATGTAATTTTTAATAAGCCAGGTAGATTTATGCTACCATTAAAAGTAATCTTCATTATATAATTTGTATTTTAACCTATATTAATTCATAATACAAGTAGTCTTTGCTTAGCAATCTCAATTAGGACTGGCAATTCTGTTGCTAAGCAGAAAAATCTCATTTTTCCTAAAATATAATTTCTTATTTGTGACCAATTTACTGACATACAGGTGAAACTCGAAAAATTAGAATATCGTGCAAAAGTTCATTTATTTCAGTAATGCAACTTAAAAGGTAAAACTAGTATATGAAATAGACTCATTACATGCAAAACGAGATAGTTCAAGCCTTGATTTGTCATAATTTTGATGATTATGGCTTACAGCTCATGAAAACCCCAAATTCACAATCTCAGAAAATTAGAATATTGTGAAAAGGTTAAATATTCTAGGCTCAAAGTGTCCCACTCTAATTAGCTAATTAAGCCATAACACCTGCAAAGGGTTCCTGAGCCTTTAAATGGTCTCTCAGTCTGGTTCAGTAGGAATCACAATCATGGGAAAGACTGTTTCCAAAGTGCTGTATCAAAGTACATTAATAGAAAGTTATGTGGAAGAAAAAGGTGCACAAGCAGCAGGAATGACCGCAGCCTGGAGAGGATTGTCAGGAAAAGGCCATTCAAAAGTGTTTGGGACTTTCACAAGGAGTGGACTGAGGCTGGAGTCAGTGCATCAAAAGCCGCCACCACACACAGACGGATTCTGAACATGCGCTTCAAATGTTGTATTCCCCGTCAAGCCGCTTCTGAACAAAAAATGTCAGAAGCATCTTACCTGGGCTAAAGACAAAAAGAACTGGTCCGTTACTCAGTGTCCAAAGTCCTCTTTTCTGATGAGAGCAACTTTTGCATCTCATTCAGAAACCAAGGACCCAGAGTCTGGAGGAAGAATGGAGAGACACACACTGCAAGATGCTTGAAATCCAGTGTGAATTTTCCACAGTCTCTGTTGATTTGGGGAGCCATGTCATCTGCTGGTGTTGGTCCACTGTGGTTCATTAAGTCCAGGGTCAACGCAGCCGTCTACCAGGAGATTTTGGAGCACTTCATGTTTCCTTCTGCAGACGAGCTTTATGGGGATGCTGACTTCATTTTCCAGCAGGGCTTGGCACCTGCCCACACTGCCAAACGTACCAAAACCTGGTTCAATGACCATGGGATTACTGTGCTTGATTGGCCAGCAAACTCGCCTGACCTGAACCCCTTAGAAAATCTATGGGGCATTGCCAAGAGAAAGATGAGCGACATGAGACTGAACAATGCAGAAGAGCTGAAGGCCACTACTGAAGCATCCTGGTCTTCCATAACACCTCAGCAGTGCCACAGGCTGATAGCATCCATGCCACGCCGCATTGAGGCAGTAATTAATGCAAAAGGGGCCCAAACCAAATACTGAGTACATATGCATGCTTATACTTTTCAGTGGTCCAATATTGTTCTATGTACAATCCTTGTTTTATTTATTTCATGTAATATTCTAATTTTCTGAGATTGTGAATTTGGGGTTTTTATGAGCTGTAAGCCATAATCATCAAAATTATGACAAATCAAGGCTTTAACTATCTCACTTTGCATGTAATGACTCTATCTCATATATTAGTTTCACCTTTTAAGTTGCATTACTGAAATAAATGAACTTTTGCACGATATTCTAATTTTTCGAGTTTCACCTGTAGTATATGTTTACTTCTCTTCTGTCATGTTCTCATCAGACACTAAACAAATAATAGTGACATAGTAACTCCCTTCTAAAACATTTTCTTCCAAATGTTCAGTAGGCTAGTTGAGTGTCTGATGGCACAGTTTGTCCAACTTCAATACCAATCGTAACAACTGCCCCAGACATGATCCAAAAGAGCAGTATGTAGTATTCTTGAGGGCAAACACACCTTCAAGTGCAAAATAGGTTGCCAGGGATAGAGAAGGAATTTAATTACTTCTGTGAACAAATTAACTCAACCAATTAGTCAGTTTAACTTACATTGATTATCTTCTTTAAAAATCATTATTCTGCATACTAGTATAGAATTCTTCAGAGTTGATTTCCAGAACTGAATAGGTTGCTAAAAAACAATAATGTTACTTCACAAGCCTGTTAATTTTTTTTTGAAAAAAGTACTTCATATGTACAATCACTTCGTTTTGCTTGGAAAAAAGTAAAGCATCCTGCAAAGCATCGATGTGAATCTTGCAAATAATGCTTAATGCTTTAATTATTTGAAAATAGGTACATCATACATGTTTCTGCATACTGCAGAATATCAGTTTTGAAGGCGCTGCACAGTATAAAAGTAATAGTAATTTGATTTTTTTTTAATTTAAAAGCCATAGTTACCGTACTTTTTGGAGTATAAGGCACACTTTTTTCACCCCTAAAACGGTAAAAATTTGGGTGCATCTTATATGCCAAATGTAGCCCCATCCACCCGCCAGCCCCCACCCTTTGGCCATTTTCATCCTCCGCGCATCATGTTTTAGACCTGTACCAGGCTACAGGAATTGCCTCAGACCATTGCTGCTTCCGTACCTCACATTTTTGTCCTCTGTGCCTCGCATTTTCAGCCTCCGATCCCTGCTTCCTAGAACTGCCCAATAACATGATGTGAAGAGGCCAAAAATGGGGCATCCGGAGGCAGAAAACATGATGCACAGAGGTTGAAAATGTGATGCGCAGAGACGGCGATCAGTGGCGATGTGCTCTGGGGATCCCTGCAGCCTTGAACGGGTCTGAAACGGAGTGCTCAGAGGCTGAAAACGCGAGGCACAGAGGCCAAAAACACAAGGCACTGCAGCCTGGAATAGCTGATTGGGGGTATTCCGGTAAGCCGATCCACCTGCCAATCAGCTGCTCGTGCTGATCAGGCTGCAATAATGTGCTGAAGTTGACCTGGCTGTTCTCTATTTGCTGCAAGGATGCTAGCCAGATGAATACCAATGGATGCTGGTAATAATAATTAATAATAAAAAAAAATAATTTATTAGTAAAATGAGGAATTAGAAGAGGACAGTGTTGAATAAGAAAACTTGAGGGAAAAGAAGGGGCTGATGAAGCTGTAGGAGAAGGAATGGCTGTAAATAAAAGGAGAGCATATAACTGAGGGACAAACATATTTCAAAAATTGCTTCAAATTGTAAACTTTCTGTGTGGAATGAATTACAAAATGCTTTGTTAAAGTATGTTAGAGGAAGGAAGGTTTATGAAGAAAATCACTTTAGCACTAATTCTGATTAAATCTACCAGTCAGATAAACATGCTGAAGAACTAGTGAACAAATAACCTATTTGCGTAAATGTATTTACTGTGTAAGAGCTAGTTTAGTATAGCGGTTAAACCATCAGGTTAGAAACTGGGAGACCATGAGTTCCAGTCTTTCCTGAGGCACAACGCCTTGGGCCAGTCATGTTCACTCAACTCTAGGAAGCAGGCAATGGAAGACCACCTATAAAAAAACTTGCAAAGGACACTGCAGGGCTTGCCAGACATCTCCAAGAATTGGACACAATTGAATGGAAGGAAAAAAATTATAAGGAAAAACATAAAAAAAAAAATGAAAGGCATAATAAGAAAAGGAAATTAAGGCAAAACCTTACCAGAAAGGTATATTTCATAAGATTAGAGTGGTCCTAAAATCAAAAGAAACATTGAATGTATATAAAAGTTTCCAAAACATAGGAGGATCTTTAATATTAAATGCAACCAACAATCCAATAAGTAGAAGAAAGAATTTAAAAAATTGATCCAGATATGATTCTGATACATAAAAACAAGCTTCAAGAAAAAAATCTGATCCAGAATATGAAAATGTTAGTGAAGAGGCAGAAAATAAATTGAATAAGAAATAAAGATGGAAAGCTATTGAAAGAATGTATTGTGCTTATCTGAATTGGCATCAATGTTTCTTCGTTTCATTTTTTTTTCAGTAAAAGAACTACAGAAGAATTAAACTAAAGAAGATGATAATGATGAACAAAGTCAAAACTTTAAGAAAGTAGTTTGGTTAGATGCTTGTGGCTTACTACAAGAGATAACCAAATGGTAAGTGCTTTAGGAATAATTTTGATATACAGGTAGTCCTTATTTAACTACTACCCTGTTTAGCGACCATTCAAAGTTATGATTGTGGTCTCGTACTTAATGAGCATTGTGGTGTCCCTATGGTCACATGATTGAGACGCAGACATTTCGCAATCAGCATTTGCAATCAGTGCAGTGTCCTACAGTCATATGATCACCAGCTTGCAAGCTTCACAGTTGGTTTTCGACAAAGAGAATCAATGGAGAAGCTGGCAATGAAACACAAGTTACAGTCTTGTCTCACATAATGGCTACAGGTTGATTTTCATTTAACAACCACAGCAGAAGTGAGGTTGTAATTCCATCATGTGATGTGATGCTTTGCTTAACATCACATTGTTAATGATGGAGTTGCCACTCCCTGTTGTGGTCCTTGTCAGAAAAGCCAACGCTTGTGGTAGAGAATAAAGGAGAATATTTGCTTGAAATGAGGGGTCCTTGGTGCTCTCTGAGCTTGCTTGTTTCCTTGCAGACTTTTCATTGCCCTAACTAGGTGACATAATCAGTCCTAGTAAGGAGTGCTATTTGCTGTCAGTTTATATTCTGGTGATTTGCCTGTCTGTGTGGGTGGGAGTGGTCTTAGAGATTCTTTGGTTGGGCTGTTTACTGATGCCTCTTTGGCAATTTCTTGATTGGGGTATTGTTTACTTGACTGTTGGTATGAAGTGAAGCTTGGAGTTAATTGTGTTGATCTGGGTGCTGATTACTGGTGGAGATGTGCTGGAGTCCTTTTGTCTCTTTTGGGCTGGTTGATTGTCTCTTTTGCATAGTCTATAGCTGTTGTTAATGTCTATGTGTCTATTGATGGCTGATTTGTCAGAATGCCAGGCTTCTAGAAATTCTCTGGCATTTTTGGACTTGGCCTGATCTAGGAGTATCACATTTTCCCAATTTAAACTTTGGTTAAATCTGTTTATATGTTGTGAAATTAAAGAATTTTCTTCATGTCTTCTGAGGATCCAAAATACCTCTGGAAGAGCAGTAACTTGAGGAGAATTAAAAACTAATAAGGAGAATGATTTTCTTAATTGTTTCTATGCTTTGTTATGTCACACTCCTATTTCTTTTTTATACTCCCTGAACTTTTGAGGTCCATTCTGGGAACTAATTCACTGTAGGAATGGTAGCTCCCCTTCACTGGATATGCTTAAATTGATGCTAGTCAGGCATTTTATGGGATGTTTGAATTTCTGTCTTAAGCAGAATATCGGATTCTGTCGCCTAATAGCATTTCTCATTTTTATTTTGGGATAATATATGATATCCAGAGTAAGCTTGGGAAATATACATTGGAGGGAATAATTTGTTTTGATAGTAGAAAATTCTATTGGACACAGTTAATGGGCATTAATTTTAATATACTATTGTAATGTTTGTTTTTATATGCAAGCTTTCCATGCTAAAAGATAATTTAATGTTATACTTCCTTCTTAAATCTATTTCTTTACCAGATAGAATATTCTCAGTTTTTAAATATTAGGTTGAGTGAAATGTTGCTACCTACTTTTGCTATTATATGTATTAAACAAAAACAAAAGAATTTCCTTCTAGGAAACTTACAGGACAACTTCCTATAAAATGCATAGATGCTGAACATGGAAACAACAATGTGTCTTCCTCTGGAAGCTGGTTTCACATGGTGGCTTAGATTTTTCCATCTCTGTATCTAGCACCATTTGAAATCAGTGTTCTAGGAGCAAGAATTGCAGCACTGGATGGAGAAAAGAAAGCAGCAACAAAGCTGTCATTAAGCAAGAGCTGAACTGTTAATTTAAAATAAAATTAAAAACTGGTACAACAAAGGATGACTCTATCCAGGTCTGTATACATCACAGATAGAACTGGAATATGGAGAGAATCACATGTCAATTATCTATTAGACACAACACTCTTCTGCTATCTTGAAACAATAGTGTTTAGCCCTGATTAAATTGAAGCTATTCTAATAAGGTCAATCTTACATAACAATACTTTTTTACTGAAAGAAAGACTCTGAATTGGGTTTGTTGGTGTAAAAGGAATTGTTTGGTTTTGTGTGCTTATTATCTAGTAGAAGTAGAATATTTCAATATACTTTCTTAGAAATCAATTCATCTAAATGAGATTTGCTTATAGGTATGCATTCATATGAGCATATGCTTACAGTCTTATCTTGAAGGTGCTTTCATCTCCACACCCCCACAAAAAAAATCAAATGCATGTAATGGACACTGAGCATTTACAAAATATATCTCAGTACAGATACCAAATTAGCAAATGAATAATGTATTGTTATTAATACAGGAACTTTAGGTTTTTCAAATTGAAATGGTTAGTGTTTACATTTAATTGGTATTAAGTCACAAATTGTAAATTAAAATATTCAGTAACCAATGACATCTAACCATCTGTTCAGACTAGTTTTTCAAGATAAATACTAAAGAGCATTTGCTAAATGAAAATGCTTATCAGATTGTTAGCATGTTCTGCATAACTACTTTAACAACCAATGTTGACTCGGGGAAACATCTCTTACTCAGGCTGACCGATTTCTCTTGGTGTTCAGAGTCTTAGTTTTTGTCTAGCACCATTTGAAATCGGTTATGATGTAGGGGGAAAAGCAACTGCGGTGGAAGTGCTGGACATACTTAAGATGATTTTGGCTAAAAAAAAGTACTGAAGTGAGATACCATGTACCATGATAGAAATAATGCCTTTTCTGTTGTTTGTATGTACAGAAACCTGTTCTCCATTGTGAATTTCACACTGACTAATACTTCTATAAAAATGATAACTTAGGTTTCTTTAATGTTACGCAGTCCTGTTGCACATTGATGGTAGTAATTCGTTTTTGTTGTGTAAAATTTAATATTTTTAGAAGTAAGCTGCACTAAATTGCTAATGTATGAATATTAATGATATACAATGGCAAATATGCTGCAAGGACAGACTTCTAGGCAAAACTCATAGAAGTGCCCCAAACAGCTCCATAGAGGCAGCAAAGTGAGCTTTCATATTCCAGCTTTCACATTTCTTCAGGAAGCTTTTAAGCTCAGTTAAGAATAAGGTAAAAGAAAATTGGAGATATTTATCTGCAGGCTGCTACTGCCACCATCTGGGGAAGGCGAGAGGGAAACTGAACAAGTGGTTGAAAGTTCCTAAACTTTTTTTGATTTTTTTTTTTTTACAAAGAACTCTGCAAATTCTGTAAATAGCAGAATTATCAGGTAGTAAGGTTACTAAATATGGTATTTGGGAGTAAGAGAGAAGATAGACTGGCTGAGGAGCATCTTTCCCAGGGCTGAATTGTCCTTTGAAAAATTCCCCTAGATCATTTTTTAATTTTATTATTTATATAACCACCCCTCTCAGCAAACAACTCAGGTCTCTTAAGCATTGTCATGATTTTACATTCTAATCACTATATTCTCTACCTTGGAAAGAGTGAGACACTGTTTAGGCTACCAGATTTGGCTGTATAAGATTCCTGAGGCAATTTTACTTAGGATAAGAGAGACAAAGTAGTAGTTGTGTGAAAAGAAAAGAAATGGAGAAAGGCTGAATGGATAATAAACATACAGAAAAAGAATTGTGTTTTCTGTTCTATTTCTGTGTCATTCAATAATTTTTCATTAGGGATTGATAACAAACTAGCATATATCTAGAGAGCCAGACAGATAGACAGAAGATGCCCATATATTTCCACTATACATCTTCAGCTAATAGCAGACAAACATTTTATTTATTTAAATTTTAATATTTATTTTTATCACTATTGTAATTATTTTATACATGTTATTGATACATTTGTTAAAATTGCTTTAAATTGTAATACATACAAACTGATGTATGTATGTTTAAAATATCTGGCTGTTTCTATTGCAGAACTTTGCTGTTCTAAAAAAATCTTTGTTCAACGGTGTAAAGAAAAAATTTATACAAAACGTTAAAAAATAATTTATATTTGATATGAAAGTGTAATATAACACCAACAGTATATGGCATTGATTTTTATACAGTAGCTTATTTCTGTATTTTGCCTCCAGTGAATATACATTGATGTGTGATTGGAATTTCTCTCTAGAAAAATGAATTTGAACTGAGTTCAAGATGTTTCTTCAAGCATTTGTTGTAATTCCAAAAGCTCTTGAGTTCATTCTTAACTGATGCTACTCTATTCATGGAGCATCTTCCTTTACCAACAAACAGCATAACAAAAAAAAACCACCCCACAAATACAAAAGAAAAAAGTGATTCCATAATAGATTAGGAATATTTGAATGCTTACCAGAAACACCCCACCCGCCCACCCAAGTTTTTAATAACCTCTGACAGCCATCATGGCAATGGCTACTTCAATGTCCTTTGAGATTTCATAGCTCAGTACTGTCACTTTAATTGAGCAGTACCTTCTAGTTTCAGTTTCAGTTACAAACTTGAATGATAACAATTGTTATCTAGGAGCAGAAGGTCCAGAGATGATCTCCTTGGAAATGGATGCACCACAACCTTCAATGCTGCTAGCAGATTTTCCTCATGAAGGCACTAAAAATCTGAGGAATCCAGGTGGCCACTTCATACACTCCTTGCAATAGCTAGGATTGGCATGAGACCAAACCACATGCAGCAAAAGCAGTCTAGACAGTACCTTTTTCACTTCCTTGGTGTTTACAAACCTGAAAGAATCCCAAATAATATGGCAAACAGTACCCTTATCACCACCACGAGAGGCATCAAAACATTGTCAAATCCAGGTGAGTTTGTCAGTGAAGTCCTGTGCAAAACTAGAACCTATCAAATAGTATTTAACTGGGAGGGAAGGAAAATGGTGAGGGAAGGAGGAAGATTTCTAATTTCACGAAGAAATTGATACGAAGTCAGAAATCATCATTCCTGCTGATTTTTTTGCCCACCCATGTAATTCTGTCTCCCTTTTTAGGTAAGGATCTCTGGAACGTTGACCTAATGGGTCATGGGTTGTCCAGTGTTAAATTTAAAAAAGGGTGGGCATTGATGGAGCACTGCTGATGGGAATGGCAAAACCTCATAAAATCACTGTTTTTCTCAGTGTACATGTTGCATATTGATATTTGATATCAGGGTACGAAGAGTTAACAGCTGAAAGCTGATGAGAGGTTGTAAGCGGAGGCAAGGGGAAGCTGATGCAATGGAATAAGGCAGCAGGTTTCCTGCCACTTTAAGAGAAGCCTTCTCCTCATGTTCTCTCGTCATGTATCTCATTGCTCTCCATATATCAGTAGCTGTATGATAAAGATATTTAACCACGTATAAGCCTGTAAATATTTAGCTGTAGATAAAACAACTTATTTATCTAAAGGCTCTGTGTGCTGTGTCTTGCTCCTGGGTTTATCTCATAATACTAGTTACGCTGCCTAAACTCTGACATTTGATATCTCAAATTGTGACTGCCATTCCTTATGAGCATTCTCAACCGATATCCTTTATTTCAGTAGCAAAAAACTAGACTCTATTGTGTCAGTCAAACTTCATTTATTTTCCACAACAAAATATTTAAATTTGTGGGCATTATATTGGAAAATCACACATTTTCAGCTAAATGTGGATTCATATTTGGCAAAGGAAATTCAGCACCAACTACTAAAAATATTTATGTATCAAAAAGAATTGAATACAAAATTGCATTGAAGATTATTATTGCTGAGGCATGTATAAAGAAAAAGTTACCAAATTCAGAATCATAATTACGAGAAGTGTCTTAAGGGCTAAGAAAAAGATTTGAAAAAATCAAATAGGGATTAGCTGGTCTTCTGTATGACTTAAAATACAAATTCCTAGGAGCTTCTGTTGAAAGGCTCATAGGAAGGGCTGGAAGCATTTTAATTACTTATTCAATATAAATAATGAATGTAAATATATAAAGTACTCACTGTTCTTCTTTTTGTAAAAACAATCCACAACACTCCATCAAATATGAGGAAAAGCAACAGGATACAAACCAGAGAACCTATTAAAGCCAAATAAATATCTTTTTCTTTATTTAGTTATAATTTTCTCTAAAAGCAAAGATTAAAGTACAAACAGAAAACTCCAAATAAATGGAATAATATACTAGGAGGAAAAAAATACAGTAACAATATTTAACATTAAAATGCTATGAAAATGTACCTATCATAAGGTGTGTTATGTAATGCACTCTGTACAATTCATTATATAGAATCCAGAATAAAACTATTTAAGACCACAATGAAAAGTTCATAATTGCTCCTGGCATATTTTAAATATTCCTGCCCAAAACAGCCAGAACAATTAACATCTTTCTAGAGTGCTTAGAACCATACAAAACATACAAAAAGTATCAAATACATATTTTTGAGGAGATAAGTAACAAGAAGAAGGGACAAATAAAACTCTTCTTCAATTTTGGGGCATCTGTATATTACACATTTCTCACCTTTGAAGATTTTAAAGCTTTTATGCTTCTCTGAGGAATAGAAGTATCATAATGGCTTTACTTTACTTTAAATAAATTACATTAAATACAAGAAAACTCTTTTGGCAGGGTACAGGAATGAAGTAAAATCTTCAGTATTTCAGCAATATTTCTGCATCCTGCCATAGGGAGTTCAGCTCTCTTTGGGAAGCAGCTCTTTTGCCAGCCCTCAGAGGTGAGGGAATCCTCTCAGCAGATGGCAGCAGCTTGCAATCTTACCTGCTGGTTTCTCGATTGACTTTCTGAAGAAGCTGGCAGGAAAGGTTGCAAATAGTTAATCACATGATCATGGGGAGCTTGGCAACTGGTTGTAAATGCAACAATTTTTCAAGCAATCAGGTTATAATAGAGGTGGTGTGCAACATTTTGTGATGGCTGAAAGTGTTTTAGTGGCCATAAAGCACCCCTTCCAAGGCCCTTATAATTCCAGACCATCATTAAATGTAATTTTTTAAGTTAACAACTACCAATTCTTTATAAACTTTTATTTATTATATTTAAGTTCTAATCTTATAGTACCAGCACAATTAAAACTATGATGTATTATCAGCATAGAATTATGGCTCTACCACTATTGCTAAGTTTCTTAAACAAAATGCAGCCTTACACAGCTAAGGACCAAAAGAATGAAAGAAGAAAAAAAAAGTTAAATCTACCTGATAGTTATTGCTGATGATGAGCTCTTTCACTATAGAGACGATGTTGGATACTCTTGCTAAACATACTGCAGAATATGTCATTGCTCATGCAACTTTCAGTTTTCTCATGTTGGAACAGTCTACTCATGCCCCGGGCAGCCAAGCAACTATTATGGTTGCTGTGTCTGCACTTCGTTCTTTTTCATTCTTCTCTGATTTTCTCTTGTTCATCTGTTAAGGAAAAAAAATGTCAGCCAGTAAGACATCAGTAAGAGAAGGCAATTAAAGCTTGTATTTACATTCATTGGAGAAGGCATTACAAGAGAATAAGCTGAAACAATGGAGAATACACATCAGAGGAATGCCTACCATAATATGTGGTATATCATCCCCCCAAGAGATGTGTTTGGCTCCGACCTGACACACGGGTTATACTGAACATATTAGATATGATTTTGATTATGAATTTTGTGAACTTTTTATGATGGAGTCTAAGATGCTTTTGTATCATTTTTATTTATTTAAACTGTTGCATTGTCCAGTTGTCTTACTTGCTTTAATTGTTTGTAAGCCATTGAAACAATTGATAACAGAGACCAGTCAGCAATAAAGACAACCAAGGGAAAGGAAATTGGTTGGGTTTGGAATTAGGACCATAAAAAAGTTAAAACAGATCTGAAGCTAGAGCAGAAGATTGTAAATTATACAAAAATAAAGGATATCAGAGAACTAACCTATAAGAAGAATAAAATATGTCAGAATAAAGGTTAATATGGAAAACAGAACAGTATTTAGAAAATTATGAACAGTGAGAAGAAATAATAGACACAAGATAAACATACCAACTATATGTTAGAGAGTGATAGCTAATTTTTTTCTTTTGCAATTTATAACAAGTTTTCAAATAAGAATCAATGTTTGTGAACCTTGTTTCGATCTGTACCATCCCTACTACTACTTCCATGTTGGAAGCACCTAGGCGCTTCTGTGGTGAAAGCTGGTGACATCACCATTGTTCAGGAGATGCCCAATTGGAGGCTTTTTTCCTCTAACCATTAATGAGCCCACTGAACTGATACCTATTTATCTATTCACATTTGCTGGCTTTCAAACTGCTAGGTGGGCAGGAGCTGGAGCAAATGATGGGAGCTCTCCCTGACATTCAGCAGAACTCGAGCTTCAAATGTGGGCTTGCAAATTAACTCAGCATCCTAATCACATGAGCCTCTGCATTCCAACTACCATCCCTGAATTCATGATACATAAACATATATGTAGCTTTTTTTCTTTAAAAAAATACACATCAATGCAAAAAAAGGTTTAGAAGCTATTTCTGAAGGTACACATATAGACTGATACAAGCACAAAATAGCATAATCTGCCTACTACTTAGCTTTCTTTTTTTCCCACCATGGAACTACAATATATATACATATCATACATGAATGGCATTTACACTGATACTGCATTTTTTATCTATCTAAAAATATTGTAGTGCCTATGTAAAGCAAAAGAAAAACAAAAATCAGGAAATAAGACAAGTTCTACCTTTCTTCTATATATTTCTGGTATAACATTTTGACTGCCAGAATCCACAGAGGTAATGAAGACCCTTAAAAAGAAAAAAAATACAAAGTGCCACAGTAAAATTACAATATCCTAGTAAAAATAACTAAAACCAAGAAAATCAATATGTGATTCAAAATGTGGTTACTTGGTCCTTTAATTAAATCCTTACAGCTGGAATATGTGGAAACTACTCCAACCCTAATACCTGTTATTTGCAGAAATTAACTATGCTGTGCACAATTAAATCACTTGAATAATCAGTATGAAACTTAATTCATAACTTTACAACCTTCATTCTTTATATATTAATGCTCAGAGTACTGGAAACAAACCATATTCACAAATATCAACTAGTGATTAAAAAAATACAATATGACTTCATTAATCTCCTTCTACTCAAACAGCCACATGTTTAACCAATTGGGAAACATGGAAATCTTGGAACAAACCAGATTGAAAATTTCAAAATAATTCTTAGAAGCAGTGACCAGCAGGCATAAAGACCTAAAACCAGACATTACAAAGATCCAAAATTAATACCTTCACAAAAAGCATTTTCCCAAACACCTAGGTAAAATAGAACCATAAATCTAGTATCCTAATTGTTAAACTCTCAGGCAGTCTTTGGGAATTATCATATTGCATATTGCAAATATAACAAGCAAGCAAATGGATACATGCTAATAATTGATAACCATCCATAGTGAAACAATCATGGGAAAAGAACATGGTTCCTAATGAACCATCTCATATAATTATCAACTCCACCAATCTCAAAGGATGCAATCAAAATGCAGATAAGACAAAAGCACCATCTTATCAATCAAATTATCTACCAGCATCAAGGATCAATCACTTGCAAAAAATACCATCCACCCATATACCATCCAAGCCACTCAAGCATGTGCAGGGCTGGTATACAAAAGGATATGTAACTCCTTCATCAAAAACAATTTCTTCAGAATTCCTACTGCAATATTACCTGACAAAGTAATGAAATGACTTTATCCAAAACCCAATCACAGAGAACTCCCACACCATGAAGGTGAACCCCAAGCTATACATGTTTATTACCATCTCATGAACTGAAACAGCAGAGACAAACTTGTGTTCTGTGTTATCCATAGAAGATCAAGAGAGGAAACTTGGTTACACTATTGAGACATCTGGGTTAAAATGAATTGAAGAACTAGTTCCACCCAATAAAGAAGTAGATGATGTTTCCCAAAAGCAAATTGCAGATTTTTCAAAACAGCATTGAACAGTGCTAATATTTCCATTTTCATCTTCAAAGTTACGTACCAAATATAACTAGTTTGAGGAAGAAACCTAAAAAGAAAAAGAAAAATTATTCTGGTAAGTGAATTTCTTACAAAGTGAGCATGCAGATTATTTATGGAACAATGAATTATTCAAGGTTGAAAACTCAACAGAAATTATTAGCTGAAATTCTACACTGAGGAGGTTCATATAAAATATTTTTTTTAAAAAAATGAGTTTTTAACCTAAAAACATATTGCACAATCAATAAATCACAGTGTTTTAAAAGAATATAAATTGATCTACTCATTCTGAAATAAATTTTTGATCAAAATTTCTTTTAAGAATACAAAAATATTGGTTATTTTAAAACAATTTTAATAAAAATAAATAAATAAGAATAGTCATTTATTTGTGGATTTATTCTTTATTATAGCCTAAAGTACAATGCTGCCAGACACAAGCAGATGACACACAGAGAAACACAGATAGCTCCTGAATATATTCTCATTTCAGGAAAATCCTAGTTAAACTGCCTCCAAATAGTCCTCTTTTATTAAAAAAAGCTATCTCTTTTCCTAATATATAGTGACCAGCTGAGATTAAGAACTGGCAGGATGAGGAATTTCCTGGCTGGCTAATCAAGTTCCATCTGAGGAGATGCAGATTTAAGCATGCTCACTACTTGCTTACTCTTAGCACTGCTTGCATGTGAAATTGTAATTCTGTGCTGCTCTGTTGCTCTCAAATAGTGTATCTGAAACTGGAATGGTTCTATGAGTTACACTTCTGCTCCTCCAAAAAAACTGGATACAACCCAATTATCAATACTGATTGCTCTGTTTTGTGAGCCAGTTTCTTCTTCAAGCTCACTCTTTTGGCTTGACTTCACTTTTCTCTGGGCTATCCCCCATTTAATAAATTCTGTCTACAATTATATGGATGCTCACACTGTCAGGCAGATATTTAGACCAGATTAGGACTTTTGTCCTGCCAAGTCCTTCCCAAGGTCTTGGGATAGGCCACTGGTGATCTTTGATGCTGTTAAAGGTATTGCTGCAGGATCTGTTACAAATACTACCTTTTCCAATTGACTGATAGTGATTATTATTCGTATTATTGTTGGTATTATTATCTCACCTTCTTTTAATATAAATATTATCAATTGACTATTTGATCAGTGGCTGCAGCAAAATGACTATAAAATTACATATAGGCTAAGATCTTATGGGACGAACCAAACAGACAGGCATCTTATTCATAACATGCCTGATATAACAATAACTGAAAAAAGAAAGTCTGGTTCATTAATGTTGCTATATCAGATGATGCTAGGATTGAGCAAAATCAATTGGAAAAAAATGCAAAATACTGGGACTTGCAGATCATATTTGAATGCTTATGGAATAAGAAATCAGCTTTTATATCAATCATGCTTGGACCCCTTAGAGTCATACCTTAAAAAAACTCCCTCAACATTTGAAAATTTTGAATTTATTAGACCTAAATATCATAATTTTACTAAAAAAACATTCTGCTAGGAACTGCATGTATTCCCGGTTGCTAATTTAATAATTCTTAGGTCTTTGGTTAGGACTTGAGTTTTTAAGGTTCCAACAGTCTTAGACATGAATCTAATTGTAGATTACCCATAATAGGTGAGGAATTACCTTGACCCCCAGTGAAGCACTACCTTGATGTGGATGTGGGGCTTGTGTACTCTGAAGAGAATGACAGCTATGCCAGAGGTTTAACCATATTATACAGGTCTCATCAGAATTAGAGAGAGTGCTTCTCCCATAAAAAATACGTTGAGATGTAAATTTTAGAAATCCATATCAGCTCAATGGTCACTGGAAAAACAAGGACTATGCTAAGTGTTGGAGTTCCTGGACATCTGGTGAAAAATGGGCTATAGGCAGTGGTGGGTTGCCCCCGGTTCGCACCAGTTCTATAGAACTGGTAGTAAAACAGGTGGGAGGCTCCACCCACCGACCCCAACGTCATCAAAATGCTTCTGCACATTTGCAGAAGAGCGTGCACACGGCCCCGTTGCAAACCAGTAGTAAAGGTAAGTAGAACCGACCCCTGGCTATAGGCTCAAGATTATTGGCTGAACAACTAGGGCCAGCAGCTGCAGTTGGAAAGAAAGGAATTTACCCATCACAAATATACAATGATTGAAAACAAAGAAATAATTATCTGTTATTGCAGATCAAGTCCAACAATAGGTTATTTGAAATGAATGCATCATTTCTGGAAAAAACAACATTCAGAATCTGAAATAACAGAACAGAAGCTATCAGATCAATGTTGATTTATAGTATTTAAGTATTCACACAGGCTGAATTGGAAGAATTGCAAAGGTTTACCCAGGGCAAAGATATCAAAGCCTTCCCAGACAAGTAAAGTCCCAGACCAGATGCAAATCATGATGAGTTGGCAGTAGAGGAAGCCAGCATAGCTATAAAATTGTTTTCATTTGGAAACCAGACACCCTCTCCTGCCTCAGATAGAACAAATCCCTCTAACTCTGGGGTGTCAAACTCATGGTATTGTCACATGATGTTTCGGGCTTGTTTTCCCTTTGCTAAACCTGGCATGGGCATGGCCAGTGTGTGACGCATCCGGCCTGCAGGCCGGGAATTTGACAGCCCTGCTCTAACTAAAGAAGTAGAAGAATTGAAATAAAAAATAACTGAGCATCTAGAACAGCACAAACAACAGAATAAGGTTTCCTGCATTGAAGCTTTTTCCAAAGAAATAGCTAGCACAAGCATAAAAAGATGTCAAATAGTGTATTATCAAATATCCGGCAAAACCTATCTAATAATGAAAGATCCAGCAAAAGAGGCAGCATCAGGCAACTACAGGCCAATTACCTAATAGCCAACAACTCTCAAATTACTGACTGGTGTGGTAGCTGATGCAATCTAACAGCATCCAGTTGAAAACAAGCTCTTTCCATCTGAGCAGAAAAGAAATCGCTCAAACGGAAAGAGGAACAAAAGATCAACTCCTAATTGACAAGATGATTCTGGAAAACTGCAAGGGAAGACAGACCAATATGAATCCACCTGCGCCTTTTATAATTTTGTAAACAACAAAAGACTCAAGATCCATCCCACCCCTAAAAAGACCTATTGTATTTTTCAGAGTATAAGACACTCCGGACTGTAAGACACACCTACCATTTTTGGTGAGAAAAACAAGATAAAGAAATCTGCCTCTGCCTCCCAGCAATTTTGCCTCGTTGCAGCAAACAGCCTGCTTTACTTTCATTTCCGTTTTCAACATAGCTTGATTAGCACAAGAAAAAAAATCTGCTCCCAGCAATTTATCTCCTTGCAGCAAGCAGCAGAGGCCCGTGTAGCAATAGGCAATAGCAATCCCTGCAGCCTGAAACAGCTGAGTCAGGAGGCCGATCCAACGGACAATCAATTTGTGCTAATTAGGCTGTGCTGAAGCTGAAATGGGCTGTATCTTGCTGCTTGCTGCAAGGAGGTAAATTGCTGGGAGGCAGAGGCCAAAGGGTGGGGGGCAGTGGGGGGGGGCTACATTCAGTGTATAAGACGCACCCAAATTTTCACCCCCTTTTAGGGGAGAAAAAGGTGCGTCTTATGCTCTGAAAAATATGGTAATGTTAAAGACTATAATGATGATGCTGTCAAAGCCAACCTCTTTAACACATTCTCAGCTCAGTCTTTGTAAACACCAATGGCTCATTCCCAATATTTCCTAGTCATACCACAAATAATTACAATGATCTAATACATATCAATTTTACAGAAGACAATGTTGAAAAGGCACTACACAGTGCCTTTCTCTATCTATTGGACCTGATGGACCATGTGCCTACTTCTTAAAAAAGCTTTCCACTGCCATAGCAGAACCTCTAAGCATAATCTTCAAAAAATCTTTCAGGACCAGCTTCTTGCCCAAGCTATGGGCACTAGTCATGGTCATTCCTATCTTCAAAAAGGGAGACCCCAGCCTAGTTGAAAATTACAGACCAATCTCTTTATGTTGCATCACCTGCAAAGTCATGGAATCAATCATAAACCAATCCATTACCCTCCACTTAGAGACAAACAACCTACTCTCTAACAAACAATTTGGTTTCAGGAAAAATTTATCCTGTAATCTGCAACTCCTACACTGGAAAAACATGGACTACACAACTCGACCAGGGCAAAGCAATAGGCGCAATTTACATAGACTTCTGTAAAGCCTTTGATTCAGTAGTGCACGACAAACTACTTCTAAAACTAAAATCTTAGGATATTTCTGGATAGCTGCATTCCTGGTTGCTATGCAATGGTAATAGATTGGCAGAGGTTAACATCAAGAGAGGAATCTTTCAAGGCGACTCACTTTCACCACTACTGTTTTTCTTTGCCCTGATTCCTCTATCAACAGTACTGAAAACTCAGACCATGGCTATCAAACACCAAAATATCTGCCAGATTATCCCACCTCCTTTACATTGATGTAGTTGTAAGGAAAAACACTATTTGAATCGCTGCTCAATACTGTCCATCTATATAGCTAAGATATTGCAATGGAGTTCGGACTGGACAATGCTTATTATTAAATGGGGAAAATAATAAAAACTGAAGGAATCCCCATAGAAATAATATCAAGAATCTCGATGAAAATGGTCACTGTAAATGAAAATGATCATCTGATTATCCTTCAAGTTGACAACACCACAGACACTGAAGTCCAGAAAAGATTAGAATTGAATACATCAAGAGAGTGAAATATCACTTCAAGTAACAAGCCAACTAATGTACAGCACAGATGCAATGCAGTTAGGAGGAAATACCACAGAGTGATGGTGTTTCTTTTTCCAAATTCAATAGAGGAAATATCATCAAGGCAATTAATACCTGGGCAATTCCAGTCATCAGTTACACATTTGCAATAGTGAACTAGATTCAAGCAGAACTAAAAGCCTGGATAAGAAGACTAGAAAAATAATGACAATGCTGAGAGCAATGTTGAAGACTCATTTATCATGGAAAATGGGTGTGGAGTGTTGCAAGTACATCAGAAGTTGAAGAAGAAGAAGAAAAACATTGAAAGAATATCTGAAGGACAGTAAAGAAGATTGTCAGAAGCTAGTACACCAGGAAGGTCTACTGAGTACTGCAGAGACAAAACTGGCCTGCAACAAAGATCAAATGAAGGACAGAAACAAGGGATGGGAAGCTGAAACATTATATGACCAATACATTTTTTTTAAAAAATAGCATGGAAAACTGATAATAACAATATCTGGCAATAGCTAAGATCAGGAAAGTTGAAGAAAAAGACAGAAGGCCTAATTCCGGCTTCACAAGACCAAGCTCCTGCTCTTTAACATCTACATGAAACCGCTGGGTGAGATTATTTGTAGCTTCGGGGTGAGGTATCATCAATATGCTGATGATACCCAATTGTACATCTCTACCCCAGATCAACCCAGGGATGCCCTCTCAGTGATGTCTAAGTGCCTGGAGGCGGTACGGGTCTGAATGGGCAGGAACAGGCTCAGTCTCAACCTCTCCAAGACCAAGTGGCTGTGGTTGCCGGCATCTTGTGATCTAGTATCCCCATCACTTAGGATGGGGAGGGAGTTGCTTACTCCCTCTGAAAGGGTTCGTAATCTTGGCGTCCTCCTTGATTCACGGCTGTCCTTGGTGGATCATCTGACAGCCGTGACAAAGGGGGCTTTTGCACAGGTTCGCCTGGTGCACCAGTTACGCTCTTTCCTAGACAGGGATGCCCTTCGTACAGTCACTCATGCTGTCATCATTTCTCGGTTGGATTACTGCAATGCCCTCTACATGGGGCTGCCCTTGGGGTGCACCCGGAGGCTCCAGCTGATTCAGAATGCGGCCGCGCGGGTTGTTACGGGCGCTTCTCATTACGCCCATGTAACACCTCTCCTGCGTGAGCTGCACTGGCTGCCGGTGGCCTTCCGGATCCGCTTCAATCTGGTACTGCTGGTACTTACCTATAAAGCCCTTCATGGCATGGGCCCGGGGTACTTGCAGGACCACCTCCTACCAGCCTCCCACTGCCCAGTGCGCTCACATAGGACTGCCCTCCTCCGGGTGCCGTCGGCTAGACAATGTCGGCTGGCGGCCCCCAGGATGAGGGCGTTCTCTGTGGCTGCACCAACCCTCTGGAATGGCTTACCCACCGGACTCCGGACGGCCCCTGACCTCCGCACTTTCCGCGCCGAGCTGAAGACATGGCTCTTTCAGCAAATTCCCTGATCTGCCATGAGGTTCTAATTGTCTGGGGATTTTTAATTGACTAATTTTAGCATTTGGATTATTGTATTGTTTTTATCTTGTGAGCCGCCCCGAGTCCTACGGGAGAAGGGCAGCATACAAATTTGAAAAAAAGAAAGAAAAAGAAAAGAAAGAAGCCCTAAAAACAAAAGCATACAAAGCCATAATTGAAAATATAGCAACAGATAGCAAAGAAGCTGGTTAGCTGCTGCAAGAAAATTACACACTGACTGACAACAATAGCACCAACAACAGCATGACAAATTAGCAACAATGGTGCTACCTTCAAAGATCTGCAAGAAATATCATTTGCCTGTAAGCAAGAACTAGTGGGACCATAAAATAGACAAAATCATAGACTATAAAGAAACTAATTTGCTCTGGGACTTTAGAATTCAAACAGACAGGCACCTGCTTCATAATACACAAGACTTAACAATTATCAATTAGAAAGGCAAAAAAGTTTATATAGTGGACATGGTAGTACCTGGAGATAACAGAACAGAAGATAAAGAATTGTACCAGATAACAAAATAAAATAGAAATAGAACAACTGGCAAAAGAAAGCAAAAATAGTACCAATGGTAGTAGGTGCCTTGGGTACCAAAACAACTGGAGCACCAATTAGACACCATCAGCATAGACAAATTCATCATCAGTTAATTGCAAAAGATAGCTTTACTGGGAATAGCTTACATACTTTGGGATAACTCTAACAGCATAATATCAATATCTGCTTATCCAAAGTTCTTGGGAAGGATTTCATAGGTGGATAAGAATGCCAAATCCAGTCTGAACAGCTGACTGACTGTGCAACAAACAAGTTTTCAGCACAGCAGTACTAAAATGTTATTTATACACTATAGGAGCTGGCAGAAAATATACAGGTTTAAAAAGAGCTGACCAGAACTTCCAATTTTTATTTTACCTTGCAACAACAAAGCAAAATCTGATTTCTGTTCACATAAGAAATAAAGGGAATAGAGAAGTAAACTGGGAATTCATTCTTTGGTTCCATTTACTGTCTTCTAGCTGAGTGAATAGCATTTCTTCCTAGATCATTGCATTAGGTAGTATTTTTCTTTTGTGTGAAGAAAGCAAAAGCAGCTTTCTTCAGCTTTCAATATATTTTGTCAGTTTAGAATTCTACAATCTTCAAATTCATGCTATATTTTAAAAAGAGAACAGCAAATGATTTCTAGGCAGTTAAAACAATGTTTACTTAGTATAGGTATATATTCTCATTGATACTTACTCAGATGACAATTTGGGACACTAGGAAGCCATTTCTTCCCACCAATATATTTAATCTTAGATGGCCCTATCAATACATAGCCAGCATGGCATGCAATATCCACCTCATCCCCAGGCATGTAATATTTTTTCTTCCCATAGATTATTTTTCCATGATTGATGAAAAGATGAAAATGATCTGGTGAAGTTTTAACTAAAAATACAAATAGGTATTATAAGCAAAAAAAAGCAAATACTGAAATCGATGCACATCCTCACATCCTGGACATAAACTGTTTCAACTTTTCCCCTCAAGATGATGCTATAGGGCATTACACGTTAAAACAACCAGACACACAGAGAGTTTTTCCCCCATGCTATCACTGTTAATCCCCACAACACTGTCTATGCCCTGGGATGTCAAACCATCTAGTAGGGCTGTATTACTTATCCTTCTCATCTATTTTATTACCTATTTCCTTAGATTCTTATGACTATGACTTTGTTGTTTATATCTCATGACTTATGCCGATTGCTTTTATTTAGTATCCCGTTATGATTTATGTTGATTATTTAGTATTCTGTGACTGAACAACATCACTGAATGTTGTATCTCATGATTTATGATTATTGTATTTTATAATTATGATCATGATTTATCACTTGTGGCTTGCATGTACTGTACATTGAGAGCTTATGCACCGAAAACAAATTTCTTGTGTGTGTCCAATCACCCACAGCCAATAAAAATTCTATTCTATTCTATTCTATTTTATTCTATTAATAGGATAGGATGGGGTGGGGTGGGGTGGGGTGGAATGGAATGGAATGGAATGGAATGGAATGGAATAGAATAGAATAGAATAGAATAGAATAGAATAAACAGAGTTGGAAGGGACCTTGGAGGTCTTCTAGTCCAACCCCCTGCCCAGGCAGGAAACCCTACACCACTTCTGACAAATGGTTATCCAACACCTTTTAAAAATTTCCAGTGTTGGGGCATTCACAACTTCTGCAGGCAAGTTGTTCTACTTATTAATTGTTCTAACTGTCAGGAAATTTCTCCTTAGTTCTAAATTGCTTCTCTCCTTGATTAGTTTCCACCCATTGCTTCTTGTTGTAACCCTCAGGTGCTTTGAAGAATAGTTTGACTCCCTCTTCTTTGTGGCAACCCCTGAGATATTGGAACACTGCTATCATGTCTCCCCTAGTCCTTCTCTTCATTAAACTAGACATACCCAGTTCCTGCAACCGTTCTTCATACATTTTAGCCTCCAGTGCCCTAATCATCTTTGTTGCTCTTCTCTGCACTCTTTCTAGAGTCTCAACATCTTTTTTACACCTTGGCATCCAAAACTGAATGCAATATTCCAAATGTGGCCTTACCAAGGCATTATAAAGTGGTATTAACACTTCACGTGATCTTGATTCTATCCCTCTGTTTATACAGCCCAGAACTGTGTTGGCTTTTTTGGCAGCTGCTGCACACTGCTGGCTCATATCTAAATGATTGTCCACTAGGACTCCAAGATCGCTTTCAGTTACTACTATTGAACAAGGTACCACATATATGGTACCTGTGCATTTTGTTTTTCTTTCCTAAATGTAGAACCTTGCTTTTTTCACTGTTGAATTTCATTCAACAGTGTTGAACAGTTTTTCACTGTTGAATTTCATTTTGTTTTCCCTAAACATTTTGTATTATTTTCCCTAATCCTTAATATTCGAGCTTAAAACCATTACAAGTTTTGTTTTGTTTGCAATAGATGAGAGGATATTCAAAAATGGAGGGAGAGTGCAATAGGATGGATGGATGGATGGAGAGAGAGAGAGAGAGAAAGAGAGAGAGAGGCAGGCAGGCAGGCACGTACCAGGGCCAAATATCCTTTTCCAAAGTTACCCTGCTAAGTGACAAGATGATTATTATGGGACTTAGAAAAATTACTTCCTTATAATGGTTTGTCTGTATTGTTCCTAATCTTGTTCAGTACAAACTAAACTTTCATTTAAACTCATCAAGCAATACATTACAACATTCAGAAACTGTCAACAAAAACATGTGCAATATTCTGCCTCTCCTATAAATAACTGAAAACTCCAATCTTAAAGCATCTTTTTTTAAAAAAATACTCTACCAAATTTTAATACAAGGAAGATTAAAAACTAAAAAGAACTAATATTTAAAAGAAAGAAAAGGGACAATAATAAATGTGTGAAGAACAGAAAGAAAATACAGTATAAAGTAGTAGCTTCAGATTTTCTTATGCAACAGTTAAAAGTATAGATGTAAATTAACCTCTTATTTTATGGTTGTAGCATAATTTTCATTTTTCCTATCCATTTTTTCTAATCATCAAAACAATGTACAGTGGAAACTTGATACTTGCTTTGAAATTTATCAAATTTGGTACTCAACACATCTTGATGTGAAAATTTTCTCCTAATATTCATTGTTTGTCTGGTACTCAATGCACAAGCTAGAACTTGTCAGTGCCAGCTGACATGTGACTCAATACATTATTCCTTATGGGAAAAAATGTTTGGTACTCATCGTTTTTGGTACCCCTTGGAACCAATTTAGGATGAGTATCACAGTAGCACTGTATCATGTTCATTTTTAGGTTCCTACAAAAAGTCTATGATTTCCAGTCAAGACTCAGTATATTACCCTGTTTCCCCTAAAATAATAAGCCCAATTGGGCTTTTGAGCGCATGCGCTAAAATAAGCCCCCCCCCCCAAAAAATAAGCTCTCCCCAAAAATATTTAAACGTATGCACAGCCATTTCCTCTGATTAGGGTTAGGGAGACAGAGCTGGAATCAGGTAAGACAGCAAGAGGAGCCCCGTCTTGCTCCATGCACCCCAAAATAAGACATCCCCAAAAATAAGGCCAAGCACTTATTTTGGGGTTCAAAAAAATGTAAGACGGTCTTATTTTTGGGGAAACGTGGTATTTAGAAGTTCATTCTTATAAATATGTGTATTATAAGGAAGTTAATAAGTATTTACTGAACCAGTCAATATTCACTTTATGGAAATTGATAATATTTAAAACATATTGCTCCTATATCTTTGTATCTTTGTCTACATTATAGCATTAGAAGCAATAGAAGAGAACACTTCACACCTAGATTTTACTTACCGAAACATAATTGTACAGGAGGATTCCAGAGATTATAGCCTTGACACTGTGTAATCATTGTTATGGTGTCATCAATAAAAGAATAGTTCTGGTTGCAAGTTATGACAACTGTTTTTCCAGTTTCATACTGAGTTTGCAAAGGCTGTATGTTGCCATCGAGAATCGATGGAAGACCACATATACCTGGAGAAACTGTAATAAAAATAGTTTTTATGCAAAAATTATCAAGACATACCATCTACCTACATTCTGATAATGCTAAGACAATATGTTACAATTCAGGTTCTCCTGATTAGTTCACATTCACACCACACAAAGTCACACACTTGATCCATTTCAAACTAGAGATGTGTCTATCTTACACTAAATTAGTCTTTGACATGTCTATAAATAAGTTTCTAGGCAACAAGACTAAAAAGATTTATTGAACTTCATTTCAATTTAAATTCTCCTTAAAATCATGCTCTGGGGAAGTATCTGTATAGAGTTAGTTTGTGGGTTGTTCTTGTTGTTACAACAATAAAAATCATTCATCATTGCCTTCCTCTGGGACTTTTTTTTTAATTTCCCAAGAACATCCCAATCCAATTTATTCCAGGTATGATCCTTTCTCAGCCCCAACCCTCAGTTCTTAAGGCAAGGAACTGTCTCACCTTCAACTCCTCCCACCTGCCTATTTGCCACCATCTCTGCCCTTTTGGCTGCTCTGTATTCTGCCCAGCCTTGGGGCTGCTTGCCATGCTATGAGTCAGAGGTTTCTTGGTGTGCCAGACTGCTCTCAGCATCTGGCAGCAGCCTGTTCTTCCAGAAAAAACAGACTAGAATCCAGTCCACAAAAATGCTGCCACATCCACAACAAAATAGCAAACATCATTAGCAAAACAGGACTGTAAAATGCCATAAAGTGGCCAGTGCAGTAAAACAATAAGAACAATCCTTCTCTGAAATCTGCTCTTGTCCAGCCCAGCCTGCTCCAAACTCCAAACCTCCATTCTGAACAGTACATTCCAAGTAAGTGTTTCAGCCAACAAACAAAAAACCCAGAAGTATCCATAAACATAGCACAAAAATTCACAAGACAGCCTAGCAGTTCCCTCCCTCTCTACCACATTAATCACAGTAACCACATTAAACTATTTCATTTATTAAATGAAAGCTAAAATAATATGGCATGCACTGTAGTAAGATGTAATGTAGTGCATTTGTGATTCTAGAAATTATGATTAAAACTATAATTCTTGTCCTTCTACCACCCCAAAGGGAAAAACTGTGGTTTTTCTTTTGGCAGTGCCCAGATAATAGCCTGCAAGTAGTCTCCTTTAAAGGCAGCCACTATATATGCAGTCAGTAGTTTAGTATGCTATTGAGAAAACTTAAATTCATATTCATCCTCAGCCACAGAAGTTCACTGGGTAGTTTTTGCCAGGTCACTCCTCTTTGACAAAACTATCTTAGAGGGCTATTGTGGAGAAAAATGAAAGAAAAAAGTGCTATGTATTTTTCCTTGTATTCCTTAAGGAATAGTGTGACCGAAATCTAATTAGTCAGTAACATCTTCTCAAGTAGATAATCCCTGCCTACCAGTTGCTTTAAAATTCCTTTTCCAAGTATTTGCTGTACATTTACAACTTAAAAGTACTTTGTGCTTATGGATTTTTCTACCTTTTCTATTTTTCCTTCTTCCAACTTGGTGTTCTTCTTTTGAATCATCTGCTAATATCTCCCAGATTATAATTGATTGAGCTTAGATTTTTAACTGAAATTCAATTTTCATGATTCTGTCTTTTTTGTACTGCTGCGTTACAGATATTATTTCCTGCCCATTCACCAACAGATAAAAATATGAAAATAAGAAAACAACTTATTTGCTCAGTATGTCCTAATTAGAACATACTGAGTACAGTATAAAACAGTATAAAAACCCCTTTGCTACTAAAGTTCATAGGATGATTTTGGCTGGTCACACAGAGTTGTGTTAATGAAAAACTGGAGGAAGAAATGCTATCAACAACATGTTTCTCAACTTTAGAATACCTGTCATTCTATATTACAGTGCTATTATTATATGAATAATTATACTGCTCACACATGACCAATTTTCCATAGATGGATAAGACCCTACATGACATTGAATGGGATAAACAGAAGTCAAGGTATGCGTTTTAATGTATGAATGATATTAACCATTCTGAGGGCTACATTTAAATTATTTATTACTAAGAAATTCCAATCTAGTATTTAAAAATGTAAAATCTTACTCTTTTTACATGATGGTTCTATGGGAACCCAAGTGCTGTTCTTTTCACATCGAATCAAATAATTTCCAATCATAAAATACCCAATTTCGCATTGAAATTTAACTTTGCTTCCATATATATATGGCTTCTCAGGTTCAGTTATCATTATTCCATGTTCTATCACTGGATCTTTACAGAATACCCCTAATAAGATAGGAAAGTAAATACAACCATAAGATATAAAATATCACAGACTGTTCCTATATATTTTTAATCTGTTTTTTACCTGAACGTAATCCAAAAATACAATACAGCAGAAATCTCCAGTGATTTCTCCTCCAAAAGGCAAACCTTTTTCTTGGAATCTGAATTAAAATTTGAAGTGAAAACTTTTAACTGTTATTTCTTTATATGCCACTTTGAATTGAATCCATTGGTATTAATCAATTAAATATATAAACAAAAACTACATTTACAGTATATGATTAAGAGAAGCTACCATTAAACAAACCGAGAGAACCAGATATAAATATTATGCTTAGAAATAAAGCAAAATAATTATTCAATGTTACTGAAAAAATAAAAAAAGAACATACAACAATTAAATTTTAAACTGAAAGCGGGGGAGAATCAACCTTTGCATTTTGGTGGTTTCTCTTTCCACAGTCCTGTTAGATTTTTATGAGCACCGCAGACCATAAAGGATGTCCCAATAAGGAAAAGATTTTTACTGCAACGGTAATGGATTTTCGTTCCAAAAGGGTAAGTAGTTGCATTTCCATTGTGAAATCCATCAGTAATATTTGGAGGCTGTCCACAATATATTCCTGGTGGAAGGAGGGGGAAAACAATTTAGGAAAAAAAATATGGTGGTCTGCGATGCTCATAAAAAATGGATCAATTAAATATATAAACAAAATGGACGTTGTCTTACCTGAATGTCCCTTTTCTGGGCGCTACGACTACAATCCATAGCTGGGTTGTTTCCTCATTTTCCTGATTCGACTGGGTGACATTTTTTCCACCTTTCTTCGTGCTGTGGTCACGCCCACAATACCCACAATGCACCAGTCTTTCATGAAGGCGCAACCACCTACACAAGCAATGTGTAACAAATGACAAGGTTAACAAGACACAAGAGAACTAACAAACTGGAGCAGGAAGCCCAAAGAAGGTAACAAACAGGGCGGGAATGGATTGTAGTTGCAGCGCCCAGAAAAGGGACGTTAAAGTAAGACAACGTCCGTTTTCCAGTGCGCTGCTCCTACAATCCATAGCTGGGATATACCCAAGCTTAAACTCCCAGGGTGGGAGGCTGACTGCTCCTGGTGTCCCGGTCAACATGAACACTTTGGAGCACCCATCGACCAAAGGAAGCCTCAGCCAAGGCGTGTCAATTCTATAATGTCTAATGAAAGGTGTAACCGAAGACCAGGTGGCAGCCCGACAGATGTCCAAGACCGACGCCTGAGTGGCCCAAGCAGCCGAAGTGGCAGCACTGCGCGTCGAGTGAGGGAGAATCCTTCCAGGAAGAGGCCTTGCTTTCTGTTCATAATCTGTCGCAATACATGCCTTGATCCACCTGCCGACAGTAGAAGGCAAGATCTTCTGACCCAGGGAAGCTGGATGGAACGAAACCAGCAGAGCCTCTGTCCTCCTGAAGGACGGCGTACATCAAATGTAATGACGAAGGGCCCTGCGAACGTCCAGGGTATGCCAGTCCTTCTCGCGTTGGTGTAAAAGTCCGGTAAAATGAGCTCCTACGCCTGGTGGAACCAGGAGTTCACTTTCGGGAGGAAGGCGGGATCTAGACGGAGGACAACGGTGTTTGCATGAAAAATGCAGAGGTTCTTCCTGATAGACAAGACAGAAAGTTCAGAGATTCTTCTGGCAGAGGTGACCACCAGAAGGAAGGCCACCTTGTATGACAAGAACTTAAGTGGAACAGAGCCCAGAGGTTCAAACGGGGGAACATGAGCACCTGCAGCACGAGAGGTAGGTACCACGTCGGGTAGCGATGAACCGTGGGAGGACGCAACTTCATGGCCCCATGCAGAAACCCCCTGATTAATGGATGGTGCGACAACGATGCATAAGGAGGGCATCTAATGATGGTAGACAGAGCAGCAGCCTGCCGGTATAAGGTTAAAGGGGACAATCCTTTATTCAAGCCAGTTTGAAGAAAGTCGAAGATGTCAGAAATTTGTGCCGTCGTGGGGTCCACATGGCTGCTGGCGCACCAGGCGCAGAAGGCCCTCCAATAAGACTCATAAATCTGAGAAGTAGACAGATGACGGGAAGCCTGAATTGTGTCAATGACTTCATCAGAGAGGCGGTCCTTCCTCAGGATGATCCTCTCAAATGCCAGACGGCCAATTTGAGCCACTGAGGCTCTGGTTGGCTTATGGCCCCCTGGCATAAGGAGATTCGCTGAGGAGGGACCACCCACGGTCGAGCAACCAAAAGCGCCACCAGATCGGCGTACCACGGACGACGAGGCCAGTCCAGCGCCACTAGCAGGATCTTGGCTCCCTTGTCTAAGAGCTTTCGGATGATTTGCGGAATCAATGGGATTGGAGGGAATGCGTATAATAGCCTGGGGGGCCAGTGGTACCTGAGTGCGTTGTGGTCCTCCACCGTTGGGCATGGATATCGGGTCACATAACGAGGAAGCTGTGCGTTCAAGTGACTGGCAAAGAGATCGACGACTGGCACCCCGAACCGAAGCATGGCCTCCCAGAACAGGTTGGGGTGAAGTTGCCACTCCGCCGGGTCGATCACTTCCCGCCTGAGCCAATCCGCACGAACGTTCTCAACTCCGGAGATATGGTCTGCTGTCAATGAGAGGACATGCTGCTCTGCCCAGGCCAAGAGGCGTTCCGCCTCCAGCATCAAGGTCCTGGACCTCGTGCCCCCTTCCTTGTTTATCTGGGCCTTGGCTGAGATGTTGTCCATGAGGACAAGGACGTGCTGACCTTCCAAATGTGACTGGAAGTGGTGGAGCGCAAGTTGAATAGCCCTCAACTCCAGCAGATTGATGGACTGACGCTGTTCTGAGAGAGACCAACGGCCCTGCAAAATGGGCACCCCAACCCAGCAGACTGGCGTCTGTCGTCAGAGTCAGGTGGACAGGTTCCAGGAAGAAGGAACCCCAAGTCAAGGCAGGAGTCATCCACCAGCACAGAGACAGCCGTATCTGGGGAGGCAGATCACCTTGAAGAGCGAGTCGCTGCAGCCATCCATTGGAAGGGGAGGAGGAACCATTGTAGTGGTCTCAAGTGGCGTCGGGCCCACGGGACAATCGAGAAGCACGAGACCATCTTCCCCAACAGTTCTGACAGGTGGAGAAGAGGGACGGAGCGATGAGCCAGCACTGATGGACCAGGTCGGAGATGCTCTGGGTGCGTTCTGGCGATAGGAAGACTTGCCCTTGTACAGAGCCTATTACCGTCCCGAGGTGTTGAAGTCGGGTAGACAGGGTCAAGTGCTTTTCAGGAAATTTATCGAGAAGCCGTGATTCTGGAAAACCTTGATCACCTGATCCAGGTCCTGCTGGGCTTGGTCCCTGGAAGACGACAGGACCAGGATGTCATCAAGGTAACACAAAAGCCGCACCGACCTGAGCGTTGCAGCCACGACCGCCACCAGTTTGGTGAAAGTCTTTGGAGCCGAGGATAGCCCAAAGGGCATGGCACAATACTGATAATGGTCGGCCCCATACTGGAACTGCAGGTACCGATGGTGTGCTGGATCCACCGGGACATGGATCTATCTATCGATCTGAGGTCGACAGATTGAAGGAGGTCCCCCCGTCTCATGCTCCAGAGGATGGAGCAGAGAGAGTGCATTTTGAACCTGCGGTAGCAGACCAACAGGTTCAGATGCTTTAAGTTCAAAATGCCTCTCCAACCCCACGAATTCTTGTGCACCAAGAACAGAACCGAATAGAAGCCTGTGCCACGCTGGGCCAGCAGCACTGGCTCTATCGCCTTGATGCGTAAAAGATGACGGATCTCCTCTCTCAGTAATTGGTCCTTCTCGAGCGAAAGAGGACCCGGACAACACACGTGGCGAGATGGCGGGCAGTCAATGAACTCGATGGTGAATCTGGTGAAGATGGTACGGTGAACTCAAGCATCCGTGGTCAACTGCTCCCATTGGCGGCCAGCTGCAACTATTCTGCCGCCAATGGGGCCTTGTGACCCATAGTCATTTTCCCCTACGAAAAGGCTTGTACCCTGCACCACGGAAAGGGTGTTTGGTGGAGGAAGGATTTCTGCCCGTCACGAAACCGCTGTTGATCAGTGGAACGGTCGGCCATCTGGATGAAAGGGCGCTGCGTGTAGGACCCCCCCAGGACCTGAAGAGGCCCAAAGGGGCTGACGTTGGGAATAGGGGGTATAGCGCCATTCAGGTCTGCAGAAAGAAGTCGGGAGGACTTTCCGCTTATCTTTATCCTCCACCAGCAGTGGATCTAGGGAGGACCCAAACAGATTTGGAGCCTTGTATTGGGATGCCGCAAGTTTCCATTTGGCTTTGGCATCGGCCCTCCAGTTCTTTAACCAAAAAAGACAGCGGGAAGTCACAGAAGTGGCCAAAGCTCGAGAGGCAAATTTCACCGAATTGAGAGATGCATCCGCAGGGTACTCGGTGGCTGCCACGATCTTATTGATATCTTGATGTAAGCGTGTCTCTTCCAGGGGCAGCCTCTCCTGGAGCTGACGCAGCCAAATCAGCGAAGCCCGGTTAAAGAAGGACGTCGCTGTTGCTGTCTTTATCACCCAAGCGATGGCCTGATGCATTTTACAAAAAGCCAGTTCCATTTTCCTGTCCTCAGATTTAAGAGAGTCTAAAGAGTCAGTGGAAAGCACTGAGGCGGAAGACAGGGTGGCTATGGGCGGGTCAACTACCGGTAAGGCCAAAGTCCATCCAATTCTGGAGCTGCACAATACAATTTCTTGTCCAGACTACTGGAGCCCATCAAGGAGCCTGGCTGAGACCAAGGTGATTGTAAGACGTCTGAGAAGAGCTGAGGACAAGGAATAAAATCTTTGCCCAGCTTAGATGACAAGAAGAGGGCATCATGAGGACCTTACGAGGTAGAGGGTTCAGTAGGCAATGCCGCAGGAATACCAATGTTAGTCATTTGTCGTGCCTTATGCAAGAGAGAGTTGAATAAGGACAGTCTGAACAATCCGGAAAAAAATGGGGCCTCCGGCAGCAGGCCCTCGTCCTCAGAGAACTCCATATCCTCGGAAGAGTCTCACCATGATCAGAATCATCTGAAGAAGGTAAATCTCCCTAAACAGGAGAGCGAGCACGATGATGATCTGCAGATCGAGAAACAGGTTGTTTTGACAGAATCTGGGATGGTTGCAGAGAGGACTGTTGAAGCCAAGCTGCTAACAAGGAAGATAGAGCCGTAGACAGTAACGCCTGAAGATCTACCTGTGAAGCAGGGAGTTGAACCTCTGGCGTGTGGAGCTCCACAAATGTTGGTGTAAAGGACACTTCTGGTTGGCACGGCAAGGATGGCGCGGCCCCCGCCAAACCTACCGCCAATACATCCAGTAAGGAAACTGATGTACTCTTGGAGAGGCCCAGAGGCCGACCATAAGGACCCTCAGCAGCAGATGATAAGTCCCTGGAAGACGTAGCCGAAAGGTGAGTGCCAGCAGTCTCTACAGGAACCTGATCGACAGGAGCCGAACTAGAAGAGGAAGCCTGCCTGGCCTTACCGCACTGACTTTCAAGTGCCTTGTGGTGACGTAGAGCATCCTTCTCTGCTGCCATAGCTGCCTTAGGCTGATGGGAGGCGTGGGAGGACCTGGAACTCCCACTGTCAGCCTTTCAAGGCTGCCATAAAGAGGAGGAGATGAGGCTTGAACTTTTACCTACTTATTCTTTTTGTAGATAGTGTTGCTTGGAGATGGGATGGGAGGGGGGAATTCCTGGGGTTGGAGGCAGGAGCTGAGAAGATTGAGCTGGAAGATGGCCAATAAGAAGTTGAGGTTTGGGGGAATGGAAGGGGAAGGTTTTGGGGTCAGAGGGTTAGTATTGACGAAGTTGGGACCAGATCTGTCGTTCTCAATAAATGAAATATTTCAGCAAAGACTAATTGCTTGGGAGTGCAATTTATTTGAGATGACATCGGAACCTGACACCCACGATGCGTGGCCTTATGTTTGGCCTGAGACCTCAGTGGGCTGGCCTCGTGTTCGAGGTCAGAAGACAATGGTGTATCCACCATCATTAACCTTTGAATTTTTTTTAATATAAACACACTATATACAAGATATGAGAGGTCCTAACAAGCTCTGCAGCCCGCAGGAACCGCCTGTCCTGTCCAGGTAAGTCCCAAGGAAGGCCAACGAAATGTAAGGTATGTAAATAGCAGTACCGCTAAGCGGAACCCCTGTAATAGCTGGTCCTTAATACAATGAAAGTCAATGAGCCCCAGAAATAGCCTCCGATGTAATGTACAGGCAGCTGGTGCAGATAGCCGGCCGGGCAAAGGTGGAGGTTCTGATAGTAACCTGGGACAGTATAAAATTCCCCAATAAAATGGCCGCCATTGCCCACAAGAAAAATGGCGTCCACAACAGTCCTGGGCCCAAACTAAGATGGCGGCCATAGCACACAGTCAAAATGGTGGCTGTAGTAACCCTGGCCAAAACCAAGATGGCGGCCGATGCCCTCAGCAAAAATGGCCACACCAGTCCCCGGAGCAACTAAAAAGCGGTGGGAAAACCGCGATTCAAGAAGGCAGTCGGGCGGCGATCCGCAGCAGTTTGAAATGGCGGCCGTAGCGCTGACGGCATCTTCAAACGCCTCTCCACCTGAGATTGAACAGTCCGTGGTCTCGACAGACCTGCTCGGCTCCGCCCAACACATCTGCCGAAAAATAGCACTCCGCAAGTCTGCTAAACAGCTGATTCAACAAGAGGCGGCAGTGAGAGCCCTCACAGATCCGCAATGAAGGCTGATAACAGCAAATACCTCAGAAGCTGCAGGGCGAACCGTGCAGAGCACTTCAGAGCCGCCACTAATGAGAGCCAACAAAAAATTTTTTTAAAAAACAGTGGTATGGCTGGATATGCCGGCAAGCCGGACACCCAACTCACACACCGGAGTCTAAAAGCCTATGAAGGGAGCCGCCCTGAGGGGTCAGTATCCCTGAACTGCCTTCTGAAAAGAAGCAAAAAGACTGGGCGTGGGACAGCCTGGATCCCCAGGCAAGTCACACACACCCTGCAGCAGGCAATCCAACAGCTCTCACCGAAAAAAATCCTAATGAAAAATAAAGAAAAACCTAAACGTCCTAAAAATTCTCCAGCAAAAAGCACGAAGACAAAAAAACACACCAGTCTTCCCAGCGACTGAGTGAAAGACTGGTGCATTGTGGATATTGTGGGTGTGACCACAGCACGAAGAAAGGTGGAAAAAATGTCACCCAGTCGAATCAGGAAAATGAGGAAACAACCCAGCTATGGATTGTAGGAGCAGCACACTGGAAAAACTACATTTACAGTATATGATTAAGAAAAGGCTACCATTAAACAAACAGAGAACCAAATATAAATATTATGCTTAGAAATAAAGCAAAATAATTATTCAATGTTACTGAAAAAATAAAAAAAAGAACATACAATAATTAAGTTTTAAGCTGAAAGGGGGGGGGGGAATCAACCTTTGCATTCCGGTGGTTTCTCTTTCCACAGTCCTGTTAGATTTTTATGAGCACCGCAGACCATAAAGGATGCCCCAATAAGGGAAAGATTTTTATTGCAATGGTAATGGATTTTCGTTCCAAAAGGGTAAGTAGTTGCATTTCCATTGTGAAATCCATCAGTAATATTTGGAGGCTGTCCACAATATATTCCTGGTGGAAGGAGGGGGAAAACAATTTAGGAAAAAAAAATACAAAATGATCATGGATAGACTAAGACAGACTACAAATAGTGTAGAGACCAGTGGTGGCGAACCTTTTACTCACCGAGTGCCAAACAGGTTCGCGCTTTGCGTGTGTGAATGTTATCCGCACTAATGCACAGCTCCCCCCCATGTTCTGCACATGCAACCACACCGCATGCGCATGGCTTTTGCGCCCCCATGTGCTGCATGCGCAATTGCACCATCCGTGCATGCATGCAGTTTCCATGCGTGCAATGCACAAGCACAAATGCCATATGTGCAGGCACACACTGTACAGAAGTACTCTCACATGCTTGTGCAAACATGCGTGCATGTGCAGGAGAGCTCCAAAGACCAATTGGGTTCCCTGAATTGCGCATATGTGCACCGGACGCCCGAACACCAGTTGGGGTGTGTGCACATGCGCAGCTGCAAGTAAAGTGGGCAATAGCTTGTGTGCTACCTCGGGCACATGTGCCATAGGTTCGTCATCATGGTATAGACAATATTGGAGAAATATTGTTACAATTTGTAACTACTTCCCTATCAAGATCCATAAATAGAAAATGAACCAATCCTATGTGTAGAAAAAAAACCTAAAGCAGTTACAAACACTGACATGTATCTTCCTATATTCTCAACAGATTTTTCTTACAAGATATAACACATTTTACACACTACACAATATTTATTCATTAAAATTATATACTGCCTATCTTGCTATCTAAAGATGTTTTCTCTGAAGGTATTTTCAGTATACTGTAGTTAGAAAAAAATGCAACATTAAAAGCCCATTTGAGAAGAACATGTTTCAATCAAAGAACATGCAAAATATACAATATATATAGACTATAAATATGCTACTCACCATTTCTATGTGGAAATGACGTTCAAAACCAATAAAAGAAAAAAAGATTACAAAAAAAGATTTTGAATGACCACTGGACATTGATCAATTCTGAAAAATTAAATCTACTATATGCTAGCAAAAAAATAAGTGTTTCAAGAGGGATCATGCATGCTAGAGGAGGAAACATTTTTTTCTTGTGCAAAATAATAACATTTAAACATATTTTTTCATTTAACTAAGGGAAGACAACTTGAGACTTAATATTTAATGTATTCTTTTGCTCAATCTATTCCTTGTAGCTTGAGATACATATTGCTGGGTAAAAAGGCAGGAGAGCAGACATGTAAATTGTACGCATATTTCTGATACCCAAATATAAACAAACATGACACTATTATAAACAGATCTAAGTTTAATTATATATGTTGCAGTACTATGGTTGTCCAGTAGGCATTATCACTTTACCCCCTAAATACATTATTTTACCACATGAAAACATGAAATATTTTGTAACAATTTAAATAGATTAGCATCCAGTTCTACTTATTACCGCAAATATTCAATATTTTTTCTCATGTAATACTTCCCAAGGTTTTTCTATTCTAAACGCACTACCAAATTTTATAATAATGTGATTTCCTGCAAATCTATACACAAATTCCAAATAAATATTGAAGCAGTTGAGCACTTTAATCCAATCATGAATGGATCTTTACAGAGCAAAAGCTATAATCTTATCCTGAAATATATGTATAAATTATTTGATAAACTGATTAAATTCAGTGAGTCACAACTGAGACTTCATGGTAAAAAATGCACAGGATCAGATGATATTTCCCCCGATTTTTCCCTTCTGTCAGCTCAGGACAAAGAAACCAAGGCAGTGTTTGACCCTATGATATCTTTTAAATCACAAATTCACAAATAATCTATAGACACAATAACTTAATGAACATTAATCAAAACCATATCATTATACAATTGTGGAAATTTTTTCCCATTACAGCACTGCTTATATAGGGCCATGTGTCAGGGTGAAAAATCCAAATAACTACTAGAGGTCAGCAAAGAGCAAGATCTTCTCTTTTACGATCTAGCAACCTTCCAGGTTTTTCAGCCAGAACTGGAAACTTTAGCATATTCCAAAGAAAGCATTACAACCTCCACCTAATAGGAGGTCCTTGATAGGTTTTTTTTTTATATTTTAAGTCTTATAATACTTTTTTAAACATAACAAAAACAAATACATTTTTCCAGTAAGAAAAAGACATACTTTTGCAAAAGTCTTTATTTGGCATCCATCTATCCTTATGACACACCATGGTGGTTAGATGTTCACTGATTAGTTTAAATCCTTCTTTGCACTTGTAAGTAACCTTATAATAATATGTAAGGAATGGGAAAGTAAATACTGGTTCAGAACCTTCAAATACTGGTAAGGTAGAAATAGGACAGTGCGCTAGGGGGGAAAAAAAATAATGGTTAAAGATGTCATATAAAACAATAGGAGTAAAAATGATATGTATTAAAAATAAACAGAATAAAGCATGTTTTACTAATAATTAATAAAGCGTGCAACAAAAACATTTTACAGTGTATTTATAGATCTTTTCCATGGATCTTTTCCTGTGCAAACTCCTATGAAGTTAGCAAATACCCTCTTTTCACTGTTCTCATAAGATTCATGCTTAAAGCAACCCAAAGATTTTAAGAAAAAGATAAATCCTTTTAAAATCATGAAATATACAAAAATATGTAACAAAATAAAAAGTTTAAAATGAACAGATCTAAATATCAATTTGAAATCAATAAACAATATACCTGTATATAGAAACATGGAAAAAGCATAGCTCCAATTGTTGGTGTACAGGTGACTATCCCTTCAAGAAGCCAGTTGCTTTTTCCACCAGGTTCTCCTAAGCAATTCCTGAGTTTCCAACACTAATGGTTTGTAATTTCTTGGGTCATCTCTTTTCCCTTTTTAAAATTGGGTACTTTAAGTGCATTGATTTAGTTATCTATGAACACAAACAGCAAAGCCAAAACAGAAGCTCACTAATCCAAATTATCCTTTATTATCCGAGATATTAAATCATTACCTGGAGCTTTATCTGCCTTAAGTTTGCCACTACTACTACATGTTCTTAACTTTGGCAATTCTTAATCAGCAGCTTAAAAAAGGAATGTCATCTTTATACAATTCTCCCCAATGGGGTTCTCAAGTCTCATGTGAAACAGTGCTGTCCTATGGAATGGGCTGTTTTGGGATGGCAGGCAACATTAAATAAATTCTATGTGCAGCCCTTGTTTTCAATGGAGCCATTCAAAAAATTAGCAATGTAAGCTAATACCTGAAATCTTCCTTTAGTCTATTCTTTCCAAGATTGGCTATTGCTCCTAATAAAAATGAACAAATATCTTTCTGCACTATATCTTTAGCTAACCAGATTTCTTAACCATGACGACATATGTAGATGTAACTAAAAAATATTTTCCTGAAGCTGAAATGATGCATTGATTGACTGACTGATTTTATAAAATATATAAGGTTACCAAACACTATAATGATTCTGTGTAGTGTAGAATAAAAAGTACAAATAAACTAGAGATAAAATACAAATGGGAAACATCAAAAGTCCAGAAGTAAAAGTTACTTTATCCAAAAGAAATGCAGAGAACCCACTAGTTGTTCAGGCTAAGGTCTGAGGGAACAGCCAAGATTTCAAGTCTCTTTTAAACATCAACTAAATGAGATTCAGATGAATCTCAGGGGAGATGGTGTTGTCAATGGCAGGTGCTAGCATATAAAGCTCCCTAGATCTCACCAAATGGAATGGCTTAACAGAGAGGACCTAAATCATGCCTGCTCTGCCAGCCATTACAATAGCACAGAAACTACAAAAGACAAACAGCTTTCAGTGGTCACCAACTGGTGGTCCATGAGAAAATTTTGGTGGTCCACGGTGCACCCGGGTGGAGGAGCTTCTCGAGGATGAGCAATGGCCAGTCCTGTGACTAGAGCTCTGGAATATGGGACTGGCCAGGCAGCTCATAGTGGGGCTGTAAATCGCCGCTGTAGAGGGAGGTTCGTGCAATTTGCAACTTTGCAGCGCAGCCCTCGCCGGCAAGAATGAGGTAATGGTGCAAAGGGGGGTGGCAGTGCAGACTGGCCGAAGCAATGGGTGGCAGCAACCCTGGGCTGTTTCTTCCGCCTGCTGTAGCTTTTTGTCGGCTGAACCCACAAGTGGCTGTCCCCGCCCCTCACCCTCTCTTCCCAGTCAGTCCTCGCCTGGCTTGAGAAGAGAAGGGCTGGGGATGGCGATTCACCTCTTGCTGGATCTCATGGGCGTTTCTTCCGGCCCTTGTTGGTTCTCCACGCACCTCGGTCTCTCGGGGAGATGCTTGACTTCCTCTCAGCCCCAAGACACTGGCTGGCCCATGAGATAAGAGAGAGAGAAAGAGAATGAGAGAGAGAGAGAATGAGAGAGAGAGGGAATGAGAAAGAAAGAAAGGGGGAGAGAGATGAGAGAGAAAGAATGAAAGAATCAGAATGAGACAGAAAGAAAGACAGAATGAAAGAGAATGAGAGAAAGAGACAGAGAAGCAGAGTGAATGAGAGAAAATCAGATTGAGAGAGAAAGAGACAGAGAGAATCAGAATGAGAATGAGTGAGAGAATGAGAGAATGAAAGACAGAATCAGAGAGAATCAGAATCAGAGAGAATGAGAGAATCAGAAAGAATGAGAGAAAGAGACAGAATGAGAATGAGAGAATCAGAGAAAGAATGAGAGAGAATGAGAGAGAGAGAGAATCGGAGAATCAGAATGAGAGAATCAGAGAGAGTGAGAGAATGAAAATCAGAATGAGAATGAAAGAATCAGAGAGAAAGAGTCAGAGAATCAGAATGAGAGAGAATCAGAGAGAATGAGGGAGACAGAATGAAAGAGAGAGAGAATCAGAATCAGAGAAAATCAGAGGGAGAGAGAATCAGAATGAGAGAGAAAGTGGGGGAGAGAAAGAGAGGGGGAGAGAGAGAGAGATGAGAATGAGTGGGGGAGAGAGAGAAAGAGAGAGGAGGGAGAGTGCCTGAAGGACCCCATCCCGTCACTGGGAGTCCAAGCGCTTCAGCAAGCGGCGCACTGGATTCGTATTAGTGGTACGCGGGATTTAAAATTATGAACTTGGTGGTCCCTGAGGTCCAAAAGGTTGGGGACCCCAGCTTTAGATAACCACTTCAGCCCATGAAGTAAATTATATGCCATGTCCATAATCACCCATCCTGTTGAATTATATACCAGGTCCAGTTTCTGGATAGCTTTCAATGACAGCTTTAAGTAGAGTGCACTGCAAAATTCCATGTGCAGGGTTACCACAGCATGAGTTACAGTTTAAAAGACACAATTTTTAGCCAACTTTCGGGGGTAAACTTGAACCTATTCATCCAGGCCTTTACATCATTCAAGCATTGCCTGGTCAGTCTCAGATTGAAATATACATTTGGATAACATTCACATATTGATGATACCTGAACCCAAAATGATGGATGACCTCATCTATCAGCTTCACATAAATATGAAACAGAATAAGCAAGAACAAGGGGCCCTGAGATAAGTCACATTCTAGAGTCTGGAATTTGTTCTGTCTTCTCTATGAACACCCAGCAGGAAGTGTATCCAGAGAAGAAGTATGCTGTGTATCAGAGTTTCTAAGACCAATTGATATGATTCACCTTTAATTATTGATTAAGCGAGGTCTAGTAATACTTTGGCAGTACCAGACATCTTACATTTGTTTTATCTTTTGGTTAGGACCATAGCTTTTGTAAAGGTCCACAATTTTAAGTCCAACTCAGTCTTTGCCTGATAATCCATTGGACTTTCCATCCTCTTATTACTGCTTCCACTGTTATCAGATGGAACACAACTGTACTGAATAAATCATCTGATTAAAGGCCTTCTAGGGAGAAACAATAATATCCTCCAATAGCTCATGGTTTTTTCATGAAGTTATACATTCAATTGTTATAGCAGTTTTAGAGTTCATTTGTGGTTGTACATCAATATTGCTTGTTTGGGTAGTCATATCTAAAAGCATTCATTTCTATTTCTATGTCATCATTAATTGTGTGCTTCTTGTAGCATTAGGAATAGCACTTACACTTATAGACCACGTCATAGTGCTGTACAACCCTCTCCTAAGCAGTTTATAGATTTAGCATATTTCCCCCAATAATCAGGGTCCTTTTACTGACTTGGGAAGGATGGAAGGTTGAGTCAACCTTGAGCCAGTCAGAATCAAACTGCTGGCAGTCAGCAGAGTTAGCCTGCAATACAGCATTCTAACCACTGTGCCACCCCAGTTCCTCTTATACCATATTCAATTCTATAAATATTTACTGACAATTTTTCCTGCATAATTAAGTTTCAAAAAAACTAATGCAATTATTCAGACCATTTTGAATGACAATCACCATCATTTCCTGGGCTTTAATTCACCATCCAAATTAGAAACCTTTTCTTAGAACTGTTTAAGGATACTATTGGTCTTTGTCGGTGATATTTAGAGAGAAGAGCAAGGTTCTTTTATTGGATTCAAAGCCTTCAAATGAAGAATATATCTTAATAAAGTACCCATCCTATCTTTCTGTGTTATTGTGTTACTGTGGGATGGAGAGATGCAGTTAATACAACATGCTTCTTTATTTTATTTGCCATGCTTTCATTGGAACAAAACCCAATGAAATATTACAATTTGTATATCTTTAATTTAGTGGATTAATAAAATATACACAGGGAGTATTTAATGTAGCTTAAAAGAGAAAATAAAGAGATAATAAGAGCTCTACATTACTAATTATAACTGAAAGTTTCAGTTGCTGGACTTTAAATGGCATACCTCCATTGGACACCAGGAACGCTTTGTTGTGATGGCTCTTGGTGGTTTTCTATTTAATCTATATTCAAAGCCTTTATTGTCATTGTACATCAAGTATACAACGAAATTAGTTTTATAATCTGTTTTATATTGTGAATTATGAGCATTTTATTTACTTTTTTCCGCTTACTTAAATCCATGTTTCAAGATGTTGGTAGCTAGATTATGTGTTGGTGTACTCCTAAAAGCAGGAATCTAATGTTAGCAATGGTCAGTAAAACAGGTTTTATAAGTAGAGTAGAAAAGGAATTTATTTCATTGCAGAACAAGTGAAGCCTCCCATGTGACTAATTAGTTAGGGGAAAACTCAAAGACAAGTACTCTTCCCATGTTTGCCTGGCAGAAGGCAGCCACCTCAGTTTATTTATTTATTTGTATGCTATCTACTCAAGGTTGGGGAAAAAATCCATGCAATCCAAGTTTAAAAGTAATTATTTTTTTAAAAAAAAAACTTTTGAAATCTGGTTGTGGCTTCTAATTCATTCCCCTTAAAACCCTAAGGAAGAGATGGGCCTTCAGTGTTACTGAATTTGGCAATCTTTTACAGGCAAAGAAGGGATACAAAATACTAGTTTAAAGCTATGTTTTTTTCAACCATGGAAACTTCTAAGATGTGTGAACTTCCATTCCCAGAATTCCTTAACCCAGACAGGTTGATGAATTCTGGGAACGGAAGTCCGCGCATCTTACTATCGCCAAAGTTGAGAAACCATGATGTAAACTCTCTAGCACAGGGGTCTCTAACCTTGGGCACTTCAACTCCCAGAATTCCCCAGCCAGCAAAATTGGGTGGCTGGGGAATTCTGGGAGTTGAAGTCCGCCGGGCTTAAAGTGCCCAAGGTTGGAGACCCCCTATTCTAGCCATGTTCCGTGTCCCCCTTGCTAGCTCAGCAAGCGCCGAAGAACCCGCGCCAGTCTATTTGCACCTCCAACGCGACATGCCCTCCCGCCCACAACCGCCATCTGAAAAAAGCTGGCCGAAAGGGCCTTTGCCTTTTACGCCACGAGCCCCGCCCGCCTCAGGCTCTTCCTCCCTGAAGCGGAAGCCTAGAGGACGTCGAGGCAATCCCAGCGTTGGGTTTCCGACCCGAGTCCGCTATCGCCACCTGCCTCTTCAGACCTCCCGGTGCCCTGGGCAGGACGCGCCGGGGAGGCGAGCGGAGACGAAACGCCTCACTTCCTCCTCCTCCTCCTCTCAGAGGAAAGAGACAACCGCGCTGCCGTTTGAGGAGAAAGCGCGTCAGATTCACCTGTCCAGGTCCAATTCATCGCTGCCAGCGCCAAAATCGCGAGCAACAAAGGGTCCCCTCGTCGTGGCGACATAGCTCTCAACGCGCAGGAGGCCGAAGAAGCGTTGGAATTCCGGCGCTCGGAGCGGGTGGGGTGGGGTGGGGGAGGCGTTTCAGGGCTCGAACGCGAGTTGCGGGGGTGGAGGGTGTCGTATCCGCTGTCGCCCTCGCTGTTCATTTCCATGTCAGGCCAGAATCGGCGTTAGGCCGACCAAGGGGGAGGCGCCGCGAGCGCGCGACATACTCGCGAGCTAATGGCTGAAAGCAGCTACAATATCTCCGCTGGCGGGTCTCGGGAGCGGCCGCGTTTGGCTGCCCCTGCGGAGACAAATAGGCTGCAGATCAAGGGTGAAATGCTCCCGGTTCCCACCGGATCACCCGATCAGGTAGCGATGGCGGCAGGTGGTTGGGAGAACCGGTAGCAAAAATCCCTGCGCTCCCCCCCCCCCCCACATGCCCAGCTGAGACCTGCGATCATCAGAGGTTTTGTTTTTCTTTTTAAAAGCATTTTTTCTACAACCACTTCGGCCGGAAAAAATGCTTTTAAAAGTTTTTTTTTTAAAGCTTCTGATGACCGGGTAGCTCAGCTGGGATCGTCAGAGGCTTTTAAAAGCATTTTTTTCTGCAACCTCTTAAGGCTGTAGAAAAAAATGCTTTTAAAAGTAAAAAAAAAGTCTCTTATGATCGGGTGGCTCAGCTGGGATGGTCAGAGGCTTCTTCCACCGAAGAGGTTGTAGGGGAAAAAATGCCTTTAAAAGCCTCTGGTGATCCCAGCTGAGTTGCCTGATCGGCAAAGGCTTTTAAAAGCATTTTTTTTCTGCAACCTCTTAAGGCTGTAGAAAAAATACTTTTAAAAATCAAAAATAAAAGGTGGCCATGCCCACCCAGTCACATTACCCCACCACCACCAAGCCACGCCCACAGAATCGGTGGTAACAAATTTTAGATTTTACCCCTGCTGCAGATGGAACGTGGTCTGTACAAATAAGATCTAGAAAGAGAAGAAGCTTCTTGGATGAGAAGCGAAATGCCTTCAAAGAAAAACCAGAAAGTCCAGTTGTCTCTTGAAAAAGCACCTTTGGGACAACCATGACCTGGATGACAGAGAATTTCCATAGACAAGATGTAGAAAGGTTTGCTGCGAGCTTAACTTAGTTCTCCAGATGTAGGCCAGAAATATTGGGCATTTGGAAAATGCAGGCACTCTGATTTAGACTGGCGAAATTCTTCTGGTTGCCAGGGCCAGGCACAAAAGCAAACGGCAGGCAAGGATGCTGCAGTTTGGAGACCGGGCAGTCTTGAATACCACCAAGTGCTTTTTTAATCAGCAAACTTTATGGGAGAGATTAGCAATTCAATGTAGGGATCTCAAAGTTCCTACCAGGTTCTCTTGCAGTTCTGATGGACTGAATGGCATGAAGAAGCACTGGCGGAATGATCTCCAGCAGCTCTTTATACGACGTCGTTTCAAAGTTGTGCCCATACTCATAATATAATCTCCGCCTTCCTTTTTCTCCAACCAACATCACCACCCCCGCCAAAGAAATACATCAAAGACTAGTTTATTTTTTGTTTGGAAATTTATTTTCAGATTGAACCTAGAATGGTTTTAATAATTTCTAAAAAGATAAATTGATTTATTACTATGTATTGTATATCCTAGTATCATAGCTTGTTCAACACACTTGAAGTATTTACTGCTTAATGAATATGGAATATGAATGGATAATTAAATTCGTATGCTGCCAGCCTCAACAACTCTGGGCAGCTTACAACACATCACACAAAAATAAATACAACATAAAATAAAAGATGGCAAGCACAATGAAGTGGGAGGGTCTCAAATCTGTCTCACCAAAGGCCTAGATGAAGTCCAGAGTAATAAAACATTTATTTATGCATGCATGCTTCATAACAAAACAAAAAATAGTGATTGTAATTATCAAAGGGAAAAAATGCTATAACAAAGTGAAAAAGTGCATCAAAAAGCATAATATATGTCAACAATAAATGGTCACAAATCTATACATACTTCTGTAATGCAAATGTTATTCAAAATGTGTACATGATACAGTCATACAACGTTTAACCTATTGTATTCTCTATAAATGTGCCCCATATTTCATTATATTTGCCCATACACAATCTTCTATAAGCAATTCACTCATGAGGGACAACTGCAACCAATTTTTCAGTCCATTGAGTAAAAGGGGACATACATTTATCTTCCCAAGTACCAGTCTTTTGGTCATAATAAGGGCATGAATAATCAATTTACTGTATATTGTTCAGTTGTCAAATTCCCTGTACTGGTATGTAGTTCAAGAGAACGTTACCTGATAATTTTAGCTTTTGTAGCACAATCATTACATAATCCATTACTTTTTAAGCATTTATGGCTCTTGATTTTATATCAAAATCATTATATCAAAATCATATCAATAACTCTGCTTCATATTTATTTTCCAGGAGTATATTATGCATTCATTGCTTCTCATAGCATAACCATCAATGTCAGCATATTTCTTGCTCAAAAGAAATTGCCAATTAAGAATAATATCTTGTCCTATGAAAAAGTAATAATGACATTTCATTGAACAAGAACAAGAATTTCAGTAAATATAAAAAGGCAGTTTATATGCAATATAGAAATAAAAGGAAGATACCCTAGTAAAATCATTTGTAAGCAAAAAAATACACAACTGACGTAAGCTATTTTTTAACAGGTTGACAATGGAAAGCTAGAGAGGGTACAAACAAATTTACCTAACAAAGAAGTTGCTGCACAATAGCATGCCCAACCCCAAATTATATATGTGCTATAAGTTATTTTAAACCATCTGACTCACAGTCATATTTATACAAATAATGTATTTTCATCTTAAAATAGTAATCTTACCATGAGATTATTACCTGTAGCTATGAAGACTTTTTTTTTTCTTTTTAGAGTGGGGAATCTTCATAACTAGCAACACAATACCTTCTTTGGGCTTCACAGGTACAATTGCTAAATTAATATGGAGAACATATAATTGAGAAGATAAACCAAATTATAAGACTTAAAAATACATTTAAATGCATTGTTTGAATTAGGTAGATGAGAATTCCTGTGAATTAATGGTCTGCTCTTATTTTACCAATGCTAAACTCAAAATAGATGAGCTAATTGGAATGGCAAAAACCTTTTCCTCATAAAATACCTGTATTTCAGTGCATACGTCCTATATTGATATTTGGTAGAATATGCATCTCAAATTATTACTACCACTTCCTTCAATATAAATAATGTAAACAAATAAATGCTCACTGTTTTTTCTTTTGCAAAAGGACAATCCACATCACACCACCAAAAATGAGAAGAAGCAATAGAATACTTCCCAAAGAACCTGTTCAAACAAATAAATATATTTTTCTTTAGTTAGTTATGATTTCTCTAAAAGGAAAGGTTAAAGAAAGCACTGATTTTATTATAAGCTAAACTGAATAATATACAAGTGAGAAAAGCAATAAAATTTTCTAACATTAAAATACAATGAAAATGGATCCATTTTAAGGAATTTAAGTAATGCACTGTAGAATCCATTCTACAGAATTCAGAATAATATTTAGGATCACAATGAAAAGTTCTTTTTCCCCCCTTTTCTTAAGTTGCTTCAACAACTTTGCTATTATCATATGCAGAGCAACACCTTTTTCTTTCTTGTCTTCTTTTCGCTATGATTGCTCTGTATTATATGTGTTCGTCTGACAAAGACAACTAAAGAGCAGGGCAGACATTTGATTAGTAGCCACTGGCCTATCTTATCCAGTGTTTATGGAATCCAAGGTCCACCATGCTGTGCCTTTCTGCATTCTATGGGAGGTTCTAGAAATTACTTACCAAAACCTATTGTAGCAAAACTGTAGGAGCCTAAAGAAAGAAGCAAGACAAGAGTTACAAACTATCAGCAAAAGGGGAAATTAAATTTACCAGCTCTTGAAAATAGTTTTGAAAGGCTCTCCAAACAATATAAATTTAAATTCTCTGTCAAATCTTTAGAGCCTTATTTTCAACTTACCTTGTTTACTCTGTGTACATGCTGGCACAGGGGCATCCTGTCCTATCTGCTGCGCTTGAATAGGAGAAGAATCATTCCTGACATAGCCATTTTCACACTCCAGAATCACATTTTTTGTTTCTGCTTCGGTGCTACCAGAAAGTGGCGGGAGCAGGCAGCCATCTACTGAAAATCAAAGTTGAATAAAAGTTTTTCAGACACTTCCTTTGCAACAAGGAGCCACACTTGCCACTTGCCTTTACAACTCGAGATGCAGTAATATCATTCAAAGAGTAAAGCAAAAACATTTTTATTGGAGAAGTTTAAATAAAAATAATAGAAAATGGGAAAGTTAATTTATTTTCATCTTCATTTTTATCCACACTTTCACCCCTACTGACAATCTCCTGCCTCTATCTAAATGAGCTTGTTGCCACCGATGACACTAATGCTAATAGATTTTTGGGAGGAGAAAAACTACTAATACTCCAGGGCTGTCAAACTGGCAGCCCGTGGTCCAGATGCGTCACATGCAGGCCACGCCCACCCTGGCTCCATGAAGGGGAAAAATGTAGTGATATGTCATGTGACAGCAACATGACGCCATGAGTTTGACACCCGTAACTTATCTGTAGCCTGGCCATCATACTTTTAGAGGAAGATAGACTCTCATGCTATCAAAAATTATCCTCGACAGGAAACAATTTTTTGTAGAAGGTACTTTATTGGGGGCTGAAGGTTTCAACTTCTATATTTTTGAAGCAGGACCTGGATCCTAACTAATTATTATATTACATTCATCATTCATTAACATGCTATATCTGGGGCCTCATTATGGGATGTTTACGAATTGCATTTAAAAATTCAATACATTAAAAAATAATTGATTTACAATACACATTCAGGGATAATGTGATATTTAAGCAATAATAGCCTATGGCCTATGAGATAAGGTAAATATTTATAAGGCACAAAAAATATGGCAGAAATAAGCAAATGCTTTTATTCCTTGTACTGATCCAAAAACTCCAGGGAATTAATTACACTCTTCACAGTGACTTGGTTCCAGAAGTCCAGTAATGAGGATTCTCTGTCTACTCTGCCATTTAATTCAAAACAGTGCGGGCTCAAAATATATGATATCCTTAGGCAACATTGACTGATAGCCCCACGTCTGAAGATTTACATTTAAAAGCATTTGAAAAAGGGACAGTGTTGGCCAGCTTTCATTTAAAGTTATCATTCATGTCTCAGTCCAATATTATGCAATTGTTGCTGTTCAATATATTTTAAATGCAAATATGATTCAGACTAATAATCTACTAGTTTGGATTATGTCCAATAACCATCCACGCACCTCATTCCCACTTATTAAATACATATGTAATTTGTCTAGATATAATTGATACATAATTTCATATTTCATAGAGTTGCTTATTTAGAAATATGCCATCCCAGATACAAAAATAGGTGTCCCTTTGCAATGGAAACCTTGTGCCCTTTAGCTGCTGCTGAGTTATAATTGTATTGTAGGCCTTCAGCATCACTTTGGATAGTGAGATGGGCAACATATAAATGCAATAAATAAATAATTACTAGCATTTCTTACCAAAGACCGAGCTTAAGAAATATTGATATAGTTATATAGAAATATAATAAATCATTAAATAAGAACACAGTTCTTCACCCTGCCTTCCTATTGGAAGCCAGGAAACGCACCTTCTCCACTGCAATTTCTAACTTCTGGAAAATCATCTGTTTGGTTCCCACCATTCAATTGTTCTGGAAGTCTTTGAATATCTGGCTGTCCTCCAAGGCCTGGGGTTAAGGTGGTTGGTAAGTCCTTGGTAGTTGTTTTGTTGATTTCTGAGTGTATTGTGTTTTTTATGAATGATCCAGTTATTTTTTCTATTTGATTGTTCCCATCCTTAGTCACCTGGGAGTCACTCGGGCGTTTGGTAGTCTCCGTATCTAAAAAAATAAAATAAAATGAAGAAATTCAACATTCAAAACCACTATGGCTTGATAACAAATTGTGTGATCAGGTTCCCTAAACCAAAAAGCAATCATTTGCATGGTTTCCGCATGCAAAAGAAATACAAGTAGTCCTCAACTAATGGATCATTAAGAGCCTGAGTGGCGCAGCAGACTAATGCTACTGTTAAAAAGTAGTATTTAGCTTCCAGCTGCCTGCAATTACTGCGAGTTCAATTCTCACCAGGCTCAAGGTTGACTCAGCCTTCCATCCTTTCTAAGATAGGTAAAATGAGGACCCAGTTTGTGGGGGCAATAAGCTGACTTTGTATAAATATACAAAAGTATGAAGGCTATTGCTTAATGCATTGTAAGCCGCCCTGAGTCTCCGGAGAAGGGCGGCATATAAATCTAAAATAATTTTTTTTAAAAAAATCATAATTTCTGTTGCTAAGCAAGGCAGTTATGTTATGTCACACCCAACTTTATGACCTTTTCTGCCACGATTGTCAAGCAAAACACTGCAGTTGTTAAGTGACTCACACAGCCATTAAGTACATTTGGGTTCCCTCGTTGACTTTGCTTGTTGGAAGCCGGCTGGCAAGCTCACAAATGGTAATCACATGACCCTGGGACACTGCAACCATTGTAAATACATGTTGGTTGCCAAGTGTCTGAATTTTGATCACATGACCTTGGGGATGCTGTGATAGTCATAAATGCGGGGACCGGTTATAAATATCTTTTTTCAGTGTTATTGTAAATTCGAATGGTTGCTAAACATGGTTAAGTCAAGGACTACACATAGTGCCAAAGTGTTTAACAAAACAAAATGTTCATTAGCTTAGAAAAGAATGTTTGTATAAAACACCACTTCTAAGTTTGCTCTTCTGGAAGAAACAAAGTTCAGCGAGACAACACAGGCCTTGCTTGCATATTGTCACAATGCATTTTCAAGAGACACAGTGACAAAGTTCTTGATTCATTGGCCCATGTAGTTCTCAGATGCTGCCAGTTTTGGTTACTGAGGTCTAAGCAGTGTAGCTCTTAGGAGGCACGCCATGTCCTTGGCACCAAATGTCACTTAACACTATTGCGGTACAACCAGTTTAACAACTAGCTCTCACATACACTCTCTTCTTTTACACTGAGGGACAGGTTCATTCCATGTTCCAGAAGTCTGGCAGTAAATGGTTGGTGCTCCAATAAGAAAAAAACCTGGATCACAATGATAAGTCACAGAGGTGCCATAGGGGAAATCTTCCAAAGTAACCTTGTCTCGTTTGCTATGGGCAATATTTGGTGGTGCAAGGCAACCTACAGAGAAGAAGTGATACAACTGTATTACTGCAATGTGGATTTATTTCTCAAATTCCACCCAAATTATGACATTCAGATCAACTTGGATGCACCCATCATAGTCCTTCAGTAAATACTACTTATAAAAATCATTAGCATGACAGTATGCACTGTCCAACTATAGTACTCTTCCTCATCTAGCTTCAAGCGCCCATCCCTGACAAACCATCCCAATTCCTGTGAAAGGCAGCAGAGAAGATGGAACTACTGATCTGCAAAAAAACAAACAAAAAAGGACCTTGGCATCTGGGGGCTTCACTCCATTTTACAGAGTTTGAGCTGTTCCGAATACATGTAACACTGTAGTTTCCAATGCAGGAATAGCCAGCATCACAAATATAGATTACTGATTTTCCATATGTGAAGTCTTCGCCAACATGCTTCCCATGGATGATTTTTGGGGGTGCGGGACAATGCATAACTACAAAAGAGCAAAGAGAAGTAAGTATGGAAAGTATCTTCATTCTAGATCTGCCAGAAGTTATAACTATTCAAGTATTTTCCACCAAGAAAATAGTTGTTGTGACAGATGTGATGCATGTATTCTCCAGAAACAAACTTTGGTAATTCTGCCCAAATGGTAATCACCATTTGGAACCAACTGAGAATGACTGCATTCTTATTTGCGAGCTATTTGTTCTCAGTCAGACCAAGAGAGTTGCCTTCCAACAATCCCTGGTGAGTTAGAAAATAATGTTTTTTTCCACAATTCTAAATGGTTTCAAATGTGTGCTTGAAAAACAATAAATTGAAGGAAAAGACTAGTAGGTGCAATATTACAATAATGATAATCCGTGTTAACCCAGACAGTGCACATTGCAGTCTTTATTACCTTCACAGGATGGCACAGGAAGGCTCCAGTTTCCAGAAGGTCCACAGAAAATAGATGCCTTTCCAATAAGCAAATAGCCCGGATCACAAGAATAGGTTACAGACATTTCAGAAGTAAACATTTGCAAAGCTAAACCATCATGTTTTCCATTGGCTATGCTTGGAGGGAAGGGACACTGTGGTTCTAAAAGAAAAGAAAAAGAAAAAAGAAAGTCAGAGGACAGTGTTCAGAATTCCATTTTGATGAGATACTTAGTGCAAAATTACAATTAAAGGCTATTTACTACAAGTTGATCCCTCCACTTTTCTAAGGGGCACAAGGCACATTGTGTGACATCTCCTCTCATATTTTTTTCCCATTATTGCAGAGCCCAGTACAGTAGATTAGATATGGCTTAAGCCGTGCTTTCTTAAATAGAGTGGTTCACCTATAATATTAAGCCATAGAACCAGTAGTGAAATGTAAAATTTGTTACTACTAGTTCTGTGGGAATGGCTTGGTAGGGGGAGGGGGGTAATGTGACTGGGCGTAACCAACTTTTTTTTTTTTACTTTTAAAACCATTTTTTTCTACAATCTCTTCAGCTGAAGAGGTTGTTAAAAAATGTTTTTAAAAGCCTCTGATGATCAGGAAACTTGGCTGGGATCGTCAGAGACTTAAAAGCATTTTTTCTGCAACCTCTGGCTGAAGAGGTTGTAAAAAATGCTTTTAAAAGCCTCTGACGATCCCAGCTGAGTTGCCTGATCATCAGAGGCTTTTAAAAACATTTTTTAACAACCTCTTCAGCTGAAGAGGTTGTTTAAAAAATGTTTTTAAAAGCCTCTGATGATCCCAGCTGAGCCGCGCGATCATCAGAGGCTTTTTTTTTACTTTTAAAAGCATTTTTTCAGCCGAAGAGGTTGTAGAAAAAATGCTTTTAATTTTTTTTTTAAAAAGCCTCTGCTGATCATGTGGCTTAGCTGGGCATGGGGGGGGGCAGGGATTTTTGCTACCGGTTTTCTGAATCACCCGCCACCATCGCTACCAGATTGGGCGATCCGTTCCGAACCAGGAGCATTTCACCCCTGCATAGAACCTAGTTTACAATTCACCTTTGTTGAGTTCACTAATATACAAAGTCAGAACAAACAAACCACATTTGGGGCTTAGTGCAATTAGGGAACCCTGGCAATATCTCATTTAGAGTAAGTGAGGCTCATGACTGAGTAGATTCTTTAATCTGTAAATCGCATGCTCAAATTCAATCCCAAAGTCTTCATGCTATGAAATTTTATGCTACCAGCAGCAATTAATAAAAAAAAAATTACTTTCGCAATGAGGGGCAGGAAAGGTCCACGTGCCAGAGTCTGTGCAATGAATAGTAGCATCTCCAATTAGAGTATAGCCAAAGTTGCATGTATATTTCACACACATTCCTCTTTTGAATACCATTACTTCCTGGTTGCTGTGAACCCCATTCTGGATATCTGGAGGTGACTTACATTCAATCTCTGAAAAAATATAAAACTACTATTGGTTTTCAAAGAGTTACCGCTATCTCTCAGAGGTGTGCATATTCTTAGAAAAAAATAGTTTACAGCAGGCAAGAACACATGCAAAGAATTACTCAAGTCAGATGGCATTTCTTTCATGGATGGCCTATGGAATCTAAAAAGGGGTAGGGAGGGAAGGGACTCAGAGGATAGCACTTACAATACCATTTTGATATGATACTCAGTGGAAAGTTATAATTAAATATCAGGGGTGGGCTTCAAAAATTTTAGCAAGGGATTCTTTGCCTGGTTGCTGGGTGGGCGTGGCCATGTGGACTTGGCCTAGTCAGCTTCCTTCACCACAGCAGGAGGTGGGTTTGCCCTCCCCGGGCTCTGGAGTCTTTCCTTGAGTCTCCGGGAGGGCGAAAATGGCCTCCCCAGGCTCCAGAGGCCCTCTGGAGTTCTTCACGAACTTCCGGTACGCCCATTTTTCGCCCTCCCCAAGCCTCCATGTGTGCCCTGCACTTACCTGCATCCACTTGGGGACTCCTGGGAGGGACAGGGCAGGGTGGGTGGAGCCAGCCAGGAATGACATTTGGGGGTTCTCTGAACTGCACAGAATCTTAGCTAGAGGTTCTCTCGAACCCCTGCGAACCCCCAGCAGCGAACCCCTGTTAAATATGCTTCTGATTTATTCCCTGTTTCTTCAAGCAGGGCCCTGTTTCTAAACTCTGTAATAAGAACAATATGACTGCAAAGGAATTTGCATTGCTTTATGACTAAAAAATCATTTAACAGGCTAGTGTTGAGGCAACCTGTCTATTTTTCTTTGCAAAATGCCATTGTTCTTTGAAAAGAGAAATCTAGTTTATGAAAGTCAGATGCATGCACTTGTAGATACATGGATTAGCATACGTTATTACAGAAGCAGATCTTCACTTAATCATATGGGTGTAAAGTTTAAAGCATTACCTGCCACTTCTTCAGAGATAAACTCACTTAAAAATAATCTTGCACTATAATATAAAAGGAATTCACTGATGGATAATTAGCTCTGCTAAAGATGACTTCTCATTTCTTCAGTTGTAGTTTGGATTCCTTGACTGAAGGAATCCTTGAATCATTTTATATACCACAAGATTTTAAGCCTAAATGTTCCTTGGTCTGGTACTTTAGCAGTTTTGAAGCAGCCTTATGCTAGGGATACTGTAGGGCCAGAATCATTCCATTCAATAAAAAACAGCAAAGGTCTGTGAAGACTAATTGTTTCTGTACCTCTCATCTTCATGAGGCAATACAGCCTATCTCAAGAAATGTACCTTCACAGTTAGGGGCAGGAGAAGACCATGTGCCATTATCCATACACTGAATAGTTGCCTCTCCAATCAGAGCGTAGCCAGGATTGCATGTGTATTTCACAAGCGTTCCACTGGTAAATAATGTTTCCTGGTTGCTGTGAATCCCATTTTGAATGTCTGGGGGTGGTTGGCATTGCACTACTGGAAGAAAGGAGAAGAACAAATTAACCAATTGAACAAATTAAAACAAACAAATTTTACTTCACTGGGAAGAAAAACAAATTAAGAATTTACTTTGGCTACATTTCTTTCTAGTCTGAGCAGTTCTCCCTGAAAAAGGGATTGTGAAATGGTCCAAATCATCCTTCCAAACGGGGTGAATGGGGATTGGCATTTGGTTCTCATCATCGTATGCTGTCATTTAATAAGAAAACCCCCAAGATGGACCTTCCACATTGTCTCATGGAACCACCAAATGCTCTAGAAGGAATTGCCTTTCAATTTTCAAAAGGGGCTGCAAACTTACAGGAAGCTTCTGCATTTATTGTTCACAGAGAAATTAGCAAAAAACGGGGGGAAACTACTTAGTTTTTTCTAATTGTGAGAAGAGTTGATAAAATCCAGCTTCACTAAACGTAGCCCTGACACAGAGGGTGCTGGCGAATCCCATGTGTTGCTACGTTGACACCAAATTGTATGCTTGCCTTTCCTGGTGTAGCCAGAGTCACATTCAAATGTAATTGTTGATACAGATTGATCATTTGGTTTGGGCCTAATAATTCTTCCATTCTGAATGTCTGGATTCACACAGCCTGGAACTAAAAATGAAAGGGGAACAACTAAATTTGGTCGAGTCCTGTGCGAATAATGCCTTCTTGAGAACTAATTCACTGAACAAAGAGTAAATATAGATTTTTTAAAAAGATTTCATCCTAAAACCATGATAGGATTTAGCTGAGTATTAATGGACAGGGATAAAAGGGGAAATAGGATCAAAGATATGCACATGACACGTTGGTCAGTTGATTCCTTTATTGCAGGTTTCATAAATCAATGCATGGAAAGAGTTGACATTAAGATAGTCCTTGACTTATGACTGTAATTGGGTACAGAATGGGAGGGGTGGAGAGGGAAGGGGAGGAGTGGGAAGGGAAGGGGAAGGGAAGGGAAGGAGATTGTCTCTAATTAATATAATGCATACTTCATATTCAATAAAAGTTTTCAATGCCACTTTGTCAATAGTTGAATAATAAGATGAAAATATTAAGATACAAGTTGTTGCAACAAGGACCATACAGTCCACTGTGAGAGAAGGAAAATGTAATGGTTAAGTCAAACAAAATAAAACAGAGCTCCGAATATTGTTCAAAAAAATGGAAAATCCAGATTTAAACTTACCCTGTTCACAGACAGGTGTGGGGGGATCCCACCTACCATCCACTTGGCAATAGATCTCTTTGGAACCAACCATCTTGTGGCCCCCAATACATTCAAAGCTAACCTTCTGGTTATATTTCTAAGCGCTGGAAATTCCAGCTACAATTCTTCCATTCTTAATCTGAGGAGATGGACCAATGATGGGTTGCCTCTGTTTCGGACCGGTTCTATAGAACCGGCAGTAAAACCGGCGGGAGGCTCCGCCCATTGACCCCGACATCATCAGAACACTTCTGTGCATGCGCAGACGGCCCCGTTGCGAACCGGTAGTAAAGGTAAGTAGAACCCACCCCTGAAATGGACACTGTGTCACTGAAAAGGAGACATACTGTTTATCAGAAGCATATAAGGAGAAAAAAAAATGGAATCATTCTGCAGAAGTGTCAGGCCTGATTGATTCAGTTTAGGTACCTGAGGAACAGGGTTAATTAGTACCCTAGATTTTCTGATAAACATTATAGTTCAATTAGCATTTAGGGCTATGCTGTAATATGACTTGCTTGCAGCTTGATATAATGTTGCCTAAGGATGAAGTTCTCTTTTATGCAGGTTTTATTATCTTCAATATGAGTTGTATCATTTTATCTGTCTCTATAGTTTCTGTTTTAGACTACTGGCATTCATTAAGCCATCTCTTACAAATATCCTAAGCTAGATCTGCATTTTGAGTGCTGCTTACTCTGGCAATAAGGAAGGTCACCTCTCCATGCTACTGTTTCACCAAGCAATGCACAGCTTCTGGAAGACTTGCCAATCAGCCTATACCTGTAGCAAGACAAAAGAAACAGCATATAATTCGTTTATTTTTTGTAGAAGAATGCAGACTTTAGATGGTTGGAATCAAACAGACGTTCTACATCCTTTCGTTTACTCTAATTCAAAATGAGCTGCTTAAAGTTGTTTCAGTTCTGAGGTGACCTTCAGATCTGAATAAAATGCTGGGATAAAGATGACTAAGGACATCATAAAGTATTTTAGTATTCATTCATCCCATGCTTTTTTATTCATGCGATGTCAGTTGATATGCATTCATACGTGTAGACAGACAGCATATGTGAATGTGTAGAGACAGGTTGCTGCAGAGCAAAATAGCAACATGCAGGAGAAATTTTTCATAATTTCAAAGTTTTCATAATTGCTAAGTCTTATTTTGGCAAAAGTCTTATATGCCTATAAACATACAATAGAAGGAGAAATTTCATACTGATTTATTTTCTAGAGAAAATGTATCAGAAGGGAGAACATGTTTAACTCCACTGTTCATTGATACAATCTATGTACCTGACAGTGGTCCTTCCTTTTCATTCTGTTAAGTCCTAGTTTTTGCTTATCATTGTGTTTTAGCAAACTTAGATTGAAAGAGAAAGATGCAAAAGATGCAACAGCAGGCTGAAACCTCCCAACCTGGCCAGGACAGGCTTCCCTGCATGCCGGCTCAGACAAGAGCCAGCTCTGGGGATTTTGGAAAAGGACACAGGGCAGTGTGGGTAGGATGCAGGAGACTCCATGCCAGGAGTGGATGGGCAAGAGGAGGAGAGGCCAGGAACATTGGAAGGGTTGGTGGGGTAGCAACTGGATGAGTGCCTGGCTGAAGAGGAAAGAGCAGAGATACAGCTGCAGCTGGGAAGCGTGGATGACCAGCCAGAGGTACAGGGTGAAGAAGAGGTATAGCCGTACGTGGTCGGTGGAAACAAGAAGGAATTTCTTCCCCTGCCAGATTCCATGTAGCAGAGGAAGACACGTGGAAATCAGTGAGGTTACTCATGAGGAAGCAGCCTCACCCCTCCTAATGAGTTGCACCAGCTGGTTATCACTCAGTCTGATAAATGGAGCAAAGCGGTGTTGTAACCAACCATTCACTTCCTTGCTGTGCATGTGCTTTGACTTCATGTTTCCTTTTTTTCCCCACCAACCTTTTTTTTTATTATTGAAAAGTTTTACAAAAAAAAAAATTCCAAACATTTTCTCCCCCCCACCCCCAATCCCCCCTTCCCAACCCCCTCCCTCATCACATTTTTAAACAGATTTACATCATTATAGCTTCTTTTTCCCAACCCATCCAACCCACCCTAGATTTCCCAAAGCAAAAACAGGGTATTGTTGTTTAGCATATGACAAACATATGCTAAAATATGCTAACACACTGTAAAGTTCAACATTTCCCATAACTCCTTTAACTCCCCTTATTTAAGTTCATCAACCTCCCTAAAAATATTACAAACATTAAAGCAAGAAGAAAAAAGAAGAAAACCCTAAATAAATATCCTTCCCAAATTCTCCAGCACATTCTTTTTCAACATCTATAGTAAAACCATCATTATTATTCATCCTTTTTACTTGTTAAAGTTATACATTTTAAAAAAACAAAACCCTAAACTTTTTAAATCTAAGATCATTTCTATTAATATAAATTCAACACAAACATTATTCATTTTCAACATTTCTATAATAAAACTAAAGTTGTTATCCATCCTTTTTTGTTAAAATTAAACATTTTAAAAACCTTAAACTTTTTATCTCGTGAAATCATCAATAGGGTTTAAACCATTTCTATTAATATAAATTGAAAACTTTCCGAAAAGTGTCCTTCAAGTTTTTAAATAACCATTATAGTGCCTTCAAGCATTTAAAAAGTTATCATTTCTATGTATAAAATATCCTTGCTTTAAAATAACCTTTACAATTCTATTAATATAAATTCAACACAAACACTATTCATTTTCAACATTTCTAGTATAAAACTAAAATTATTATCCATCATTTTTATTAAAATTAAACATTTTAAAAACCTTAAACTTTATATCTCGTAAAATCATCAATAAGGCTTAACCCCTATTATAAGTGGAAAACTTTCCAAAAAATATCCTTCAAATTTTTAAATAACCATTATAGTACCTTCAAACATTTAAAAAGTTATCATTTTTGTGTATAAAATATCCTTGCTTTAAAATAACCTTTAAAAACTACCAGTTTGATTAGGCTTTCTCTACTTTTTCTTATATTTCTTCCAATCCTTTCTGTTCCATAATTCTTTCAATATTACTCCTACGCCTCCTTTCATTTTTAAAAATTCCTTAACCTTGATTTGAGATTTATGAATCATGAAAAATCGATTTCTTTTAATAGACTTTTTCTTTGGCTTGGGCTTAAAGCCCCCCTTTCGCCCTTTCTTGCTTGCAAAATCCAACAGTTTGCCCCTTTGTTTGTAGGACCACAATTTTTTGCCAAATAGTTTCTCGGCTTGTAGCGATAAATCCAATTTTAACTCTTCTGTAGGCTGAGTGGAAATGTCTGGCAGACCCTCTGATTCCATTGTTCCTTCCTGCTGTTCAATCCCAACAGGCTGTATTTCTTCCACTCTGTTCTGTTTGATTTTGTCTTGCTCCTCCAGTTCCTCCACGGAATCATTATTGTTCCTCCAGTTAATTTTTTGAGAAGTTCTTTCAATTAAAGCCAAAATGTTAGGAGTAAGAAAGTCCAAAAGTTCTTGAAAAATTGCTGCAATCACGCCTTGGGAATTTTCTGATTCACCAAGCAGTACTCCAGCAGGTCTAATATCAGCCATATTTCAACTTGTACTTATTCAACTATCAAGTAAAATCCATATATTAACCATACCATCTATGCATCAAACTTGTTTAAAGTCAATATCCAATTCTTTTCTGTTGCTTTTCCACTTTGCAATATAATCCGGTAGCTCTGTCTCTGTTACAAGTGTTAACAAATGCTAACAAGCACTAACGATCATCTTCACTTGTAAATTTCCTCCACGCCCTCAGGCGCCATTTTTCCTTTGTTTCAAATGGAGTTAAAGATTTTTCCTTTTTCATTACTCTCCTCCTGCATTGCTTAGCCAGCTCTTAAGATTTACTTTAAAAAAAATTTCTTAAAATTATATTACCATGAAGTACTTTAAAATTGAGTTGCTGGGGTGGTCACGGCTTCTGGTTCTGCTATCAGCAGAGGCGTTCCTGGTCTGCAGCTGCTTGGCTGATTTCTGGGGAGTTCCCACACTTCGCACCTAAGAGTTTTCTCTAGGGGGCTTTGGAGAACTCTACCCCCACCAGCCTGCTCTTCACTCTCCCTTTTGCCCAGGGAGAGCCTTTTCAAGTCTCCCGACAGCGTTGGCCAGCTGTTCGGGAGGCTTTTACAGACCCACGGAGCGGGCGCCCATGTCGGGGCGTCGTCAAAGCTCGTGGTGCCACCGGAAATCGACTTCATGTTTCCTGATTCCAGACCTGTGTCTTGTTTTCTGACCTCATGTTTGGACCTTTGATTTCACGCCTAGATTGTGGACTTGGATCTTGGATACCATGCCTGGACTTGAGACTTGGGCTTGGACTTAGTGTGGGGATCTGTAAACATATTCCTTGACTTCAGACTTCATATTTCATGGTTAGATTTCGTGCCTGGATTTTGTGGACTCTGTTTTATTGGTTTTATTGGGAGGGCCATTTGCTGACAAGCCTCTGCTGCTAGTGGGATCTGGGGAACAAAAGTGGGGGCTTGCAGTGTTTCAATAAAATGTTAAAAACTCCTTGGCATGTGTATACGTGCCTCTTCCCCATTGAGTTACAGATGTTGCCCAATGGCTGGTGAGAAAAATAAGATTCCTTACATGACCCTACTCAGAAGAGTTCTCACCAGACAATTTCAGGTTACACTGTTGAAAAGAGGAAGAAAGAAACAGGAAGAATCTCACCACTGGAAATTGTGCTGGATTCATTGAAACTTACCCTTCCGCACACTGGTAATTTACAGTGGAACCGAAGCGAAAATCTCCTGTTACAAGCAATCTGCCACCCTCTGGTTCTCCTGGATGTCCACATGATTTTCCTAGAGGAAAACAGAGATTCTACTTTTCCATGTTATGTTTTGGGTAGCACAAAATGTATAAAACTGATTCAAGGTTTTTATCTGTATTTAGCAACCGACAAATACACTCCCAAGGGTTAAGTTGCACAATTTGATACCCCGTTGAAAGGCCACTCCATCCAATCTTATAGTAACGTATAGGGTAAACGAAGACTCACTTCGACAGAATTCTTGAATTTCTGACCAAATCTGATTCCTAATGCATATCACTGTGATTTTCAGTTCAGGATTCCTAACATAACCAGGATGACATGTATATTTCACAACTGAACCCAGAAGAAATATATATATATATATATATATATATATATATATATATATATATATATATATTCATATATTCATTTGCAATCTCTGTCCAATCTTACTGAATAGGAAAGGCACAAGTGCCTCCAAAACAAAGAAACAAATTTCAGCTATTATTAATATTATTAATACTATTAGTGTTATCATTGAACATACTATTGCCATGTTCAATTTGATAGATAGGGAAACTTGCATTATTCCTAGTTCTACCTGATTATCTATAATAACTTTCTATAACTCTCAATTTTAATTACAGGGCAGTATTAATTAGAGAACAGTCAACCAAAGACAAAAAGTTTAGTATTTCGTTATGTTCTTCCCTATCAAAAATAGTTAACAAAGTGTGCATATTTTGAAAACCCTTTAGAAAGGGGGAAACAAAATCTTTCTCTTACACCAATTACTCTTCATGGTTTAAAAATACCAATAATTGATGGCAAGACTGATTTAGTTTTATACTAATGTAATATGGAATATATTCTAAATATCAGACATATATCTTTCATCAAGAATGTAGAACACTAGAGATGAGAAGAACAGCAGCAGCATCTCCTCAAAAGGAATGGCCAAAGGAAAGGGCTTTTTGTTGACAGTTACTCCTTTTGAAGACCCCTTCAGTGAAGCTAAAATAAATAAAATGCTGGACTCCTACCCTAAATATTCCTAATTCTGACACCACAACGGCTTTTGAATCAAGTTAAGGATTTTTTCCAAAACGCTTCATTCAGTAAAAAAGTAGAAACCCATATGAAGAGTGATCTTCTATTTATGGATCTCACTCCTTCAAGAGCTTACAGAAAAAAGTGTTATGGTCACAAAAGGTACCTTCACAGTTAGGGGCAGGAGATGACCATTTGCCAGCATTTGTGCAATGAAGAGTTGCCTCTCCAATCAGAGCATAGCCAGGATTGCATGTGTATTTCACAAATATTCCACTAGGAAATGCTCCTGTTTCCTGGTTGCTGCGAGTCCCATTTTGAATGTCTGGGGGTGGTGGGCATTGAGCCACTAAAGGAAGGAAAGAAGAGATTGAGAAGAAAACCAGATTAAGAATATACTCTGTGATGATAAATCAGGGAAAAAAGTAAGAGACTAGTTGTTTCCTAGCCCAGCTGCAAAGCACCATAGTTTCCATTAACTGAGAGTTAAAGAATGTGGAATACACAGTCAAAACAGAACAAAGATTTAATAGTGTTCAAAAAATGGAAAATCCAGATTCATCCTTACTCTGTTCACAGAGAGGTAGGGGGGGATCCCATGTACCATCCACTTGACAATGGATCTCTCTGGAACCAACCATCACATGGTCCCCAATGCACTCAAAGCTAACTTTCTGGTTATATTTGTAGGTGCCGGAAACTCCAGCCACAATCCTTCCATTCTTAATCTGAGGAGATGGACACCGTGCCACTGAAAAATGATATATATATCAGAAGCAAACAAGGAGAAAAAAACTAGAATCACTCTGTAGAAGTGTCAGGCCTGATTAGTTCAGTTTGGATAGCTGAGGAATAGAGATAACTGGTTTGTCAGTGTGAGGTCCCCAAGGAACTATTTGAAGGAATCATTTTAAATGTTTCCAACTGTAGTTTGGATTCCTTGACTGAAGGAATCCTTGAATCATTTTATATACCACGAGATTTTAAGCCTAAATGTTCCTTGGTCTGGTACTTTAGCAGTTTTGAGCAGCCTTATGCTAGGGATACTGTATGGCCAGTATCATTCCATTCAATAAAAAACAGCAAAGGTCTGTGAAGACTAATTGTTTCTGTACCTCTCATCTTCATGAGGCAATACAGCCTATCTCAAGTAATGTACCTTCACAGTTAGGGGCAGGAGAAGACCATGTGCCATTATCCATACACTGAATAGTTGCCTCTCCAATCAGAGTGTAGCCAGGATTGCATGTGTATTTCACAAGCGTTCCACTGGTAAATAATGTTTCCTGGTTGCTGCGAGTCCCATTTTGAATGTCTGGGGGTGGTGGGCATTGAGCCACTAAAGGAAGGAAAGAGGAGATTGAGAAGAAAACCAGATTAAGAATATACTCTGTGATGATAAATCAGGGAAAAAAGTAAGAGACTAGTTGTTTTCTAGCCCAGCTGCAAAGCACCATAGTTTCCACTAACTGAGAGTTAAAGAATGTGGAATACACAGTCAAAACAGAATAAAGATTTAATAGTGTTCAAAAAATGGAAAATCCAGATTCATCCTTACCCTGTTCACAGAGAGGTAGGGGGGGATCCCATGTACCATCCACTTGACAATAGATCTCTCTGGAACCAACCATCTCATGGTCCCCAATGCACTCAAAGCTAACTTTCTGGTTATATTTGTAGGTGCTGGAAACTCCAGCCACAATCCTTCCATTCTTAATCTGAGGAGATGGACACCGTGCCACTGAAAAATGAAACATATATCAGAAGCAAACAAGGGGGAAAAAAACTACAATCATTCGGTAGAAGTGTCAGGCCTGATTAGTTCACTTTGGATAGCTGAGGAATAGAGATAACTAGTTTGTCAGTGTGAGGTCCCCAAGGAAATATTTGAAGGAATCATTTTAAATGTTTCCAATTAGCAGCTGATGGTCCTTACTTGAGAAGGAACACAAGAACCAAAGATTGGGGCAGGAAAACTCACCTCCACAATACGCACGGCCACTCCATTCTCCTTTTATCCCATCCTTAGATGTACAGAAAATAGAGACATTTCCAAAAAGGGGGTAGCCTTTGTCACACATATATGTTACACTTGTCCCATAGAAGAAATCTTCCGAAACTTTTCCAGTGTGTATGCCGTGGGAAATATTTGGTGGTGATGAACACAAGATAGCTAGAAAGAAGTGGAGGTTGCATAAGAAAGATAAATGAATTTGCCTTATTAGAGTGTAGATATAAAGCCTGGAACATTTATAATATTCATGACTCTAATGTAATATGTGCTGTTAAAAAAGTGGTCAAAGACAAAGGGCATGTTATATCGAGCATCATTATCTGGTGTGGCAGTTGCAGCTATAAATGAAGAATTACCATGGAGTTAATATTTTCCCTTTTTGAAGGCTTTTACAAGCAATTGCATATTAGAGGTCTTAGTACTCTCCTTTTCAAAACAGTTTAACTATCTCTGACATATAATTTCTCACATTGTTTCTTTTGATATTGTTTCAAGGACATACAGAAAAAGGATTTTTTAAAAAAGAAGTGAGGCCATTTTCCTTCAATTGAAAACTGTTAGTTGGTAAACTTGAATTAGAAAAAATACTCCAAATGAGAAGAAAGTGTTATTTGGGGAGAATAAACATGGGGAAAGAAATCATTGTTGAAATTAAATACTGAAAGTTACCAAAACTGAAAATAAATCAAGATTATGATGGAAGAGAAAATTTGTAGTTCAGGGTTGAATTGTGGGGTCTTTGGTGTTCTCTGACGTTCGTGGTTTTCTTCCAAATGTTTCATTACCAAACCACATAGCATCATTACTTCTAAATAAAGTTTTTGCGTCATGACCTCTGGGCTTTAGGCATGTTTGATTGAGTGATGTCATTTCACAAGAGTGTTGTAGCATATTTGCTTTTCTCTTTTCTTAGATATCTGAAATGAACTTTAACTGATGTTGGGATGTTGACATGCAGGTAGAAGAAATTACTGGCTGAAGGAAATGAAGATTTGGGTTTCATTGAAGTTTGGTATTTTCAGTTTGTCACTGAAGACCACATCTTCAATGGTGGTGCAGTGGTTCAAATGCAGTATTGCAGGCTAATTCTGCTGACTGCCAGCAGTTCGATTCTCACCAGCTGAAAGTTGACTCAGCCTTCCATCCTACTGAGGTTGATAAAATGAGGAGCCAGATTGCTGGGGGCAATCTTTAAACCACTTAGAGAGGGCTGTAAGGCACTGTAAAATGATAAATAAGTTTAAGTACTATATCTATTGCTATCTGCACCAGGGGTGAAATGCTCCTGGTTCGGACCGGATCACGCGATCTGGTAGCGATCATGGCATTTGGTTTGGAGAACTGGTAGCGATCCTGGCACGAGGTTCTGCCCACCCACCCAGTTGTCATTACTTCCTGGTTAAAACCAGGAAGTAATCTGTTTTGTACCCTCTGCGCATGCAGGGGTACATGACAGAACCAGTAGTTAAAAATGCTTTAAAAAGTAAAAAAAAAAAAAAAAAGTTCCAAGGATCATGCATCGTTCAGCAAATGGTCAGAACTTTTTTTTTTTTTTTACTTTTTAGGCATTTTTTACTACCGGCTTTAAAAAAGTTTTTAAAAAAAGGCTCTGACGATCACAGCTGTGCTGCGCGATTATCGGAACCCTTTTTTTTTTTACAGGGGTGGAGTGGGGGAGTCCATTTTTGCTCCCATCAGGCTTCCCTGAAGCCTGCTAGGCCAAAAACAGGGGTGTAGGCAAATAACAGGGGTGGGGGGTTGCATTTTTGAAAGAAAGAGAGAGAGAGAGAGAAAGAAGGGAGGGAGGGAGGGAGGGAGGGAGGGAGGGAAGGAAGGAAGGAAGGAAGGAAGGAAGGAAGGAAGGAAAAACGAGAGGAAGGAAGGACTACAAATCTGGCACTAGACACAGCTTCAGAGGATAATCCATGGCTGGAAGGGACGTGGAGGTCATCTAGTCCAATCCTGCTCCAGCAGGACATTGTTAGTGAGTTTCTGTCTTTTGATCCCCCAGTCATATGGTTATATAACCACACCCACCCAGTCACATGACCCCCACCAAGCCACACCCACAGAACCAGTAGGAAAGAAATTCAGATTTCACCACTGATCTGCACTATAGCTGGATCACAGTCTGGTCAGCTCTCAGATTTTTCCCCTCCAGGCCTCCCTATTGCAGCTCTCAAATTCATCCCTCTGGCAGCCATGGGACAATATTAAAATGGATTGGTCCCCGTGTGAGCAAGACACCTGTTGCTCACAGCCAGGGATCTACTCCTATAGCATTTTAGATCAACCATTGCCACGAAAAAAACTTATTTGATTTCCTTTGAGAGTATGACACTAAATGAGCATAAAAAAGAGAGATGGGAAGTGATACAACTGGAACATTACAGATTCTGCTGGACTCTCAGATTCCCATCAGGCCCAGCTATCCTTGGGAATGGCCTTAGGTAATGGAAGCTGATTTTTGAACAACATACAATATAGAGATCCACAGGCTCCTCAAACCTATGCAAAAGGCTCTGAAACGTTCTGATTGTTCTGTAGACAATCAATTGCCCTGTGGCTACTAGCAATAGCATTTAGACTTATATATTGCTTCATAGTGCTTTGCAGCACTCTCTGAGTGGTTTACAGAATCAACACACTGCCTCCAACAATCTGGGTCCCCATTTTACTGACTTTGGAAGGATGCAAGACCGAGTCAACCTCAAGCCAGTGAGGATCGAACTCCTGGCAGTGAACAGAATTATCCTGCAATACTGCATTGTAACCACTGCACCAGTACTAATTGCAGTACTGTGTTTCCCAAAAAATAAGACCTTGTCTTATATTTTTTTGGATGCTGAAATAAGCGCTTGGCCTTATTTTGGGGAAGGTCTTATTGTTTTGGGGCACGTGGAGCAAAACGGGGCTCCTCTTGCCATCTTACCTGATTTTCAGCTCTGTCTCCCTAACCCTAACCAGAGGAAATGGCGGGGACCGGCTGCGCCTACGTTTAAATATTTTCAGGAGGGCTTATTATCAGGGGAGGGCTTATTTTGGGGGGAGGGCTTATTTTCAGGGAAACATGATATGTAAAGGTATTTGATTAAGATAAGATTTGATTAATACATACATCTATCAATCAAAAATCCATATGTTTTACTTTAAGTCATATCTCTCCTTTCCCAGATTCTAGGGAAAACCAGAAAGATATGAGAAAAAATGGATTCAGGCAAGTATTGTGACTTTTGAATTAAATCACAAAAATATGTTTAACTATTTAGAATTTACAAGATTAATTTATTTTATTGCAATACAGTTGTGTTCATGACAGGTTATGCCACACTGAAAATGATAAAATGAAGCTGCTACAATTTTTTTTTAGTTAATAATTTTTTTAATTAATGCTATATAATCAGTTCCTAGTGGGATAGAACAATTAGTAGCTAGTTAATGACAATTATTTTGTGCACAAGTTCTTTAAATCAAAAAATCTCGGAATGTGTATATACATAACTGATTTATTGATAAATTTTAATACTTCTATACTCAAAACATATATAACACAATTAAGGTTATTTTATAATACCAAGAGCATATAGTACCTAAAATTACATTGTGTTTGCACTGCTGTCTCTAATATCAGATTCATTGATTTGAATGGAGTCTGCAAAAGAGACATTAATGGTAGGCTGGGTTGCATTTTTGACAGGGATATCACCGACTCAGATGAACATACTTCATATACCCAACTAAAGCTTTTATCCTGAACTTTGGCAAGTTAATCTCCAGATTAATAGCATTTTAGCTTTCCAAATTCAATTCAATTCAGAATAGAGCTGGGAGGGACTTTGGAGGTCTTCTAGTCCAACCAACCCCAACCCCTTTCAGACAAGTGGCTGTCCAGGCTCTTCTTAAAAACCTACAGTGATGAAGCACCTACAACTTCTGAAGGCAAGCTGTTTCATTGGTTAATTGTGCTAACTGCTAGGAAGTTTTTCCTTAATTCGAAGTTGCTTCTCTCCTTGATTATTTTCCATCCATTGTTTCTTGTCTTACCTTCTGGTGCTTTGGAAAATAAATTGACTCTCTCTTCTTTGTGGTAGCCCTTCAAATACTGGAAAGCTGCTATCATGTCACCCCCTTATCCTTCTTTTCTCTAGACTAGCCATACCCAAATCCTCATATGTTTTAGCCTCCAGGCCTTTAGTCACCTTCTCTGCACTTTTTCTAAAGTCTCAACAAGTATAAAAGGTACATGATATGAAACGAAGTCACTGAATGATTTTGAAAAGAAGTCACAATGGAATCATTATTTAGCTAAAGAAATATGACTGTATGCTGTACTTACGCTGACATTCAGGAAGGTTGCCACTCCATTTTACTTTTTTTCCATTTAAAGCACATTTTCTGGAAGACTGTCCAATCAGTTTGTACCTGCATTAAAACAGAAACTATTATGGAATGGCCACTTATTTTTCCTGGGTTCAATTTCCTATCACTGATTCTAGAAATGCCAGTGGAAAAGAATAGAACAATTACAACTCAACAACTTCTAGATGACCATCTGCTAACAACCCTGCATATAAATAGTGAAAATCTATTACTTACAAAGAACAAACAATGTATGTGTGTATTGAAGAATTATTACAGGAAAGCATATCCCATCCAAGGCATTATTTTGCAGTCCTCTTACAATATTCTACCTTTGGATCCTAATTACTGTATTTTTCGGAGTATAAGACACATCTTTTCCCAAAAAAACCAGGGTGAAAATCTGGGTGCGTCTTATACACCGAATGTAGCCCCATCCACCTGCCGGCCCTCACCCTTTGGAGATTGTCGGCCTCTGCGTGTCACATTTTCCGGTGGTTCCAGGCAGCGGGGATCCTCACTTCCACTTGGATTTTGATAACGATCAGCACAAATATTTTTATCCGTTTAAAACAAACCCTATCACTCTAGGTGCATTTAACTGGAGTGGGTGGGGTGGGGGATGATTTTCATGGGGGCAGAAGAGAGACTTGGCACCAAAGGCTCCACTCTTGAGACGCTCCAGTCTTCCTACCTATAGATGTAGGCGTTGAAAGCCTGGCTTTCTCGCAGCAAGGCCCGATAGAGACGCAGCACTTCAGTCCTCCTGGACGCTGCCATCTCGTAAACACGGTGCCGGGCTTCCTGGCAAGCCCCCTGTGCCTTTGCTGCCTCGGTCAGAGTCTGATTCCAGAAGCGGCCCAGGGAAGCACAGAGGTCGGGACTCGGTTGGTGAAGTGGTCGCTGCGCAGGGGGCGTAAAGTAAGGTGCTGCTGCCCAAAAATACTTTCCTCCCCTGTTCCAAAAATGGGGTGTGCGGAGGCAAAAAAAGAGCATTGCATTTTCAAATGATTCCAGGCAGCAGAGATCGCGGCAACAGTGTTTTCAGGTGGCAGCGCCTTGCCTTACACCTCCTGCGCAGACCCTAAAATACGATGCTCTTTATCCTCCCCGATTCCAAAAACAGGGTGTGTGGAGGCAAAAAAAGAGCATCATATTTTCGGATGGTTCCAGATGGCGGAGATAACAGCAACAGTGTTTTCGGGTGGCAGTGCTTTGCCTTACACCCCCTGCGCAGTGCCTGCTTCGCCAACTGAGTCCCGACCTCCGCACTTCCCCAGGCCACAACCAAATAGGACAGGAACAGACTTCAGTGGATAGTTAAGACTGCAGAAAAAAAAATGCAACCAACCTGCCTTCATTGAGGACCTATATATTGCACAGGTCAGAAAGGGAGCTGAGAAAATATTTACAGACCCCTCATATCCTGGACAACTGTTTCAATTCCTTTTGTCAGGACTCATTGCATGCCAAAACAATTAAGCACAAAGAGAGTTTTTCCCCTTGTGCCATCACTCTGCCAAATATCTAATTAACACAGTACTATCTGATATTCCGGTATATATGAAACATTCCAAAGGGTTATAAGAAAGGGTAGTAGTATACATGTGCATGCAGCAGCATATAAAAAGGCTGGTGCACATACCTACTTTGGAAATATTACTGTTCAGTTGACCATGATAAACATTTTCTTGGCAACTTATCCCAGCTCAAAATCCATTCCTCTGAAAAATCAGGTTGAAAATTTTCATCCACCAGTCTTATTGCAAAATAAATGAAAATCATACAAGTTTTGTCTATACTTACCCTTCCTCACAAGTATAATTTAATGTAGAACCAAACAGAAAATCTCCTGATACAATCAGCCTACCATTTTCTGGTTCTCCTGGATGCCCACATGATTTTTCTAGCAAAAAAGAAAACAAGTTGGATCTTTCTTATGCTAAGACATTCAAAATTGAAATTTATGACTATATGAACACATTCACAACACATTTAAAAAATGGAGAATATTTCCACCTATTTTTAAGAACAGAAAAACAAAACTCACTTTTACAAAATTCTTGAACTTCTGACCAAACCTGATTCCGGATACATATAGAAGAAGCATTCACTCCAGGGTGCTTAAAATAACCCGGGTTGCATTTGTATTGTACCAATGACCCAACAGGAAAGGAATTCATTTTCTGATACACATCAGTCAGATCCGCAAAGTCTAATCTAATGGGGATGCCACAGTTACCTCCTGGTTTAAAAAGAAGAAAAAAAGAAAAAAAAATATCTCAGTGTTTATTGTTAGATTTTTGTGCTTCAATCTTCTGATTAATTTCCTTTATTTAAAAAAATACCTCAATATTTGAAGAGCCAATATACAACATGCTGTGGTCATGAAATGTACCTTCACATTTAGGGGCAGGAGAAGACCACATGCCATTATCTATACATTGAATAGTTGCCTCTCCAATCAGAGCATAGCCGGGATTACATGTATACGTCACAAGCATTCCACTGGGGAATACTGCTGTTTCCTGGTTGCTGTGAGTCCCATTTTGAATGTCCGGGGGTGTCTGGCATTGCACCACTAGAAGAAAAGGGAGAATATTGGGAAGAAAAACAGATTAAAAGTGTACTTTGGGCTGATTCATTTATTTCAAGAATGAACAGTTTTCCCACAAAAAAGTGATTGTGAAATGTTCCAAAGCATCCTTTCAATTGGGGGGGGGGGCGGGGAGGGATTTGGGAATCCTGCTTGATGAGCAGGTGAGAGTCTCAGTAAGGGGGCATTTACACAACCTCATTCTGTGCACCATTTGTGCCCATTCCTAGATTGAGGGACCCTACTTACTCATGGTCACTCATGCCTTGGTCACCTCCTGGTTGGATTAGTGCAATGCACTCTAACTGGTGCTACCCTTGAAGACTATCCAAAAACTTCAGGTGATACAAAATGGAGCAATGTAAGCAGTTACCGGTATGTGTGTTCCTGGTAGAACACACATTATATCTCTGCTTTGCAAGCTGCATTGGTTACCAGTTTGCTAATGGTTGTAATGTAAGGTGCTGGTGTTTACACTGAAAGCCCTTCCTGAAATACATGAGAATTGGGATACATGAGAAACTCTTTCAAATCCCAAATCCATCCATCCGTCCCAACAGATCCAGGAAAGGGAACTGTGATGACCTGGGGCTGGGCATGGAAGCAACACAGCCGGAACAGCCACGACAGGACCATGTTTTGGGGTCTGTTGGCTAAGGAGCTTCATTTGGCAGCCCTGTGGCAGTAGGCCTTTTTTGCTGTGATAAATTCTATTAAAGTGAGGTCTGAACTTCTGAAGGTCCCTTAAGATCTGGTTATGTTAGTAGACCTGGCAGCCCCAGAGAATAGGAGAATTAATATATTCCATTATTATTAAAATCCCTTTGTCTGCTACTTCTTTGTTCTTGCTCTGTTTTTATAGTCTTTTTAAGGTTTTATAATGATGTTCATGTTTTTATTGGCTGCTTAGTTTTGTTGCATGCTGCCCAGAGTTACTTGTTTGGTAAGATGGGTGGCTACATAAATCGGATGAATAAATAAATAAATAGGGTGAATGGGCATCAACATCCTTTTCTGAAAATAGTATGGTGTTACTTAATAAGAACCCACCCACCCCCCCAATAAAGACTGTGTTCATAGAAGAAACTGGCAAGCACAGGGATGGGAGGGAGATAAAATGGGAGCTAATTAAGTTTTCTACTTATGAGAGGCATTGATGAAATCCGGCTTCACTACACATCACTGACAATTGGATGCTAGAAATCCCACATGTCATGCTGACACTGAATTGTATGACTGCCTTTTAGGATGTAGCCAAAGTCACATTCAAAGGTAATTATTAATATGGGTTGATAAGCTTCTTTGGATTTAATAATTTTCTGGATTCACACAATATAGAACTGAAAATGAAAGAGCAGTAGTAAAGCTTAGTCCACCCTAAGGTAAAGGTAAAGATTCCCCTCGCACATATGTGCTAGTCGTTCCCGACTCTCATCTCCATTTCAAAGCCGAAGAGCCAGCGTTGTCCAAAGAAGTTTCTGTGATCATGTGGCCAGCATGACTAAATACCAAAGGTGCACAGAACGCTGTTACCTTCCCACCAAAGGTGGCCCCTATTTTTCTACTTGCATTTTTATGTGCTATCAAATTGCTAGGTTGGCAGAAACTGGGACAAGTAACAGGAGTTCACCCCATTACGTGGCACTAGGGATTCAAACTGCTGAACTACTGACTTTTCGATCCACAAGCTCAGCATCTTAGCCAGTGAGCCACCGCATCCCTTAGTCCACTCTAGTTCTATGTAAAAAATGGCCTCCTAGAGAACTGATGGCACTCTTCCTTTTTATGGAACACAATTTCAAATATTCCTCTTCCAGCATAAAGAACTACACCTTTGATTTGAAAATATAATATGCTAAACAGATGGTAAACTTAGTAAAAACAGACTTTCACCCGCTTGATGATGGGCAAGATAAGAAAGGAATGGGATGAGTGGGATGAGCATATGAGGCCTCAGGCAGGAAATCTTTTATTGGAAGTCAGAGAGGATAAATCAAATGTCAGTGAGAGGCAGTTGAGATTAAAAACCAAGAAGGACTCCCAAGCAGCTAAGGAATAGCTACAAACCCAACAGCTGCTAAAGAAATGAATACAGTAGAACATGAAGGTTGCCACATGTTTGTCACATCACCCAAATATCTGATGGTCCTCTTTTACTCTTCCAGCCACCCAACATGTCCCTTGACAGCTAAAATCAGGCAGCATATTGCATACAGCACACTATTATCCTTATTTTATCTTTGTAGAGGAAACAATGTGTATGGAAGGAGAGTATTAAATTCTCCTGTCCCCCTTTACCTCCTTTGACTAGCCATGAAATTTATCTCAGGAGAATAAAAGTAAAAGCCATCTGCCTTGACGACAGTGGAGGTCCTATATTGTACATTAATTCCTGTGGAGTTTGCTAATAAGCTAGGTGACTTTTATTTCTAAAACTATTTATAGTGCTTCAGATTATACAGTATGTGATTTCCCAGGCAGGAATAAACAACCCTAAATCTGTGATTTTTCCAAAGTTAAATTCACACTAATTCACACTAAATTTCCAAAGTTAAATTCATGCATCAGTTGCAGTAAAATATTCCCAAACTATTCACAGCTCACTGCAACCTTTCCCAGATGAATACTATAGTTGGGGACAGCAGCATCAACACACACACACCCCCCCGCAAAAGGAATGGACACAGGAAAGGGCTTTTTGACATCAGTTATTCATTTCAGGGTCTCTTCAATGAACCTGCAAATCAATAGTTAGAAAATTCTGGACTCTAACAACTAAATTTTCCTACTTCTGATATCAAAGTTAAATTTTAAAGCAGCCTTCAGTTGGGGATTTTTTTAGAAACATCCCATTCAGAATGAAGTGGAAATTCACGTGAAGAGTGATCCTCTGTTTCTGGATCTCACTCCTTCAAGAGCTTGCAGAAAAAAGTGTTATGGTCACAAAAGGTACCTTCACAGTTAGGGGCAGGAGATGACCATTTGCCAGCATTTGTGCAATGAAGAGTTGCCTCTCCAATCAGAGCGTAGCCAGGATTGCATTTGTACTTCACAAATATTCCACTAGGAAATACTCCTGTTTCCTGGTTGCTGCGAGTCCCATTTTGAATGTCTGGGGGTGGTGGGCATTGAGCCACTAAAGGAAGGAAAGAGGAGATTGAGAAGAAAACCAGATTAATAATATACTCTGTGATGATAAATCAGGGAAAAAAGTAAGAGACTAGTTGTTTCCTAGCCCAGCTGCAAAGCACCATAGTTTCCACTAACTGAGAGTTAAAGAATGTGGAATACACAGTCAAAACAGAACAAAGATTTAATAGTGTTCAAAAAATGGAAAATCCAAATTCATCCTTACCCTGTTCACAGAGAGGTAAGGGGGGATCCCATGTACCATCCACTTGACAATGGATCTCTCTGGAACCAACCATCTCATGGCCCCCAATGCATTCAAAGCTAACTTTCTGGTTATATTTGTAGGCGCTGGAAATACCAGACACAATCTTTCCATTCTTAATCTGAGGAGATGGACACTGTGTCACTGAAAAATAAAACATATCTTAGAAGCAGACAAGGAGAAAAACCTGGAATCATTCTGTAGAAGTGCCAGGCCTGATTAGTTCAGTTTGGGTAGCTGAGGAATAGAGATAACTAGTTTGTCAGTGTGAGGTCCCCAAGGAAATATTTGAAGGAATCATTTTAGCAGCTGATGGTCCTTGCTTGAGAAGGAACATAAGAACCAAAGATTGGGGCAGGAAAACTCACCTCCACAATACGCACGGCCACTCCATTCTCCGTTTATCCCATCCTTAGATGTACAGGTAATAGAAGCATTTCCAATAAGAGGGTAGCCTTTGTCACACCTATAGGTTACAACTGTCGCATAGTAGAAATAATGCAAATTCTCTGCAGTGTGGCTGCCATGGGGAATCTTTGGTGGTGGCAAACATGGAATATCTAAAAGGAATGGGAAAGTCAAAAACTGAAAAGAATATTTGGTGTCTTTTTTAGCTGAATATGTACTTTTCGATTAATTCATTAGTTCATTTTCTTCTGGACTTATATTGGCATGAAGCAATAAAATACTTTTATATATTACATAGTACTACTTACTCTCACAAAAGGGAACTTCATCAGTCCATTCCATTTTATTGTTCCTTACTTTACACTTTCTGGTAGACTTGCCAATCAGCCTATACCTATAGGAAGTAAAAAAAAACCAAAAACAAACAAACAACCCAGGATATAATCATTTCATTTTTTGGTAGAAGAATGCAGACTTTAGATGATTAGGATCAAAATCAAATGGATATTCTAGATTCATTTGTCTACTCTGGTTCAAAATGAGCTGTTGTTTCTAGAGGTGGCCTTCAGGTCTGAGTAAAGTGCAGAGATAAAGATGACTAAGGACCCCATAAAATATTCATTCATCCCATGCTTTTTTATTCATGTTGTGTCAGTTGATATTTACATGCATTCGTATGTGTAGACAGACAGCATATGTGTATGTGTAGAGACAGATTGCTAGACAGCAAAATAGCAAAGTGCAGGAGAAATTACTTTCTCTAATTGCTAAGTCTTCTTTTAGCAAAAGTCTTATATGTTTATAATCATACAATGCAAGGAGAAATTTCCTATTGTTTTTTATTCCTTAGAGGAAATATATCAGAAGGGAGAACATGTTCAATTCTGCTGTTTATTTATGCGATCTGTGAACCTGACAGTTGTCCTTCCTTTTCATTCAGCTTAGTCCTAATTTTTGCTGGTGCTCTTGTTTTAGCAAATTTAGATTAAAAGAGAAAGGTGCAAAAATGCAGCAGCAGGTTGAGGGCTCCCAACCTAGCCACTACTGCTCCTTCCCCATTTAGGCTTTGCCCAATGACTGGTGAGGAAAGTGAGATTTTCTCCATCCCACCCAAAAGAGTTCTTACCAGACAATTTCAGGTTACACTGTTCGAAGGAGGAAGAAATAAACAAGAAGAATCACACCATTGGAAATTATGTTGGATTCCCTGTAACTTACCCTTCATCACACTGGTAAGTTGCAGTGGATCCTAAGTCAAAATCTTCTGTTACAAGCAATCTGCCACCATCTGGTTCTCCTGGATGTCCACATGTTTTTCCTAGTGGAAAACATAAAAGGACATCTACTTTCCCATGTTACAATGTAGCACAAAATGTATAAAACTGATTCAAGGTTTCTGTCTGAATTTAGCAGAAAAATCTATTCCCTTACATAAATTTATAGAATTTGTTTAATCAGAATAAAAAAGACTTACGTTTACAAAGCTCCAGAACTTTTGACCACTGCTTGTTTTCATTACACACACTAGAGTACGTTCCTGATTTTTTCATGTAACCTGGTCGACATTTGTATTTCACTGTTGTTCCAACAGGAAATAAATCTTTTTCTTTATATTCATCCATTAACTCAGCAGAAACTAACCTAGGTGGGTAGTCACAGCTATCTAATGGAAAAGGAAAAAAAAGGCAGCAATGAAATTTGCCAGATTCAATTTTCAATTTAGTTTCCATTTCTTTCCCTATGATCTGGAAGCGGCTCACCATACCTTGGAATATAAGGGAATGTAATCATACTTACAGAGTTAGAGCTGATTTATTCCATAAAGTTCCTAGGCCTCTCCCTGAATGTCAAATTTTAAGACCATCTTTGCTTACTAGCTTATTTATTGTCTCCTTTCCATTCAAAAAGGGACATGGTGGCTCAGTGGCTAAGACGCTGAGCTCGTCGATCGAAAGGTCGGCAGTTCAGCAGTTGGAATACCTAGTGCTGCGTAACAGGGTGAGCTCCCATTACTTGTCCCAGCTTCTGCCAACCTAACAGTTTGAAAGCATGTAAAAAATGCAAGTAGAAAAATAGGGACCACCTTTGGTAGAAAGGTAACAGCATTCCGTGCGCCTTTGGCGTTTACTCATGTCGGCCACATGACCATGGAGACATCTTTGGACAATGCTGGCTCTTCAGCTTTGAAGCGGAGATAAGAGTCGGGAACGACTAGCACATAGGAGGGGAACCTTTACCTTCCATTCAAAATACTTCTTCCTGACAGCTCCTTAGTCCATTTCAATACCCCCTCTCCAGTTGGCTGGAGGGTGAGAAACTCTCTCTCTCTCTCTCTCTCTCTCTCTCTCTCTCTCTCTCTCTCTGTGTGTGTTATGTGTGTGTGCAAGCGTGCTAGTGTATGCCCATGCATTTGAAAAACCTTGTCATGTTCTTTTTAGTCATGAGAAATCCTTCCAATGCCTGGGCTTGGTTGTTTTCTTGCAGACATTTCATTAACCAAACTAAGTGATATCACTGATGATGTTAACTAGTTTGGATAGTGAAACATCTGCAAGAAAAAAAACGAAGTTCAGAGGGTAACAAGAACCCCTCATTTCAGCCCTAAGCTACAAACATTTTCCTTTATCAGAGTCATAAATATGCCTGCATATTTGGGAGATTACATACCAGTATAGCAGACTGTGTCTACTTCCCCATTTTATGACGGGAGTGAATGAATGGATAAATAATATAACTTCCAATAAGAATTATGTATCTTGAATTGTCATGACTTCCTCCTGTAAATTCTCTCATGTTGTTTCTCCTTTGCTATATGTTTATTTAGATGATCAGGACTAGCCCAGGCAGAAGTAAGCAGATCTAAGATGATCATACATGTCTTGTTTCGAAGCAGAAACACTGTGCCTCAGAAATTCTCCCAAACCATCCTAGGTGAATTGCAGTTCAACAGGACTAAAACCTGGATTTCAGTTCTTCTGGGGCTCAGTGGAAACAAAATGTGAAAGTGGCGCGTGAGTCAAGTATGGCAAGGCTTACGTACTCTTGTCTCCTTCCTCTTTTGCGTGGTCCATGTGCTGGCCCACCAACCCACCTTCCCAGAACTTTTGCTTCCCTACTTCCTTTTCACTTCAAATGTGGTTGTAAGATATTATTTCAAGACAAACTATAGCAGATGGGAGATGCCATTAGAGGTTTATCAAATAAATGGTTATGGCAACATTTTGTGAAAAAAGCTTCAGAGACCTCATACCTTAATGAAGTTAATAATAAAGGAGACTGGAGGGATCATACCAGAGTTTTTAAGATACTGCATTCTAATGCATTATAGCTTATTAAGAAACTTTGTGATTGTATTCTGTTGATGGTGGATATCCAACCAGCCTCCTCCCCAAACACGTTTTCTTCACTATCTCTCATTACATAATTTTTGAAAATGAGGATATCATTGGCAGCTTAGGACAAGTAGAAAAAAAATATCTGTGAAAATAGCCAAGCAGATTGGATATGCTGCATTTGAAACCAAAGACACTGGTGAAGGCTATTGCACTGACCCACCTATTCCTCTTTCTAGAGCCTTACTTTTCTTACCTCCTCTCAGATGCAACTGTGCTACTGCCATCATTGTCTTTGGCTTTTTGTCACTTTTCACCTGACACAATTCCATTTGAAATTCAAGTTTTTGAGTTTTAATATGGATCAAGCACATTTATCTTAGTCTGTATATTGGCTTCTAGCAACTAGCTGTCCCATACATGGATCATTTTACACATCTCCTGGAGGAGGAGGAGGAGGAGTAACAAGACAAAATGTTGGAGGATGGACCTGTTTTGTGTTAACTCGTCTGTTGCTCTCCCATTTCTGTCCTATATGGTAGACCAGATCAAGAAACCGATGCCATGTACACCCTAAATTTCTTTTATTAAAATGTCTACAGTAATTTTAAAAATCTGAATATTTCCTCCCCTCCCTTATCTATGTATGAATTAAGGGAGAGAGGTACCTAAATAATTTTCATAAATCTCCACCTGGTATGAGCTTAAGCTATTTTATTTCTTTGATAATCTTTCCTCTCTCCACCGAGGCCATTCCCTCTATGCTATAGCCCCCCTTCCAACAAGGCACATTTCCTACTACTCAAGATTCAGAGTCTAGCCTGGGCAATTTCTTTATATGTTAAGAAGGCATTTATAAGTGTTCAAAAAGCTTTGTGTCGGGCAGGACATCTTGCCCTAAGTATAACTTTCTATGAAAAATCATCTTTTTTCTGGAAAGCCAGGCTACATTATATTTGGTTCCATCATTGTGGAATAAGCAATTTCATATTACATCAATTTCTAAGAGATTTCCCTTTAGTTTGTAAGCCCAGATAATTTCAACAAATTGGAATTTTAATGCTAAGCACAGTATCAGTGAATATATAAATCTGGTATTTAAAAACATGCAGGGATTACATATACTCCAGAGGAAGGTACTAGCCCATTTTTTTTTAATTATTTCAAGTTTCAAAGTTCCATGAAAAAAGAAAGCAAAATCTGTTGAAGGATCCTATAAAGACTGAGAAATAGTTAAATCTAATTAAAGAAAAAGTAATATCCAGGCTTTATTGTCTGTGGTTATAGCTATCAAGTGTCTACTCTGTAAAGGGTAGCTAGTTTCAAGCTGTTGCTTTTTACCTTAAAAGTCCTTCAAAGCATGGGTCCAGATTTTTTGAGGAACTGTCTCACCCCAATGGGAATGGCCCGCCCCACCTACTAGCAGAAGGGGAATGCTGCAGACTGTGTCAGTCAAAGGCTGGCAGGGTCTAGAAAAAACCTTTTCTGCTATGGGTCCTGCCCTTAGAACATTCTGCCCCCCCCCCCCCCCCCCCCCGCTCAGATCTGCACCCACCCTTTTGGCTTTACAAAAAGACCCGAAGACCGGGCTCTGGTCTGTGTCTCCGATGGGGCATGTCATCCTGGGAGGTAGAGCCAGAGTTGCATTGCAGCTAGATTGCTAGATGATGACTCAAGCCGTTATTGTATATATTGGGGGGCTGGCCCAATTCATCCCACCAGACTATTGTGAGAATAAAACAGAGAAGAAACTACATTTGCTACTTTTATTTTGCTGGAATAAAAAAGTATGTATTGGCATATTTTTAAGATAAGTCAGTTTATTAAATAATCTGACAGAATCGTACAAAAAGTGGCAAGAAAACAATTTCCATTTCTAGTAAATTAAAATGTTGGCAAGCTTTGACGAGAACCAATTCTCAATCATACTCTTCCATGGAATTCAGTGGATAATCAGTATTTCTCAGTTTAAACTAATAGTCAGGGCTGAGAAGCTACATTTCAGGTGGTCTGTGAAGTCAAATAAGTATTTTTAAATTTCTCATTTTTAATTTCTAACACAGCCAGTATCAATAGATATAATCCATATAAACCAAAGCTTTTTGGTTTTCTCAATCATTTTTAATCATGTAAATGGATCCTGTAATCAAACTGCTGAAGAATCATTATTTTAAGAAAAGAGAGGCTTTAAATGCAACACAACAAAATGAATTCCTCTTAATTTTAAAACTATTTTCAAAGTGTTTGCCAACTAGTTTGCCAAACTAACGGTATTTTAAATTCAGCCAGGATGAAGACCAGTATTGAGGTTACACGAGTGTATATTTACAGGTACAAATGTGGAAGGAAATTCACCCTGCAGCTAAAAACGGAGCAAGAAAAGGAAATGAAAGCTATTATCAACTTTATTTTAAATTTAGATTTCTCCCCTATCATATTTCAATAACAAAAAAAAATACTTCATATGTTACTATTGACACAATATAGTAATGGATTCAAAAGCTACCAAGAAAATGATAATGGCTCTTAATTTCATTAAATCTATGAATATACAAAAAACACTCAGAATTTTACTGCGTATATTTAAAATCTGCAGTATAATACAGTAGAAACCGTCCCTTGATTTAGACCCATTAGATCTGAGCTGGAAATATCAAGAGTAATGCCATGCAATGATTTATTATTTTTTTTTGAAATTTTGCAAGCTAGTTCTGATAGACATAACTCCAGTGAATACAAATAAGTGGGGGGAGAAAAGCCAGTCATAACTGAGAAAATACTGTATTTAAATAATGGCGTTCAATCACTAAATATCAGGAGCTGAACACAAAGTCAGATTTAATTCCTTGGCCTTTGACCTCTCCAGAGCTTCCAACAAGCTCTTTTCTCCCAGGTGAGGATCAAAGTTCAGAAGAAAAGAGTTATCAGAACTGGAACAGAATACATAGCTAATTTTTAAACTATTTGTGGAGAGAGAGAGAGGGTTGACAGAGAGAGGTTAACATTACAGAAGCTCAACCAACTTCCATCTTCTCACCTTGGTTCACTAAAGGAGCAGCCAGGAAGGTAGCAGCAAACAAAAGGCTGAATGTGCAGACAGAAATCATTGCTCCTGTTTCAGTGATGACTATGAAGCTGGTAGCAGAACTCATGCCCTTATGTATATAGATACAAAAGAGGAAGCAGCAATAGTAGTAAGCAAATAAAACAGGGGCTTTCGTACCAAAAGCCCCAGAGGAACCAGTTTTAGACAATAGAACTTGCTGGTTCTTCGTACATTGTGAAATCTCATCTTGCACATCCTGCAGTTTTATCATTGAGACCAGTTTCAGAAGTACTGGTTCTGAGCACCCCATAAATATAACATACATACAAAATCAATGCATGCATATTGGTCACCCCAATAGTTCTGTATCCATTTAGTCTGAGGTGAGATAAAATGCTGGATTATTATCTAGGTTGTTTTTGCTGCATTTGACTAGGAAAAATTAAGGGCGTATTTTCGAAACTAATGAATCTTATCAGCTAGCACAAGAAGTTAACATTTGAAGGTTGGAATAAAAATCGCATATAGTAATTTATTGTCAGTAATGATTGTTAATAACAGACACCAAACTGCATTTCCCAATTAGATTAGATAAATAGGAAGGACTTTTTGATAAATGCTACATTTAATAACTGCCACAAAACCTCTTGTGGAAACTTGTTTTGCATGATCTTCTCAAAAAAAACCCCAGCCCTTTTTAAGAAATGCAATCTTTAGAACTTTTTGTCTGTTGAAATAAATCAATAAAAATCAAAAAGAGTTTTCTCCTACCATTCAAAATATGCAATTCTAATACATTTATATTTCAACCAAGGACACTTACCAGTAAAAACCTATTTTGTTGCAGTAAGATTTCAGTTCTACCCACAAAGCCTCTCCCCCATCCCCCCAAACTATGTATGAATGTAGTTTCTACAGTCAGTGTTAAGAATTACCATACCATCAACTCCCGAAATAACTTTATAAAGAACTGTGATAAGTGTTCAGTGCAATGCAATCTTTAATATTACCATTGCCAGACATTTCTCTATATACAAACATTGCATTTAATTTTTTTCATATAAGGAATACAATAAAATTTACAAATACAACTTTTACAAATTAAGGCAAAATACTTTCTTGAATATTCTAAGTATCCATGCTAGCCAGACTGATGCCAAAATGACATAATGTATGTTGCAATATCACCACAGAACATCACAACACACATTTTGTCGCACACACACATACCCCGCCCCAAACTCCTGTGCTGAACATTTCAGGATCGGTTCCATTCAGTCAAAATATACTTTCTCATCACAGTGATGTTGACTGTTAAAATATAAAACAGAACACAATTTATATTAGGCAAAGCTTACTGTTCCAGCATAAATTTAAAACCCAGAAAGCAAGGTTAACTTTTCTTTGGCTTGTCACATGAACTCAGAAGCCTGATTTAAGAGCCAGGCTGTTAAAAGAACCATACAGAACTTGTTGACTCTTCCATTCTAATATAGTCATATCTTGATAACTGCATAATGCATTATCCCTGAAGTAGAAACATGATAGGTCCCTCAAATTCTGTATCTTAGTGATAACAAGCAGACACGCTAAGAAATACTCTGAAAGGATTTAAGTGCAAACTATTAGAATGTAGAAGCAGCATATGTAGTCTTGTAGATCATATGTTGATTGTTTCATGTATTAACTGCCTTATCCAATGGTCAAACTGTAAAACTATGAACTTTGAACTCAGATCTTCAGTGAGTTCCTATCTTCAGTTCTCAAGCAAAAGTGTTACTGAAGGTTAAATGAAATTTTATTGCAGAAGTTCAATGGACTCAGATCAGTCTTTTACTTTTTCTTCCAAAGGCAGATCTTTCTTTGAAACTACACGATAATTATCAGTAGAGGCAGAAGGAATGTTAGCTTTCCTGTAAAAAAAATGACACAAAAATAAATTCATATTTACACATTCTTTTTAAAGAAGTTTTCAAAAATTATTTTCTTCAGTCCTGTTAATAAGCAAAAACCACACACACATGCACACTTCATTCTGTGAGATAAAAGAAAATGTAATATTAGGAAAATCCATCTCTGGAAATGAAAGCGTTTTACATTAATAGTTGCAGAACATTTGACATAAAAATGCTTATAAAAATATAAGCACAACAGATCTAGTGTACAAAAAAAAATAACGTTTTTAGATAACTGCTGTGAAATCACAAATCAGAACCTCTTTTTTACCCATGGGAAAGCTGTGTGATGTCAATGCTGAAATCTCACAAGTCAATGTCTTCAGTCAAAACCAAGCTTTCTCTACATCTAGCACCAAAGCTATCTCAGATGTATGGCAGTGATTAGAAGGATGGGAGGTATAATACTTAAGAGAACCCTTGCATATTAATACTTCTCATGCAGTGCATCACTTCGAGCTAGCTATAAGGAACTGTAGACTATGCCCAACATTAATATATAAATTTACAAGTTTATATAAAAGTTTAGCTTCTCAGGTTTTGATGTTGATAAAAATATTTAAATCATCTACAGTAGACCCATTCATTTGAACCAGAAGTTAAATAGCAGAAAGGTAAAAAAAATATATAATTACAGTATGTTCCCTCATGACAAGTTTCGGAATATAGGGAACCATTATTAAGTATAACTCTGGTTGTGTGTGTGTATGTATGTATGTATGTATATATATACACACACACACACACACACACACACACACATACAAACATACATATATACATATATATGTGTTTTTCTTTCTTTTTCGTAGGTTTTATGTGTATTTTTCTTTAGCCATATTCTACCTACGTAAGCCAAGATTTTATGCAGCCCTAGTTCAGTATCATTCACTAGTTTTGGGGCTTTTTTTCTTCTAGCAGCCAGCAAAGTCTCCCAATGGGCAGCAAAGAGTTTGCTGGCTGCTAGAAGAAAAAAAGCCCCAAAACTAGTGAATGAGATTTCACTGAACTAGGGCTGCATAAAATCTGGGCTTACGTAGGTAGAACCTGGCTAAAGAAAAATATACAGATAGATAGATAGATAGATAGATAGATAGATAGATAGATAGATAGATAGGCAGGCAGGCAGGCAGGCAGGCAGGCAGGCAGGCAGGCAGGCAGGCAGGCACGCACGCACGCACGCACACACACACACACACACACACACACACACACACACGATGCAGACTGCATCATCTGCAAACTATGAGTGAGCAATAAGAGAGAATCCCATTAGTGATGAAGTTTATGCCTGAGTTGATTTACGTGCTTAGTGCATCAGTAATGCCAAGCTTGACATGAGAGCATGGCTTCGGGAAGTTTTTCCAAGCTCTTAATAGCAGTATAGCACCTACGTCATGTGACCAGGAGAAAGCAGGTTTAAGAATGAAGCAAACCACAACCTTCTGAGCTATTGGCCGGCTAATAGCCTTTCCCATTGGGGTCTAGTACATTTTCAATCTCAATTTTTCATTACATTTGGACTGCTGGATTAGAAAGAAAATGGATATTACATAAAAATCCAGCAGACAAGAAAATCCATTTCTATGCTCAGAATTACGAAAACAATTCAGTTGGTAAACTGACCAGTAAAATGTTTAAGTGCTTATGCAGTTCCAAGAACTATAGTTTGGAACTATGACATATTTTTTAGAAAACATATTTCTTATCTTTACTTTTACCTGCATCCCAACGCAGGCAAACACTATTCTTAATCATGAGATACTTATTTAACATTGAGAACACTGTTTGATAATGTGTATAATCCATAAATTCATTAGTTACAGGATATATTTGTATTTTTCAAGTATGTACCCTGATATGTGTTAGTAATTTATTTTCAAAAGTCTATCTTTAAAAAGAGATTTCAGTAAAATAACTTTAATGCTAGCCTAGCACAGATACAGAATCTTGGAAAGTACAAGAGAAATCTCTGGTCCTCATTGACAATTTATTAAGACCGTTTCTTAAATAATTTGAAAGGTTTCTTTCCACTTGTGCCAAGGTATTGCTTTTTGAGATGGGCCATTCCCCTTCCTCCTCTAAAGAAGTAGTAAAGAACAAACAATGCCATTAGCAGCTGAAGACAGTTGTGATAGCCTTTGGGTTTTTGTTTATGCAGATGTGGCAGCTGAACATACATGTTGAATATAAAATGCTGGTGCGACCCCTCAAGGAGCCATTGTTAAGCCCCACCATTCAGGTGGTTATAGCTTCAGAGGATCCTGGAAAAAAAACAGATTATCCGAACCCTTTTCAATCAGGTTTTAGACCTGAATATGAAACAAAATTCAAAATATGAATAAAATGAGGAAGTGATAAGCTGCCTGGGAAACCAAAGGGAAATCAAAGCCATTAAAAAGTGAAAGTTAGAATATTTTGGACATGTGATACGACACCCAGAAAAATATGGCCTCCTTCACTTAATCCTCCAGGGAAAGATTGAAGGCAGAGGAGGTCCAGGCAGAAGATCATCATGGCTTCAAAACCTAAGGATCTGGTTTAGACAAAACTCAGCAGTTCTTTTTCATGCAGCTCTTGACAAAAATAGGATTGCCAACATGATCGCCAACGTCCGATAACGGATATGGTACAAGAAGAGTAGAACAAAATTGGTTGCACTCATGGATGATCTCTGGTGGAAGGGGGATGGAAGTGCTACATCCATCCTTATTCTTCTTGATCTCTGGGCAGCTTTCAATACCATTGATCATGATATCATTTTGGGCTGACTTAGGGAGTTGGGAGATGGGTTGCAGAGTTCTGGGCTGGTTCACCACCTTCCTCCAAGGCTGCTCTAAATCAATGTTGATAGGGAGCATGAAGTCCACCTCTCGGCCCCTGCTAGGTACTCTCTCTACTACTTTTTAACATCTATATCAGGGGTGTCAAACCTGCAGCCCGTGGACCAGATGCATCACATGCTGGCCATGCCCACCCCCATTTTAGCAAAGGGTAAAAAAGTCACAATACATCACATGATGTGATGATGTAAGTTTAACACCCCTGATCTATATGAAAGCCCTGGGTGACATCATCTGTCACCATGAGATAAGGTATCATCAGTATGCTGATGATATCCAGTTGTACATCTCCATCCTGGATGAAGTGAGTGATGCTATGGATGTTTTTTTCTGGAGCCTGGAGGCTGTGGGGGCCTGGATGAGACATAACAAACTTCGGCTGAGTAAAATGAAGTAAAATCCTAGTAAAATGGAGTGGCTGTGGAGAGGGAGCCCCTTTGCACCCAGGAGTACATTTAGCAATATAAAATCACTGCTATTTATTATAACAATAAATAAGTTATATACGTTTCCAGTCTTTAGTGGATGTTATAAATTTGATTGAAGAATGGTTCTTCATGTTATCCTGTAGCTAAAATATAAAATCTAAAAGTAAACAACATTTCAGTACTTTTAATGCCACAGTTAATTAGAAAAAGAGGGATAATTCCTAAATGAAGTCTGAGGTGCTCAAGGAAGGGAAGGGAAGGGAAGTGGGGAGCTGTAAGTCTCTGGAACAAGAGCTGTTTTAAAATATACATTATCCAGAAGGATGTTTTTGGCTTCAAGTTATTCAAAGCATTTGATCAGGAATCAAACTGTACAATTTATATGAGTTAATTTTATAAAAAAGGGAAGAAGGCGAAGAAAGCAAAACCAAATCAATTGAGAAAACAGGCTTTCCCACAACTTCTCCTGGGTGCCTGTTTAAATCAGTTCGCTCATCTTCATGTATGAAGATCCCCCCCCCCTGCAAAAGAACATAGTAAATTGGATGATGTTAATAGAAAACCTGAAAACAGAAGATTGATTATTTAAAGAAGTGTTTTTAGTAAAATAAAGACTTAATTAGCAAGTTGTGGTCTAAAAGACATCTAAGGGAAGACAGATAATATTCAATTAGAAATTAGAAAAATGAACAGATTCAAGAAGGAAAGATCCAGGATTTACTAATCTTAAGCCGTAAGACAGTATTTCATAAATGCTAGAAAAAAGAAAAAGTTCACAGTATTTTTTTTTGCAAAGCATTACATTACAGCTTCCTATAGATTACACAAATGTTAAGTCTACTAAGACACTCAAAAATATCTATTAATTACTCATCAAAAGATTACATCTAGATACTCTTCAAAAGTAAAAATGAGCACATGTAATGATAGTGATTAAAGCATTACCGCTCAAAGTGCCTGTGGTTAAGAAAACTGATTTGAAAATCAATTTATGAACAAATTTATGAACAAATCTAAATTAGTGCATTCATATATAGTGATATGAAAATAAAGTTAACAATGCTGTATCAAAAACAATACTCCTGCACAGAGACAGAAAGCAAGCAACATACAAAACGAGATTTCCATTGTAATCTGTCTAGAAAGATACCAAAGTTGCAAATAGACTAAAAGCTGTTCCAAAAGGACAATACAAATTTCACAGAGAACCATTCCAATGATTCCATTTCATTAGGGTACCAGGAAGTCAGAGACAAAAATCTCTGATATCAGCAGATCAGGGCAATATGAATACTCTTACTTTTTTTAAACAAACATTGCCAAGTCTGCAATTAAACAAATAGCAAACAGAAATAGAGTCAGTTCAGCTCTGTCACTCCAGAACACCAGTGCTGGAGATGTGATTAAATTCAGTTTAGCCATTCTAGACAAACTATAATGTTTTGTTTCCTTCCTCCTTTGCTGCAGATCTTTGCAATTGTTCAAGCACACAGCATAGAAGTTACTTCTGGACACAGAGCACATTTATAAGAAAATTGTAGGCTTTAGAGACGGCACTGGCAAGTTGGAGATGGCTGCTCATGCAGCTACAAAGAAGCTAGGAAGAATCAGAGACAGCATATCTTGGGCTGACTCACCCCTGGCGAGGGCACTTTTTCACAGCTACTATAATTAAAGCAGCCAGAACTATAACAGCAAAGACAGCTCCTTGAAGGGAAAAAAATAATGTGATAGCTTCAAATTCAAAATTATACCAATCATCACGTACAAACTCCTGACAGTACTTTCAAGGTATGTTACAGACCACCTTGCCCACATCACATTGTATATACAGCGGATACCGAAAGCCAGGACCCACAGACAATTTCGTATAGAAATTACATTACATGTTTGAATTAGTAACCATTTTTTTTCAACATTTCCTTATTTGCTGCATTATCTTTGAACACTTAGTAACATTTTCTCTGAAAATAAATAAATGAAATATATTCTGATTGGCCTATGGGGACTGACATTTGGTACACTCCCTTATGTATGCAAAAGCATCTGACTGCAGAAAAAAAGGGGGGATTTGAATTGCTTTAAAAAGATGTTTCAGAATGCACGGAAGAACATTTGCAGCATCCATGTGAGATTAATTAAAGTTCTACATTTTTTTAAATCTGGGATCATGTGACTGCAGAAAGGAAGCTTCAGATTCTGCTGAGCATTCCTGGAATCAGACGAAGTTGCTATAGTGAGTTGTACATAGCTGCTGCTTTATGCTTGTACATGTTCTGAACAGAATCTGAAGTTCAACATTCAATAGAACTGTCAAACCTGGAGCCATTTGGAGTGTCTTCAGGGTTGCTACAGCGAGGCTAGATAGAGCTGTGGGAAAGGGAGGGGGGAGTAGAGATAGCTGGGGAACTATGTAGCCAAAATGACATTCTTCTGGGAGCCAAGGACACTCTTGCCAGCACCTGGCAGGGCATCGATGGGAATCATCCAGGGCATGGATGGGAGTCATGTGACCTGATTGGAGCATGTGATGGTTGTGTATAATGGGGGGAAGAACTTAGGATTTTGAGTTGGGTGGAAAAACCTGGGGAGATTCAGAGTCGGGTTTTCACCAGCCGTGTCAATATGACATGCCTAATAAATCTATACTTTGAGGAAGCCTCAGGCCTTGGAGTTTTGATTTCATTCGGGCTGTTACTTGGAACCCTGACAAGAATTTTTATAGAAAAAAATGTCAAATGCAACAAAGGTATTGATAAATTGGGGGGGGGGACTAATTACACCAATGAGTGGCAAACAGTCACCCTGCACAAGAATAAAACCAAACCAGAGATAGGTAAATGAATGTAGCATCAAAGATTGTACCTTTAATATTTCCTGGAATCTAATTTAATTCAATAATAACGTATGTGCTATATTTATAATAAAACCAGGAAAGGCTTAAGACACTCCATAAGCATAAATAGTGATTACTATTAATATTGATGAGAGCAGCAGAGAAAAGAAAAAATTACTGTGAACTTCTAATCTCACAAATTGGACAAAATCTAGAATAGAACTAAGGACTTGTTGGAGTATTGAGAATGAGGGCCCCTCTCTGGAATGAGAAAACAGAGAGGGAGGGGCCTGTCTTTCTTTGACCCCAGCTGGCTGAGAACTAGACAGTGATTGGTGGGTAGGATAAATTAAGAGCGGGGATATATAAGCTACAGTTTTAGACATGGGAACAAAAACTGCATTGGTCACTCTCATGGTTAACCTGTGCTGGGAGGGTCTCTCAACAGCTCTCCCAAATGGGGACATTTTGTTACAATAGTTCCACATCTACCTGATCTATTAAACATTGAACTGAAACCTACTGGGCAAATTAATTTGCCATGGTAGGATAATGTATCCTCAATATGTGGATGATACCCAATTGTATATCTCCATCCAGGCTGTAGTAGAAGTTCTATCCCAGGGCCGGTGGCTATTATGGTTTGGATGGGGAGAAATAGACTGCAACTTAAGCCAAACAGGATGGTGTTACTATTAATTTAAAAGCCTTATGATTCCAAGTGTTTTTGACCCTTGATGAAGTTATGGTCCTGCAGAGAGAACAAATTTGCAACTTTAAAACTTCTGGATTTACAGCTTCTGCCTAAGGAGCAGATACAGGTTAAGGGCAGGAGGCATTTTGCCCAGCTTTGGCTGATTTCCAGATGCAATCTTACCTAGAACAAGATGCTATGAGGAAGATTATGATTTTGTCTCTCCTGATTACAATAATTCTGTGCTGGTTACTAATGTGTTTCCTAGAGCAATTAAATGTTTTGGTTTCTTTAACACCCTCTACGGCGTGGGGCTGGGTAGCTAACAAATTACTTTCCTTTTATTGCTCCTGCCCATTGCACTTTTCCCAAATTGTTCCTGTCCATCCCTCTTGGATAAGAAGACAGTATCCATGGAAGGTCCCTACCAAACAGCAGTTGCAGTGGAAGATGTGTCAATAAGAAGTATTTTCAGTGGCCATTCACTGAGGGACAGCTTGTCCCCAATCAAGAATGGCTTGCAACACAACACTTTCAAAAATAGTAAAAACTGATTTTTCCAGAAGGACTTTGGGAATTAATTACTGTAGAGACACCTGTGCGTGTGTATGCATGTGTGCATATGCATGAATATATGTAAAGGGTACACTTTTCTTACATGCTAATATTTACTATGGATAATATTTTTATGGAATTTTAAAAATGTATATTTTGCTATTTTACTATTTGCAGCCCCTGTGATCTATGAGAATTGAGGTGGTAGAGTATTCAGTCTGAAAACAGATACCTTGAATAATAAGCTTAATATAAACCTGGACTTGTTCCCTTTTTGGAGGGGGGGAGGAAGGATGACCAATACAGTTTTCCTCTTGGAATAACTGATTTCTGGAACAACCAGGGTTTTTTTTCTGCCTTTAAGAGATTCCAGCTGTAAAAATGACCCTGATAATAAAGAGGAAAAAAACCAAAACCACCGTTTAACTAAAATAATTTCTCAAGTTGAAATACTCTCCCATGAGTTTAACTAACAAACAAACACAGGAAACAAAATATTTAAAAATAGCCAAAAGCATGGGGAAAATTGTGAAGGCAGAAAAAGATCTTGCCTTATAAGAAGGGGTGGGAGTCATAGCCCCTTCTAAAGACAAAAAGGGAGGAATTGTGCATTAAATAATCTTTGTTAATTTCTGTCAAACATTAAATGCAACCACAGTAGTTCAGTCTGTAAGTACTTACCGATAGCAATTCCAATACGGCTTACAGATCCTAAAAGAGAAAAGAATCCAAAAAAAGAAATGTGATCAAAAACTTGAACATATTTAGTAAAAAAGAAAGAAAACATTTCTTTAGTTTCACACTATTTTAACATGAATGTACAGTAAATCCATCATGTAATTCCCTTTTTGGGTAAACAAAATTACTCAAAGAACGTAAAAAGTATAAAGCAAAATAAATAAAAAAGCTAAATTTTTGAGATAGCTAAAATGATTAAGGGTAATTATACCAATACAATTCACTACTTGCCATATCCTTCTATTGTCTATAATACTTTCATTCATCAATACTTTTCTGATAGATTCAATCACTTTCATTTAGAACTTCAACGTCTTTCCCCCTTTTTTTAGTTTTGGATCCACATACACATGCATGCAAAACTAAAAAAAAGGGAAAGATACTGACATTCTAAATGAAGGTGTCTGAATTTGAATTACTGAATTATTCAAATTCATTTGAAGGTGACTGAATTATTTAATTTGTTAATTTATTATTTTTAACAGTGATTCCAAAAATATTTCAGGACTTTTAAGTACAACATTGCACATGTATTTTGAAGTATAGGACTGTACAAGAAATTTTGAAATACATTTGTATGAAATTAGCCAGAAAGATTTAGAAAAGGATTCCTGAATAATTCATAATATTCCCTTCCTCTCTTTTATCTCTCATATTTCAGAGAATTTAGAGAAAACTATTTCAGAACAAAAAGCCAAAAGTGACCTCCTATAGAAATGCAAAAGTTAATTTAAATAATTACTTTCCATCATCAATACTTTGGGGTTTTACCTGATTCATCCTTGGGAGTTGTTTGAGTTGTAGTTTCTATAAGCAAAAAAAGAGGTTTAAACATTACTCTGGACTTTTCAGGCAATGTCATGCATAACATTTAACAAGCTGACAGACTTGTCTGGGAATAAAGATACCTCAATGTATGTATTAGACAAGAATATCTTACAGGTTACACAAATATCTCAACAAAAGCAGAAGAAACCTTCATAAATTATAACAGCAATCTAATAAAGAAAACAAATAGTGGGAAGATAAACAATTTAACTGAAAAAAGCTGCTAGAGTAGAGTACTGTAGTGTACTATACTTACTATACTATACTATGCTATGCTATGCTATGCTATACTATACTATACTATACTATACTATACTATACTATACTATACTATACTATAGTCATATATTATATAATATATAATACAATATATATACACTATAACAGTAATATAATAAATATAATATATAATGTAATAATATATGTTAACATATGTTATAAGTAAAATTCTGCAAGAGTAAACTCAATCAGTATATTAACAGCATCTAGCTTAATCAGAACTAAGCAATGAAAACATATCAACACAAAATCCAAGGCTCGGCGGACCATGGAGGTGGTGGTGAGGGCAGGAAGGGGGAATGGTTTTGCGCATGCACACTGCTTTCACAAATGCAGCTTTGCGTGCATGCATATGCTCACCCACCACTTCGGCAGCCGTGTTCTGAATGGGCTATGGTCCAGCATTGAGCTGTGGACTGGAGGGTGGGGATCCCTGATATACATGGCAGTTTATCAAAATTTTAAATTTGCCTTTCTTTTTTGAAAGAAAATTTTGTTAAACTGCCATGTATACCAGGGTCCCAACCCACCTGGTCCACAGATCAGTGCTGGACCGTAGCCCATTCAGAAGGGGGCTGCAGAAGTGGTGGGTGAGCGTGCACATGGGCATGCACGGAAAGCTGCATTTGTGAAAGCAGTGTGCATGCGCAAAACCATTCCCTCTCCCCTCCCCCGCTGGCCTCCAGCCTGAAAGGTTGGAGACTACTGATGTATATGCTTTTTAAAAAGTGTTTCACAACTTTTTTAAAACAACTTTTTTAGAAACTAAGTCTAAACTGGAATTCACATTCCAAGTTACATGGCACAATAGAACATGCACTTCATAGATGAGGCAAAAATTGGATGTAAAGCTGAAAACAGAGGTAAAAATATAAAGCACATATAAAGCATCAAAGAATGTGCAAAAGAGCACTATATTAGTGATACCTAGAAAGTTACAACACATCATCATCATCATCATCATCATCATCTGCAAAGACATATATCCACAGATATCCATGCACACATTGTGTTATTGTGTTTCCTAAAAAGACCTCTTTGTTTCTCCCATATTTTTCTTTGTTGTGAACCACCTAATTGTTGAGAATTGGGTTGCAATAAAATTTAATTATTATTATAGTTCATTGCACAGTTAACCAGATGTTTAGACTGGGTTCGGCATTTTTGTTTACCTATCAAATCCTTTCCAAGGACTTGGGACAGGCAGATCTAGATGTCTGATAGTGTTACAGATATCATCACAGGATGGAAGCTGTTCTGAGTAAAGCTGCCTTTTGTAATTGGCTGATGATGAATCTGTCAATGCCAATGGTGTTCAAGTGGTACTCCAGCTGTTTTGGGATTGCACCTACGGCCCCCATTACTATTGGAACTACCTTTGTTTCCATTTGCCACAGTCGTTTTATTTCTATTCATAGGTCGTTGTGTTCAGTAACCTTCTCCAGTTCTTTCTCTTTTATTCTGCTGTCTCCAGGTCCTGGCGCATTCACTATCCAAACATTATTGTCTTTATTATTGACAATTGTTAAGTCTGGATGTCATGTGTCAGGGGCCTCTCTGTTTGAATTCTAAAGTCCCAGAGCAATTTGGCTTCTTCATTGTTAATGGTTTTTTCTATTTTATGGTCCCATCTGTTCTTGCTTGCAGGCAAATAATATTTCTTGCAGATTTTCCAGGGCACCATTGTTGCTACTTTGTCATGCTGTTGCTTGTAGCCAGTCTGTGTGATCTTGCAGCAGTTTACAGAGTTATTCACTGTTTCTTTAGCTTCTTTGCATAGGCAGCACTTACTGTCTGTTGCTGTCTTCCCAATTCTGGGTTTGTACGCATTTGTTTTTAAGGCTTAGTCTTGTGCAGCCAGAATTAATCCCTTGATTTCTTTCTTAAACTTTCCAGCTCTTAGCCATTGCCAGGTCTTGTTATTATCTGTTTTTTCTGCTATTTTTTTTAATATAATGGCCATGAAGTACTTTGTCTTCCCATGCCTCCATTCTGTACTTCATTTGGTCTTTTTTGTAGGCCAGTTCGGTCTCTCCAGTAGTCTGTAAGCTTTCCCGGTATACTAATTTCTGTGCATCTTCTTCATTGTCCTTCAGATATTCTTCCAAAGCCCTTTTTTCTTTTTCAATCATCAAATGTACTTGCAACATTCCACACCCACCTATTTTGTCTTGGTAGTTAGAGTCTGTCAATATCGCTGTGAAGATGAAGGGCATAATTCAGTGTCATTTTTCTGGTCTTCCCATCCATTGCTTTTAGTTCTGCTTGAGTCCAGTTCATTATTACCGCTTTGTATCTAATGACTGGAATTGCCCAAATGTTGATTGTCTTGATGGTATTTCCTCCATTGAGTTTGGACTTTAAAATCTTCACTCTCGATATTTTCACCTCTATTTTTTTTTTTTACTTTGATGTGCTTGATGTAGTCAGCTTGAAGGATACCCAAGTATTTGTACTCATCATCTTCATCCAGATTCTGGATGTTATTTTCATAGGGCATCTTGATTCTTTCAGTTTTTTGCTATTTTTCCCTTTAAGATGGTGAGTATGGCATATGTTTTGTCCAGTCAAAACTCCATTGCCATATTTTGCCTCTATATAAGGACAGTGTTCAGCAGCAATTCTATTTCAGGTAGTGTTTTTCCATCTATCCAGATCATCCATCTAAAGGAGGTGAGATAGTCTTGCAGATGTTTTTGATGCAAGAAATGATCATCATGGGCTAAGTTAGTCAGTATTGCTGATAGAGGAAATAGTGCAGTGATATATAGTAGTGGTGATAGTTAATCTCCTTGAAATATTCCTCTCAATATTAACTTCTCCTAGTGCCTCACCATTGACATGCAACTGTCTTCCATTGTGCCATTGATCTTTGCACAAAGCTTCTAATATTTCTACTGAATCCTGTTATTTCTAAGCACTTGATTATCCAGTCATGTGGCAGAGAGTTGAATGCTTTTTTGTAATCAATCCATGCTACATTAAATTGATCTTTTTTCTCTTGTACTTTTCCAAAACCTTCGTGTTGTTTTTGTTATTATAATTATTAAATCCCCCTACTGACACAATCCATTGTCTGTTTAAAAAGAAAAAGATTAAAATGAATACAAAGCATAAACAATTAAAGCAGAAGTTAACAGGAACAATTAAGAATAATTGCACTGAGTCACATATCATGATGACTGATGAAGAAGGTGTCTGATAGAATTTCCTCCTTTAAAACCTCAAAGGAACCAAAAAGGCTGAAGGAAAGTTAAGGGGAAGAAAAAGCTGATAATGTATAGAACATTAAAGAAAAGCAAGATGCAGAAATACACTTTCTAAATTAGGCCTTCTGGGAAACTCTAGACTTAAAGGAAGTCCAAAAATCCCTAGCAATGATAAAATATTCCTAGTAAAAATGAAACCAGGAATTCCAGCTACCTCCCTTCTGAGTTAAGACAACAAAGGCTGGCATTATTGAGGATGTTTAGCTCATATTTGGCATAGTTTTAGAGAAAATTTGAGAAGTCAAAAATGTTTTGTCATGGAGAACTTCAGCTGATATATATCATAATTTCAGAGATGTGTGTAGAACTACAATGATTTTTTTTCTTGAGAGGTTTAAGACACATTTTCCCCCTTAAATCCCCCCACCCCCCGGAAAATTATTTTGTTTGCATAGACTCCTGATGCACTTTGGGGGTTAAGGTTCAGTAAAGAGATGCCGTCTATTGTGTTGTACAAAAGTAGAAAGCTGAATTCTTGTAGCTACTTGCAGAGTTTTGGTAGACAAATCACATAAAGCAAAGCTGCAAATGTTGCCACAACTTCCTTAGAGAGACAGCAGATCCCAAGAGTTACTATCACTTGTCAGCTGTTGATATATGTTTACATAATGATTATGCTGGTTAATGAAAACTAGAAAGAAAGATCCAAATAGCTTTATTAGGCCAGAAATAAACAAAGTCCAAACAAACAGAAGAATAGTGCTTTTGAGGCACTGAGAAAATCAACCAACTCTATTTAATGTTAACTGATTGAAGAAAGGGCAATATATCTATGGCAAAATGTTGCTTTGCAGTAAGATCACTATGGCAGTAAGACAGATGTTTTGACTGGGTTTGGCATTTTTGTCCTCCTGCAGATAGTCCTTGACTTATCACCACAATTAAGCTTAGAGTTTCTTTCGAAAGTTGTAGCAATCATTACGGAAAGCACCCCATGTGACTGTCTTGTTCAACAACGTTGATACTGGCTCTGTCAGGTATGGCCTTTGCCACGTCTTGTTTATTATCTTTTTTGCTAATTTTGTTTAATGTATTAGCCATGTAATACTTTGCCATGTCTTTTTTTTTATTCTTCATTTGGTCTTTCTTCTGAGCCAATTTGGTCTCTCCAGTACTTAGTAAGCCTTCATGGTATACTAGCTTCAGTGCATCTTTTTCACTATTCTTCAGCTATTTTTCCAATAACCTGTTTTCTTCCATTGTCTAGTGTACTTGCAACATTCCAGGCCCATCTATGCTCCTTGGTAAACAAATGGATAAGGACTGGAGATGTGGTATTTTGCACTTACTGGTAAGCTGGGTTCTCTATACTTGTAAAGAATGTTGATGTTCCAGGCTGAGAAACAAATTCCATTTGACAAATTTGTATATAACCATAAAGTTGACTCAGCGTCTGGTTCAGAAAATGAGTATCAACAACCACAGCAACAACAAAAATAGAAACCAATAAAAATAGTTATACTAGATAAATAATTATCACCTTCTAATAGAGAAATCAAATTGCAAAATGGTGAATAAAGCAGAAAGCAGTTACAATTATTTGGGGTTTGATAATGTTCAAAAATGCAGAACAGCTCCTCAATAATTAAAAAGGCAGTGATTTTTGAATAAACAACCATTCGAGATTTGAACCACATGAGTTGCCTTGAAAGAGGATCCTGAACAGAAGAAACATCCATGTTTGGAGCTACCACTTACAGATCATTCCTGAAAACAATTCTGAATTAGAGACTCATGGCTCTTAAGTGGAAAAAAACAGGAAGAGAATGGGGTAGAGGAGCAGCACATATAATAGGCATCACTGCATCTTGAGCTGCAGCTGACGAGATGTGACAAATTTTACATAAAACCAATAGCCAGTCCTAGAAAAGGCTGATGTGAAGATAACTGGGATCAACAAAGTCAAAATACTTTGCAAGGTGATTGGCTTTGGATACAGTTTGATAAGGTGATCATCCCACTCCTAGCTACTTTGGAGCATAGATAAATTATTTACAGAGCAATGACTTACAGCAATGTCTATCAAAATGAATCTCCCCCTTAAATAGTCTCAACTCTGTGGAGTACTCAAAGAAAAGTACAGAACAGTAAGCCCAGCAATGGCTATCAGAGAAAACTAACATGATAAAACCTATTAATTACAGGTTTTGTATTAGTGGATTGTGTGTGGGCAGGATTCTTAACTAATATTAAAATACTTCTTCCCCTCAGATCAGGATTGAGAGAGACAAATCTTTTAGGAGCCTTTAACTTTTACCATATGAAGCCTGTAATAGCAATAGGACTTAGACTTATATACTGCTTCATAGTGCTTTCCATCCCTCTCTAAGCGGTTTACAGAGTCAGCATATTGCCCCCAACAATCTGGGTCCTCGTTTTACCCACCTCGGAAGAATGGAAGGCTGAATCAACCTTGAGCCTGGTGGGATTTGAACTGCCAAATTGCAGGCAGCCGACTGTCAGCAGAAGGAGCCTCCAGTACTACACTCTAACCACTGCGCCACCGAGGTAATGTTAATACCTATGCAGGAGAATCCTGAGGGCTCCAGCAGCTGACCAGTATTTCATGCACACTTGAGAAGAAATGCATGAAGGCTCCCAGGAAACCTCTGAGGCATGGCAGAAGCTTTGGAAATGGTTGAAGATGACGGGATTGGAATTTGAAGCTGTAAGAGCTTACTCTTGCTCTCCAAGTGTGGCTCACAAATGGATGAAAGATTGCAAAAAGCTGGTTCAATAATCACTTGGCGATATTTTCAAGAATTTACAGTATGATGCCCCAGCAAACAGAAAAGGAAGTCCCTTCTATCTAAGGGGAAGATTTGCTTCTGCAACAATGGCACTTGCAAAACAGCTCCTTCAAGGTCATTAGGTCAAGACTAAAAGGCTCGGAGAAGAGCAGTTCTCCTAAATTCATTCATGCATAGTAGCAATTAATTAAAAAAGATACAATACAATAAAACCAAATATAAAAATGGATAAAATATAAAAAATTCCAGATCAACCGTAAACTGAGAAAATAGACACAATATTATTCTGGGTTTGAAAGACCAGTGAGGGTTGCATCTAGTTCTCCACAGGCTATATGAAGAAAATTCTTGTCAAAGAATCTGTAAACTCCAGAAGACTCTCTACATTAGGGATGTCAAACTCAAGGCCCGCAGTCCGGATCTGGTCCGCAAGGTTGCTTAAATCGGGCCCGTGGGGCTGGCCCGGAAATATGAGAGGACTAGCCCACAGTGCCTCTGGAAGGACCAGCCTGGCAAAAGTGGGCCAAAAAACAGGCAAAAGTGGGCCAAAAAAACCAGGCAGAAAACGGGCCCCAAAACAAGTGGAAAACAGGCCTGAAAACGGGAAAAAGACAGGCCAAGAAACAGGCAAGAAAACAGGTCAAAAAACCAGGCCATCTTTAGCCTCCAGCAACATTCTGCCAGCCGAAAGCAGCCCCCACACCCCATTTTGGCTGGTAAAGTGCTGCAGGAGGCGTTCGTCCTATCTCCCCCCCTGCCGCCGCCCCCCCCCCATCAGCCCATGGAGAACTACAATGCTGATCCCGCTCTCAAACAAATCCAGTTTGACACCCCTGCTCTACATCATGAGTGTTAATCTTGCCACGTCATGCTGCTGTCATGTGATGTTTTGTAACATTTTTTCCCTTTGAGGAGCTGGGGTGGGCATGGCCTGTACATGATGCATCCAGCCCTTGGGCTGTCACTTTGACACCACTGCTCTACATTATTCAGGGCTTGAAGTTTTGCAGAACCACCTTTCTCCATGAATTTCTGCTCTGGCCCATCATTAAAATAATGTCTTAGGAGATCCAGGATGCATATTTTCTCTATTGTGATACCTGCTGTTTAGAACCACACCCTAAAGCTGACTCTGTTGCTCTTTAAGAGGGCCTTAAAGATCTAAACCACTAACATCTTTTTTAAAAGTTGTGAATTTTAATTACAACCATGGTGATAGTAAAATGGAATCAGTAACACTGTAGGACAGTGATGGCTAACCTTTTTGCCGTCGCGTGCCAAAAGTGGGGGGAATATGGGGGGTCGCGGGTGCAGGTGCCCACATCCATAATTCAATGCGCCCCGCCCTCCCGCGCATGTGCACGTGACCCTCCCACACTTCCCCCTGCTTTTGGCACGTTATGGCCCGGTGGGCCCGGTAGGCCCATTTTTCCCCCTCCCCAGGCTCCAGAGGCTTTCTAGGAGCCTGGGGAAGGCAAAAACAGCCTTCCCTATCCCCCTGGAGACCTTCCAGAGGCCGGAAACAGCCAGTTTCCCGACTTCCGGTGGGACCGGAAGACCTGAAAATCAGTTGGCTGGTGCGTGCATGTGTGCTGGAACTGAGCTAAGGCAACACTCACGTGCCCACCAATATGGCTCCGTGTGCCACCTGTGGCACCCGTGCCATAGGTTCGCCATCACGGCTGTAGGATAATTTGTTTACAGTGCTCCACAGGGGTCCATATTTGTTCCATGGGCAAAAGGGAGATTTACATCTCAGTTTCTTAGACTTCAGCTCATGTCATTCTTTTTCAAAAGGCAAGGAAATACGATAGTCTATTAAATGAAATGAAACATATCCCTCAAGTACGCACAATTCCATGATTGTAAGACATTCTGTAGATTAGCTGCACAAGAAAAGGATGGAAATATAACACAGATGTGACTACAGAGTCTTTCCTCCAAGACCAAATCATCTGAACCCAGAAAAAGGGCTGGGATTAGCAATCCAATCATGTAATGACTCACCTTCAGTGCCATCTTCTTTTGGAGTAAGAGTGCCAGGCCTAAGGGAAATTGGGGGGGTAGGAGTAACAGCAGGTGTTGGGGATTTGGAAGTGGCAGAGACTACACAAAAAGAGAGGGGAAAATGTTTATGTAGTTTTCTCCAGACCCAGGATGCTCAGCTTTATAAAGTTTTCAACACTGATGTTCAACAGAGATTTAAGAAAAATTACTTACTCTTATCACACCATGGACCAGATGGTTTCCACTGACTATCAGCGTCACATTCAATTAAAGAAGCCCCTACATAAGTGTAGCCAGGATCACATTCAATAGGTAATTTATTCTGATACGTATATGTAGCTTGAAACACACTTGCCACTCTTCCATTTGGGATGCTTGGTCTACGGCACTTGACCTCTGGAAAAGAAATCAGCATTTAGTTTGCACCAAATCACCAATTGGCTTCATGAGGGGCAAATGAATAAGTATGCCATGATGTTATTATTACACAAATGCTGTAAGTTATATCTTTCTGTCACAAAGTGGGAAATAAGTACATAATGGTAGCATGCATGCATATAGTGGCATCACCATGTGATGTAATTATGGTTTGCTGCTGGCACTAGTAATCTTAGGCCTGGAAACCATTATTTGCTTAGCTTTGGCCAAAAAGAATAACTATGTAATATGGCTGCACCTTGTTTGCATGAATTTGCATGAAACAAGATTAAATGAATACACAAATGATTACCTATAGATTTAATAATTAACTGACACAAATATATAACTGTTATTATAAATATGCAACATTGACAGCCAGTGATATATAGTGTCTTAGATTAGAATGAAAGAGTTCACCCTAAGATTTTTATGATTAAGAAACATGTTTCTCTTGGAGTTGGGAATGATCTCATTAGATTATAAGATACTATCCAAAGTTTTAGCTTGTAATTACTCCATGGATGGTGTGGGGCTTGATAGAGATGCTTTAAGTTGAAGAATATACCGTTCCTCTTCTGTTTAAGTCCTTGGTTTTTAGTCTATTCTTTAATTTTTGTAATTGTAATTGTTCTTATAATTGTATTTATATTTTTATTATATTGTAAGCCAGTCAGAATCACTTTGGATAGCAAGATGGGCAGCATATAAACATAATAATAAAATAAATAAATCAGAAAGAAATGAAAGAGAAATTATTTTTATTATGCTCCTAACCCAATGGAGCACAGAAAATCCAATCCAGCTCAAGGGGATTATTAACAAATTTGAACACAATTAATAAATTATTCAAACTATGTTTGCATTTCTTTCAATACTAACTTGTAAGTTTCACTCTGATAATTTCCATTTAGTAACCCACAGCTCCCAATGCTTAGAAGACAAGTTTACCAGATTTCAGCAATAGCATAAATGTAGGGAACTAATGGAACTAACAAAAAAGCAATTTGATATATTGAAGGTAAGGAAAATAACACAAATCCCATTACTTTTGCATTCAGGTGAAGGCCAATTCCACTTTCCATCTACGCCATTTTCTGCAACTATACATGTAATAGTAGAATTTCCAATAAGGGAGTAATCGGCATCACACCGATAGATTACTGTCCAGCCAGCATCATATGTATCTGAAGGATTAGGATCATATCTTCCATTGGCAATTATAGGAGGACGAGCACAAGGAATACCTGGAGAAAAAAAAATCAATAAATTTAACTAGGCTATTATTTGGATTTTCTCATGGTATAAATATTTAGCTGCTTGAATTAATTTCTTGAATTCATCAAGTAAATGCACATCTTTGGAATTCTTTCTACTATCAACCAGAACACCACACTCAGTTTTCTAGTTCCAGGGACAACATTCCTATCTAATAAATATCTCCTGTCCAAATTCTGGTTAGGATTTCTTCATAAAGTTATTATCAAAGTGGCCTTTCTCATTAGGATCTCTTCCATATGCAAATTTAAACTAGAAAAAGTACATTCTTCCTATGGAAGTAATGTGGAGGTTACCCATCTCTTGACAGCAAAAGTATATACTTCATTGAGAAAAGTGATACGACTGACTACATTGCATGGCAGGTGATGCAATAGAAAGTCATAGACTGAAAGTTTGCCTGTTTACATTGTGCTAATGTGACTTGACCTAAAAGTTAATTTAAAAAGGCAGGATTCGATGCAAGGTTGTGATTTCAAAAAGGATTCATTCATAAATTATAATGGGAAATCATTAAAATGCGTACAGTTGCTTATATTGTGGCAGAATGCAATGCTAATAGCAGGAACAATAGTTTCTTTAGTGGATATGAATCATGCCAAGGTTAAAACTGGTTATTTTTAAAAGTTCCTGATTCCATTGCAATAATTTTTTTCAATATTTTCTCCTATACTTAAACCAAAGATATTAAATATTAGGAAAGGCAGCATATGGTGGCTTCCTGCATCCATTTTTTCCTCTTTATGTAGATCGGAACCACATTAGCTCTTCTTCAGTCTTCTGGTCATGCTCAGAGCTATGAAAGACTATATTCAGTGGTTCCAAGATTATGTCTGCCAGGTCCTTCAGAATCCTGAATTTAATCTAGCTGGTAAAATGTCTGTGGTCAGTCATCCAGGCCATTGTTTTTTCAAAGGTGCTTTTTCAAAAGGCATCTGGACTGATTTTTCCCCTGAGGAAGAAGAACAAAATGTTTCACTTCTCATCCAAGAACTGATGAAACTTATGAAGCTTCTTGGATGAGAAGCAAAATGTTTTGTTCTTCTTGTTCAGGGGGAAAAATCCAGTTGCCTTTTGAAATAGCATGTTTGAGACAATCCATCTGGTCCTTTGAATATGAACTCATCTACAGTGGCTATGTACAGTATATCCAGGTTATGGTTGTCTGAAAGATGCTTTTTCAAAAGACAACTGGACTGTCTTTGTTTTTGCTTGAAAATGTCTCATTTCTCATTCAAAAAGTTTGAGTGAGGTGAAGTTTCAGAACTGAAGCAGCTTCTTGGATGAGAAGTGAGACATCTTCAAGCACAATCAAAGAAAGTCCAGTTGCCTTTTGAAAAAGCACCTTTGGGATATTCAACTAAAAGCTAAGTAGACTGAACTTTTGCTATTAAGCTAAACGTAAAAGCACCAAAAGAAGCTTAATAAGCTTAAAATAAAATATCATCTTACGTTCACAAATTGGAAGATCTCTATTCCAGTCAACTTTGCCTGATCTCAAAATACATTGACGAGTAGTGCCACCTATTATTCTGAACCTAAAGGAAAGAAAAGTCTTATTGATTTTTTTAGTTGCAATTTCTAAAATAAGCAACAACAGTTTGGGTTCACAGAACATGTTGACTCAAACCAAACAAATTATATTATGATGTACTAAAATGTAGGACTCCAACCATTATAATACTTTGGTATTTATTTGTCTAGTAAGAATTTCTAGAAGTATATTCTGAGAACTTGATAGATGCTGTATATAAGAAGTGTTCATCTTCAAACTTGTGGCAAAGCTTTATACCTACATCACCCTGGCCGGTCTAAATCTTGCTCTCCTCTCTCCATTCCACATTCCCAAAGAGATACAACAAAGTTATTTTGTTGTACAAAGTTATGTTAAAAAGACTTTAGGAAGTCACATATATAAAGAACTTCTGAGGATACTAGCACAGTAGAAACGTGATCTATTTCAGTCCCAGACTTCAAATCCTGACCCTTTTCCTTTCACCTTATAGAGCCAGTGGTCTGTAGCTGCTCCTTTCTTGGTTTGAAAGTAATTTATTACATCAAGCTAGCAAGAAATGTAGGTTAAGATAAACAGGGCCAATTAAGTTCAACTTCCTACAAGCTGGACCTATATTTAATATCCATTTGTAAGGCATGATAACAATTTGCAATGCCGACAAAATAGGCAGATAAAGACAGCACCAGAGTTTCTTCCAGTTGATTCTGTCACCTCAAAACCCAGGGTGATTAACAAACACCTACTGACGTATTGGCAAAATTTTACTGAGTTACATATAAATGATGCCTTTAAATAATTTCTGCAGATTTCTGCAAATCTGTTTTAAGTTACTTTGAAAGATGTATACCTTTCAAAGTAACTATATGTTATAATTATTTATAGGAGTATACTGTAGATAATTATAATATATAGTTCATAATTGATTTTATTACCACTGTTTTTTGTCCATTGTCTCCAAAGATATTTTTACAATTTGCTTCAACAAATAATCTCTAACTTACCCATACTCACAACCAAGGATTATTTCTTCACCAAGCCGGAGGTCATCTGAACTTACTATTCGGCCATTTTCTATATTTGGAATGGGACATCGCTTTCCTAAAAGATTGAAACTGATGTTATCATGTGCCCTTGTAAGAATTAACAACAAAATAAAAACTTGTAGAAAATCATATTATTCTAGCTTTATACTTCTCCATATTATATTATAGTTGTATCTCTCTAGAGTTGTTTTGCAATGCAGAGCTGCTTGGTAAACTATCCTCAGCTTCTCTACATATCTGTTCACTTCAGTGGCTGTTCATGCACTTACATATGAAAATAGTTAAAAGTAGTTTATGAAGCAGCTGCATGAATTGGAAAAGAAGTTGGATGCTACTGACTCAAAGTCTTTCAAACATTATCTGTGTATATTAAAATCTCTTGAAATTATAATTATATAGTAATAATAAAAATAATTACTAACATAATTATAATTACCGTATATTTCAGCGTATAAGACACGCACCCCCCCAAAAAAGTGGGTGAAATTGTCTCTGTGTCTTATACAGTAAATGTTGCCAAAGCCCCGCCTACCCGCAGCCCCCCCACCCCTTCGGCCTCTGCTTCCCAGCAATTTGCCTCTTGCAGCAAACGGCCTGGTCAGCTTCAGCACAGCTTGATTTAGCACAAGTAGCTCCCGGAATACCAATGATCAGCTGTTCCAGGCTGCAGGGATCGCTGCTGCCCATCAGAGCCATCGCTGCCCATCGTCGCTGCCATCTATCTCCACCTCTGCATGCTCCATTTTCAGCCTCTGTGCATCCCATTTTCAGTCCGTTCTAGGTGGCAATCAGATGGGATGCACGGAGGCTGAAAATGGAGTGTGTGTAAATGGGATGCACGGAGGCAGAAAATGGAGTGTGCAGAGGCGGAGATAGGTGGCAGCAGCAATGGGCGCTGATGGCTCCGATGGGCAGCGGCGATCCCTGCAGCCTGGAACAGCTGATCATCGGTGTTCTGGGAGCTGCTTGTGTTAAATCAGGCTGTGCTGAAACTGACCAAGCTGTTTGCTGCAAGGAGGCACATTGCTGGGAGGCAGATTTTTTTTTCTTGTTTTCCTCCTCTAAAGCTAATGTGCGTCTAAAAATACACCGAAAAATACAGTACATATGAATAATATGGGGTTACATGCTTAAAAAGACAACAAATTAAACAAACTAAAAACCTTAAAACAGACAATAAAACACTGGAACTATGATTCCAAACATTATTTTTCAATTGTTAAACCATAAACTGAACCTAAGCAACACAGAATAGAATTCTTTAAACTTATCTCTGTTTTGACACAAAGCCAATCCAAAGGTCAGGTGTTGAAAAATGTCATTAAGCCAATTGTTTTCTAATATATAAACATCCTTCCATGTCTACACAATTACCTTGTCTGGAAAAGACTGAGCAGAGCATGCAAACTAATCTTTGTAGTTGAAAAAAATCCTAATTTGGAGGATATATTTTATGAGATCATTAAACCCACTTTCATTCTTAACTTCTTTCTGAGTCACTCTTCATCACAATAATAATATTTAAACAATAATTATTATTGGTGAGTCTATATATGTATAGCAGGAAGATTGTTCTTCAAAATTATTACATCTCCATCATAAAATGAATGGTATCAATATTTTTACAATATTTGTTCATTAGCACAATAACCCACCTCTTCTCAGTTATTTTGCTTACCTCAAGTTTTTAAATCATATGAAACATATTCAGTGCTAACATTTTTTAAACCTGAAGACATGATTGGACAATAGAGGAGAGTTTAATTCTCTATTTCAAATTTCTTGAACACTTATTTTTATATTCTTTTAAAAATCTTGATGTTAATAAATTGTGGGTTTTACTCAATGCCTCTGAAATTTCCAAAGTCTGTATGGCATCAGAGCCAAACAATGAACACATCAAAAGCTTTTATTCTACGTGTTATATTCCTTCTACAGAATGTCAGAAGTGACCTTAGTTTCTAAAATAAAAGTGTGACCAAGTATTTTAAACAAAATATTCCAAATTTTTAATTTCTAATGATAATGAAAATAAAAATTTAATTTCTGTCCCGTAAGGCCCAACTACTTCTGATCAATATCGAAGGCTTAATTACTAATATATTTTGAATCAGGAATTAAAAAATGCTAAATAGTAAGTTGAGCCAACAATGGTTAGTAGTCAAAATAATTTTAATACCGGATTGCTATTAATATGTTAGTCCTTTAAAATCGTAAAAAATAAAATCACCATAATTGTATAAAAGCTTAACTTTAAGAAATCCTGGTTACTTGTTCCTTCCATGAATATTTCACTGTTGATTTATCAATCTGTTTAAAATATTTAAGTGGAACCAATTGCCTTGGTGTAATATTAATGTTCCTCAAAAACAGAGATATATTCAACCACATCTTAATATCCTCACTCATTTAAATTGAGAAATTTAAATAGCAAAACTCCTATCTACTAGACAGGATATTTTCCCAAGAATAATAATCCCCAGGTATTTCATAGATTCTGAAGTACTTGTATAAATGAAGCTTAATTTTTATGTCTATCTCTTAGGACTTTTTTATCAATAAATATAATATTAAACTTATTTCAATTTATTGAATTAAATTTACTGAATATCCATATTGTACAATTTCTACACTTTAAGGATCTCTGTCCCCTCCTCCCCCTTAATGTATTAACTTGAAACAGGATACCATCTTCCCCTGAAAATATGACCTACCCCAAAAGTAAGGCTTAGCCTATTTGGGGGGGGGTGGGCCTAATATAAGGCTTACCCCAATAAGCCCTAGTGAAGGACATGAGCATGGCCAGCACAGGAGGCAGCCCTTCCCTTCCCTGCTGCTCATGGCTGCTCAGCCACTTAATTGGGGCCTGCGGATCAGCTGAGCCAGCTGTTGTGGTCCGCCAGCAGCCTGTGGAGGTGGTAGCAGAATCGAACAGTAAGGAGACTGGAGAGGAACATGGAGCAGTCCTGGAGTCTGGGGAAGGCTCAAACAAGGGCTCTGCATCGGAGGCAGAGATGGGGCCAGGGCCATCTGGGAGTGTTGTGCGGACTCCGGAGTCCCCAGAGTCGGACAGCAGAGAGGCAGAGGAACAGGAGGAGTCTGTTCCTAGTGCACGCATGCGCAGAGCTGCCAGTAGGCAAGAGCAGCTAAAGCAAAAGGGACAACTCGAGAGTAAGGCCAGGAGATGATTGCCCCACCCCCATAAGGCTTAAAAGAGAAACAAAGGCACTTGGGCTTTTTGCAGGAAAGCAACGTTGCTAACTCTGTTTCCAGTCGGCATCTCTTGTTTGTTTCTGAACTCTTTGGGCTTCGCCAAGTAAGGCCTTTGGCAAGGGGTCAAAGAAGATAAAGGTTGGTGATTATCCTGAAGGACTTCTTCTGGACTTTTTTGCAATTAATTGGGACACAGCTGGGAATTAACGTAATTCTCAGCTGTTACAACAAAATAGATTTTTTGGGGACTAATTGTGTATTGTAGTGACTCAGTAAGTCTAAGTCACAACACCAGCAAGGGCCAGGAGCTACCTCTCTTTCTGTTTCTCCAGGCACCTGGAGATTTTCTGGTGCACTCTTGCTAGCTCCAGCCCTGCCCTGTGCAAGCTCTGTGGCGGCCCGGTGGTGGGATGGAGCAGGGAGGGGGAAATTGCCCCTTCATCCTTTGCACCCCAAAACCCCATATTCCTTGACCACTGAGCCCCTGGCCTGCACCCCTCTTGCTGGAGCAAGATGCGCAAACTCAATGTTACCTGTGGAGGTCTCCCAGTGCAAGCACGGCCACTTTTGCCACCAATTGCAGCCGCAAAAGCAGCAGGAGGCCAAGCGAAGCATCTCATACTGGTACCTGGGGGTGGGAATAAGACGCCCCCGCCATTTTTTTGGGAGTCAAAAGAAAATAAGACCCGGTCCTATTTTCAGGGAAACACAGTAGTAAACAATTATCTCTTTGTCACACATAAGGTAATGGGGGAATAAAAAATAATTTTCTGCATTATTGTCCAAAGATTGGATAACCATTTATTCAGGATGGTACAAGGATTTCTAGCTTGGCTCTTGTACTAGAAGATCCCCAAGATTGCTTCCAGCTCTATGATTCCATTATTGTAATATTGTTATATTTTTTGGTTAAAGTTCAGTTAAACTTTCTTGTTCGTCAACATATGGAAATGGCTGACCTTTGTCATCTTTGCCTGCTTGCTTGTCTGGGAGTCTGGGACAACTCACCATGGCCAATTCGTGACAGGACAACTTGCCGCAGGGCAAGAGTTACAGTAATATCAAAGAAATGGTGGAATAGAATCATTGAAGAAAGAATACAAAAGGAGGGACAAAATAAAATGTGACAGGCAAACATTAAAATAATTTTTAATTATTTTAAATAAATTGAATTGAACTGTTCTGCAGCAAGTTCTCCCATGGTGAGTTGGCTGCAGCAAGTTGTCTGATTCTGTTGCCTGCATTCTCTCCGCTGGGCTTACCATCCCAGCCACATGCAGGGGGAGGCACCATGGAAAGGTTCTAAAGCCTGGCAGGGCTTTCTGTGACATGCTGTAACCCAATACTGATGGGTTCTTTCACTCACCATTTAGAGCTTTTCACACTAGCCAAGACCTCCTTATGCAAAAAAATGGCTGGAGCTGGCTTCTTGAAAAAAATTATTCAACTCTAGATGGAACTTTTTCTGGCTTTAACTTCTTGATTGCCACTTTAATTTCATCCTCTATTACAAACTTACTAAGATAATTTTTATGTTTTTCTTCTGTACTGTACATTCATTTTGCTAAGCAATTTTTAATTTCTAAAAAAAAATCATATTTTTTGATTTGCATTATTAAAACTTTGCGTTATACTTTTTGCTTGGTAAAAATATCCTTTGTTAAATTCTCATGATCCAATAATCAGATGAATTTTCAGTTACTGTTTTATTCCAAATATCATTAAGTTATAGGCTGGAAATTAAATGTACAACTTTAAATCTGACAATTTTGAAGAGCTGAATGTATTTCATTCAACATTGCATAGCAACCACTGTTGCTGACAAAAGATACTCACCTTGACAAAGTGTAGGAAGCTCTGACCACTTATTAGTGTCAAGACATGTCATCCTAGTACTTGTTCCAGGTATAATTTCATAACCTGCGATGCACTGTAAACGCAGAACAGTTCCAGCTGGAAAGGTATCTGGTAGGCTGTCTCCTGTTCTAAGTGAAGAATGGGGAGGTAGAACTGGATCTGGGCACACACCTGTAGATAAGTAAAAATAAGGAAGTTCCGAAGTAGAGAACAGAAATAAATGTCTATTACACTACTGAAGCCCAGCCATTCAGTTTTAAGCCACTGGGGGCTTATGCCAAAGAATTTTCAGCCCAGAAATGTAGGAATAAGATCAGGATGGCAAAAGCAGAAAATGAGTTAAGCAAGAGGTAGCAAGAGGGCCATAATCCAGCAGGTTTTTCTTGAAATATGTCAAGAACCAGAAGATAATAGAGATGGCAGGCTCACTGCTTACTTAGGATGCAGAAATTTTAACAGATCACCAAGAAAAAGCAGACAAACTCAACTTCTATTTTTACCTCTGAAATGGTGAGTTGAGTAGTAGAGATAGGAAACAAATGCAATATCGTACGTACAGGCCAATAAGGATATCGTAAAGGTGTTATAATAGGCATTAAATAGAGCTATTTGCAGGGATCTTAAAGACAATGCCATGACCTAAAGGCCAGCATAGCTTTGCAAACTAATAATAAAAATAATAATAATGTGAGAGAAATCTTGTGTCCTTCTCTGACAGGGTAACCATTCCACTGATCTAGAGGAATATGACCGATATAAGGAACTTGGATTTTCCCAAGTTTTGAAAAAATCTCAATATTTCAGAGAACAACTTCAATGACAAGCTATTAGTGTAATTTAGAAGACATTCCAATAAAGCAGGGTTGGCTAACTGCATCAGAGAATCAGCTGGTTGCGGCGTTGCGGTGTTGCGGCGTGACTAGTTGGAAAATAGTGGGTTCCAACAAGCCTTGCGAAAATCCAACCAGATAAACCGCTGTTGGAGGAGTCTTCGGACCGGAAACATCTTGTAGGGACAGTGAAGAAGGAGAGGTACCTCGGACGACCAAGAGGAACAGGTAAGTTCCTGAAAGGGTTGGAGGCAAGCTCTTCAGACCAGCGGCGGGGGTGGCAGCCAGGTAAAAGGGAACTTTAAAAAAAAATCTTAAAAGTGGTCCCGGTGTGGAAATAAGCAGCTAATTGGCACTTGGGAATTTTAATAGAGGGAAAAGAACAAAGAGGAAGTTAAAATACTAAAGCCCAAAAAGAAAACCTTCTATCTGGATTTAAAATTGGACTTGGAGAAATTAAAAATAATACAAGAAAAAGAAACCCGAGGGAAAGCATTTTTTAATGACAATTTTAACTATTTTTAAAGTTTTGACACTGGAAGGAAGAACAAAGAGGAACCTAAAAATTTAAATACAAGAAAGGAAATTTTATAATTAGTTTTAAAATTGAATTTGGAGCAACATAAAACAGTAAAGAGAAAAGAAACCGAAGAGAAAGTATTTTTTATGTGGATTTAAAAGATTTTTTTGGACAAATGTGATACTTTGTTGCTTTGGGAATTGTGGATTGGAGAGAGACATCTACTGGTGGGAAGAAAGTACTACAACGATTGCTTTGAAAATTGAAGTTTTAATGACTGACAATTATGAGAGAATTTTTGTTTCTTTTGGAACTGTTGGGTCTTGACTCTGAAAGGAGGTGAAAAGCAACAAAACTTTAAATTGGAGTGGTCTAGAAAAATATTTGAACTGCATATTATTTGGAATAAAAAAGAAGAAGAATTTTTTTTTTGAAAAGACAACTTGGAGCATTGAGAATATGAGGAATTAATAGAGATGATTAAAAATATGCATGAAGCATTTAGGGGCAATAAAAAAGCAGAAGCCTGGTTAGAAGAAAATTTAAAAAAGGATGAAGAAAATAAAAATGAGAAGCAAGAATGCAAGGTTGAAGAGAAAATTATTGAAGAAAAGTTAAATGATTACATTGGGATTAACAGTGGGGGGGGGTGAAAGAAGGGACAGGAGGAAATATTTTCTAAAAAAGAAGTGAGCAAAGGGGAGAAAAGGAAAAGGGAAGAGACTAGGTTAAAAAAAGCTAGACAATTACACTGAGTTTATCAGTGGAAAAAAAAGAATGGAGAGGGGGAAATATTTTCCAAAAAAGAAGCAATCAAAGGGAAGAGAAAGAAAGGGAAACACGCTAGATAAAAACTTGGGGTGAATTATGCGAGTAATAGACTTAAAAGTAAGATAAATGATTCAAGAGAAAAGATATAATAAACATAAAAAGAAAAAAAGAAAAAGAAGACAAGAGAAAGGGAGAAAAACATTAAGAAGTGGAATTCTGGAGGGACCAAGAGAAAATGGCTAAAAGGGGAAGAATAGAGGAAAGGAGGAAGGGAAAGGTATATATTTATAGATTTAAGAGAATTGTATTAACATTAGTAATTATGAATGTAATAAATAAAAATGATGAGATATATTGTGTATGAAAATAATTGAAGTTAAGAGATAAACTTGAAAAGTAAAAAGAAGTGTGATTTCAATGTAAAAATAGAATAAGATGAGTACATTGTTTATAGCTAAAAAATGTGATGTAAAAAATAAAAATAATGATGTATATTGTTTAGTGAAAACAAATAGATGAAATATGAAGTGATAATTTGGTCCATTTATGAAGAATTGAAATTGTGATGGGGATTTTAAATGAAGTGTTGTAAGTGATGAAATAAGATAAATAATGTTATAATAAGAAATCAGGAATTAAGGATGGAAATGATATTGTTTAAGTTAAAGGGTTTCAATATAAAAATTGAATAGCATGAAGTATGTTGTTTATATAAATGGAGAAATAAGATAATTAATTGAAGCAATGTTAAGAATTAGGATGTGAAGGGCGGATGATAATATTGTTTATACACTATGCATTAAGAAGAGATTAAGAGAAAATAAAAAAGAGAAAAAAGAATTATTATGGCAGAAATTGAAATACGTAAATTATATTTGGAAAAACTAAAAAATAAGATTGGAATGATTATAAAATATATATAAGTATGTTATAAGATGTATAAGATGTGACCCGGTCAGTACTCTGTTCATAAAATATGTATGTAAAAGGAATTTTTTAAAAATAAAACTTGTTTTAAAAAAGAGAGAGAGAAAGAATCAGCATTAATGGATATCTGATAAGATGGAGAGCAGTAACTAGGAAAGTTTCACAGAGATTGGTTTTAGACCTAGTATAATTTAACGTTTTCACTAATGACCTGAATAGTTATCAAATGTGTAAGTGACACAAAACTGGAAGTTCTAATCAACACATAGGATGAAAGCATTTGATTGCAATCTAGCCTCGAAGACAGGAAAGGAAAAATACATCCTTTAACAGGAAAAAAAAGTGAAGTTTTAGAGAGAAAAAGATGTAAGACAAACATACAAGATGGTGGAGTCATGGTTTGAAATGTTACATCTGAGGATTTAGTTATGGCCACTGACAAGAAGCTGAGAAGAAGTCAGGAGAATGAAACAGTTATTATAAGGATTAATACAAATCTGACCAGCATTACACATCTGAACTACATCTTCACCAACCCAAGGTTGACTCAGCCTTCCATCCTTCTGAGGTCGATAAAATTAGGACCCAGATTGTTGGGGGCAATATGCTGACTCTGTAAACTGTAAACTGTTTAGGGAGGGTTGTAAAGCACTATGAAGTAGCATGTAAGTCTAAGTGCTATAGCTATTAGAAGAAGCATACATTAAAACACATGAAATCATTGTTCCCCTCTACTTGGCACCACAAAACCATACTTGGAGTACTATCTGATTTTGAATCCTACATTATCAGAAGGAGACTGACAGGTTAGAACTACTTCAGAGAGCAGTAACAAAGATGATTATGAGATGAGACTATTTTCCATGGCCACAGAAATTAGTATCAGAAATAACAAGTTGCAGCTACCTGGATTTCATTTAAATATGCAAAGAAACCTCTAGATGATAAGACCTGTATAGCAGTTTAGCTGTGGAGGTTGTGGATTCTCCATTTCTGGAGGTTCTTAAATCAAATCCCTCATGGATTCTATAAATAGTTTTCCTATATTTTGCAGTAAGTCAGACTAGATGATCTTTATGTCTTCTTCCAAACCTACAATTTTCTCATTTTCCTCTTCACTACACAAAGGAATATGCTTTACCTTTTTTAGATGAGCTATCTATCCTATTTTAGTTTATTTTTTTAAGGCAGATTGAAACCCATTCATTCATTTATAGGTGGGAGAAACCTCAAATGCAATTTACCAGATTTCCTGCATGGGTTGTCTCCTGTAACTATGTGGGACATACGGAGAGGAAGCTAACCATCAGACTGCAAGAACACATGTGAGCAGTTAGACAAGGAGACTCAAACTCATTGGTAGCTTCATATGACAATGAACAAGGACATGTTTTCAACTTCATAGCTACAATTGTTGGCTGAGTGAAACAAAAGTAGAAATGATTGAAGTCTGCGAAACTGACCCAGTCAGTTTAACCACTGGCTAATCAGGTACTCAGGAGCTGAGGGTGCAGCAGTAAAATAGCCAGCCATCAACACCATAATTAATAACTAAAAGCTACATACAACCACGAATCATATAAATACAACACGTAAACAGCCCAGTGAACATATTCTGGAGAGAGAAAAGCTCCCCAACAATGGGCTCTAGTATGAGCCTGAAAGCTTGAAAGAATAAGCTTGATCCCCTGACTGATTCAGATTGGACCCTGCAACATTCTCATGGGACACGTATAACCTTCATTCATGAAAATTATTTGTTTAATATAATTATTGGGCTTTGCTTCTGCAGTTATAACAGACTGTGTGAACATAGCTGTACCAGCAGGGTGGATAAAAATTAATGATTTTTTTAAAAAAAAATTTAATCAGATTTTTTTTTATTTTATCAAATGCTTTTGGAGTAAAAATCTATCTAAAGATAGTTTTCTATTTAAGTTACATTAATGGTTTAGTTTATTCAGCATGAAATGGAGTTTAGTTATGTAGCATGAGGCTGTATATTCTGCAATATTGGGACTGTCTGTGAGTCAACAGCAGGTCAGAGGAGAAGCTGCAGTGGGACAGAGATGACAGTTGCTCTTTAAAAATTATGATTTAAATTAAGTCGATTTAAATCAAATCACCCTTAAATCAATTAACCTCCTTAAATTAAGTCACCCAGTGACTTAAATAATCCTTAAATAAACACATTCCTCTGAACCTTAGCTTCAGAGTCCAGCTTTTATGTTCTGAAACAGAAGTGCACTTCTTCACTTTCAGCCCGCACCTGAATTGCTGTTTGGATTCTGTAACTCAAGAAACCAATTCGTAGAGAAAAGGTCAAGTGAACAGGTCAAGAATGGAGAAACCAACTTCTTCCCCTTAAGAGTTACATTCCTGTTTGAGAAAGGACAACAAATATCGACAAAACAACTATGATGATGTTATGCGAAGGAACACCTGTCCTTGTGCATGTTTGGGTGGTATAGGGGTGGGGAATTTGTGGTGGGTGGGTGGGGCGTTCGGGGATTGCTATGTATGTTGAACCTGGTCTTTGGATGTTAAGTGAATTTCATTGTATGGGTATACTGTGTATACACGTACAATGACCATAAAGTTATTATTATTGAATAAAGCCTTGGCTCCCATCAGGAGCAGTAACTACGATGTGTTTAAAGAGATTCAGTTCAGGTACTCAACTACCTCTGACTTCCCAAAGACAGAGCTGGCTAAACACTCAGCTGTTTCTGAATCCCCCAGTCAACCAAAGGGTCCCGGGGTAGAGAATGAAGGATGGAGAATCCACAGCCACCGAAAAGCCACTAGACTCGATCCGTGGTGGCGCAGTGGTTAGAATGCAGTACTGCAGGCTACTTCTGCAAACTGAAGTTTGAAATGCTGCCAGCAGTTCGGGTCTCGTCGGCTCAAGGTTGACTCAGCCTTCCAAGGTGGGTAAAATTGTTGGGGCGGGGGGGGCGGGGGGGCAATACGCTGTCTCTTAAAACAACCCTTCGAGAGCCGTAAAGCCGTATATAAGCCTAAGTGCTATTGCTCCGATAGGGCAAACATCGGGCAAATGGGCGTGGCCTTCGCAGCCCCCGCCTCTTCCTGACCGCAGAAGGTCCCTACGGGCGCCTCTTTCTTCTCCCTAGACTCAAAAAGCTGAGCTGCCTTTGCGGTAAAACAGCAGCTCTGCCTGGCGAGGGAGGGTGGGGAGAGGCTTCTCGTTCTCGATCGCAAAGCAAGAAGAAATCGCGGCTCTCCAGAGCAGGGACAAAGCGACTCCCGCGCCTTGTCGAGGGAACCTCGAGAAGCTCCCCTCCCTAAAGCAAATAATTAAGGCGCCCTCCCCACCCACCCACCCCCGCCCCTTTCAGAGCCCGAACTTTAGCAGGCGCGTAGAGTGAGAAGCGCTTCTTGACTCACACAAAGCCGTGGACGAGAACAGCAGGAGGAGCAAGGCCGCCGAAAGACCCATCGTTGACAGCAGTCGGGAATTGAAGAAACGCTCCGGGAGCTTAGAGGCAGGAAAGGGAGGCCGCGTCCAAGTGCTACCGGTTGACGACAACCGCAACAGCACCACTTTTCTGGTAAATGGGCGTGAGCAGCTTAGCTCTTTATTACCCGACGTTCAAACGTCATGACAAAGAGGAAGGAAGTTTCTAAGGCGACGGCGCCCTGCTCCGCAGACCAAGCGTAAAGCTGCTGAACGCCCTCGTCCACGAAAGCACGTGGTTCCGAACGGGAACTGTGTCTTCCTGGGTGAGGCAGGAATCGACGGGAGGGCGGGGATTTGACGTCGCGCTGTAAAAGGATCTTTGAAGAAACTTGCGGTGGTTTAACTCGAAAAGGAAAGGGGAAAAGGCGTAACAAAAACAACCCCGCGGAGGTTGTAAAAGGATGAATTCAGGTTACAAAGCTGGTATTATTGAATCTTCCCCTAAAGCTGTGTTAGGTTCCAGTTCTCATAAATGGGGATAGCATGACTACCGCCCACCTCTTTAAATTAACTCTATAAATGTTCAGCAGCTGAAGACCAACAACGCTGGAGAGTATCCGACTGGGAAAATCTTGGTTGATGGTGCATGCTTGCCGTTGTAGTGGTATTCTCATTAAACGCTTTTTTTTTAAAATCACGTTTTATAGAATGGAATGGAATCGGAATAGAGCTGGAAGGCACCTTGGAGGCCTTCTAGTCCAGCCCTCTGCTCAAGTAGGAGGACCTATACCATTTCAGATAAGTGACTGGTCTCTTCTTAAAAACCCCCAGTGATGGAGCTCCCATGACTTCTGAAAGCAAGCTGTTCCACTGGTTTATTGTCCTCACTTTTAGGAAGTTTTTCTTTAATTCCATGTTATTGACCAGCTTGGTGTGTTTTGGACACCAAGCCAGAAACCAGGACAACATGGGTTCTAATCCTGCCTTACACTCAAAGACAGCTGAGCATCTTGGGCCAATAACTCTCTTTCTTCCCTCTCTCCCTCCCTCTCTGTCCTAAGAAGGAGGCAATAGCAAACCACTTCTAAAATACTGCCAAGAAGATTGCAGGGACTAATCCAAGCAGTCTTGACTCCTAGCAACTATCTGAAGAAGACCCTCCAAATATTGGCAAGATTTCAGAAGTGGTTTGCTATTGCCAATCATTCATGCTAGAGCACCAACAGAAGCGGAAGTAGGAAATACTAATTATTTTTGGTACTTAACGGTAAAGCAATTGCATCCTGTATGCTTAAGTTACTTCTAAATAATTTCGTTTGCTTCCAAGCAACTTAGCTTTTTAACAAATACAAAGGGAACCAGTTTTGAATAAGCACATATAGGATAGCGTAAAAAAGTACACATAATAGAAATCAAAGTGCACTGTAAAACTTTTTACCTGTGCTTTTTATCATGTATATTTTCTTCAGTTGACAAAAGATTCTGCAAACATTTACATTAATACCAGTAATTAGAAAAATTTGAAGAAAATTGTTTCTTAAGTTCCTCGTTACATGGTGAGTCAGACTAAAGAGTACGTTCTGTTTTTCAAAATGAGGAAACGGCTATGTTTATTTACCTTATGTTTTATGTGGTAGCAAATTCTATTTAATTTTATTCTGGGAGATGGAAAATACTGAAATAAGCAATTTTAAAAAAAAAATAGATTTGCTCTTAAAATTGATAGAATGTTTCTATTTTTTATTGAGAGCAATAAAGTTAAACTAGTATTTTTCAAAAACAAACTGCTATGGCACTTAAAAACGTTGCTGCATGGTAGTTAATCTTGATTTTTCACAAAAATGAATGGCTAAGGCTGAGAATAAATGCAAAGCTCTACAGTAGAGCCCTAAATTAATAGGGCTATCAGTGCATGTAAAATAGATGACTGTGCCAGTAAGATTAGCATCCCTGTTGTCAACCAAAACCAAGCATTTAATAGCGAGTGCTATTAATCAAACAGGTGGCAAGAAAGCAGGGGCAGTCAGGCACAGCACAGGTTATGTAGACAGTAAACATAGGGACAATCAAAATGGACTCAAATGTCTATACACCAATGCACAAAGTATGAGGAATAAACAAGGTGAATTAGAAATTCAAGTAAACGAGGGCAGATATGATATTGTTGCCATTACGGAAACTTGGTGGGATGAAACCCACAAATGGAACATACAGCTAGAGGGATATAAATTATTTAAAAGAAATAGACCAAATAAAAGAGGTGGTGGAGTTGCACTATATATAAGAAATAACTATATCCCTACAGAAATAGAGCACAATAATGATGAAAATTATCTTGAATGCATTGGGTCAATATTAAAGGGGGGGAAATGACATTGCCATAGGTTTATACTATAGGCCACCCAACCAAACAGAGGAAGTAGATGAACTTTTTGCTAGTCAGCTAACTAAGGTATGTAGAAAGCACACCACAATAGTAATGGGGGATTTTAACTACCCTGACATCAACTGGGAGACAAACTCTGCACCAAGAGGTTCCTAACAAACCTATCAGACAACTTTGTTTCCCAAAAAGTAGAGAAGGGAACAAGGGGATCAGCCATATTGGACTTAATTTTCACTAACAGAGACAAAATGATAGGTGTTGAAGCTACAAGAACTTTGGGGACAAGTGATCACACAATATTGGAATTCAACATTATGCAAACACAAGTAGTAGTACAAAGTCAAACTAGAGTCTTGGATTTTAAGAGAGCTAATTTCAATAAACTTAGAGCAAATCACCAAACACCTAGAAGCAAACCAAGTAATAACCAAAAGCCAACATGGGTTTGTCAAAAACAGATCATGCCAGACTAATCTTATTGCATTCTTTGACAAAGTGACAAAATTAGTGGACCAGAAGAATATTGTCGATATAATTTACTTGGACTTTAGTAAAGCATTTGATAAAGTAGACCATAACCTACTACTAGATAAAGTAGAAAAATGTGGGTTAGACAGCATCACCACCAGATGGATTTGTAACTGGCTGACCAACCGCACTCAATGTGTAGTCCTCAATGGAACTGCATCTACATGGAGGGAAGTATGCAGTGGAGTACCCCAGGGCTCTGTTTTAGGCCCAGGGCTCTTCATCATCTTCATCAATGACTTGGATGAGGGGATAGTCGGGGAACTCATCAAATTTGCAGATGACACCAAGCTGGCAGGAATAGCCAACATCCCAGAAAATAGGCTCAAGATACAGAAGGATCTTGATAGACTTGAACATTGGGCGCTATCTAACAAAGTGAAATTCAACAGTGAAAAAAGCAAGGTTCTACATTTAGGGAAGAAAAACAAAATGCATAGGTACCGTATATGTGGTACCTTGCTCAATAGTAGTAACTGTAAGAGGGATCTTTGAGTCCTAGTGGACAACCATTTAGATATGAGCCAGCAGTGTGCAGCAGCTGCCAAAAAAGCCAACACAGTTCTGGGCTGCATAAACAGAGGGATAGAATCAAGATCACGTGAAGTGTTAATACCATTTTATAATGCCTTGGTAAGGCCACACTTGGAATATTGCATTCAGTTTTGGTCACCACGTTGTAAAAAAGATGTTGAGACTAGAAAGAGTGCAGAGAAGAGCAACAAAGATGATTCGGGGACTGGAGGCTAAAACCTGGAGAACGGTTGCAGGAACTGGGTATGTCTAGTTTGATGAAGAGAAGAATTAGGGGAGACATGATAGCAGTGTTCCAATATCTCAGGGGTTGCCACAAAGAAGAGGGAGTCAAACTATTCTTCAAAGCACCTGAGGTTTAGAACAAGAAGCAATGGGGTGGAAACTAATCAAGGAGAGAAGCAATTTAGAACTAGAGAAATTTCCTGACAGTTAAAACAATTAATAAGCAAAACAACTTGCCTGTAGAAGTTGTGAATGCCCCAACATTGGAAATTTTTAAGATGTTGGATAACCATTTGTCTGAAGTGGTGTAGGGTTTCCTGCCTGGGCAGGGCGTTGGACTAGAAGACCTCCAAGGTCCCTTCCAACTCTGTTATTTTAAGTAGTGGCCAAAATTGTGGAAACCTTTTGGGAAAAGTGTATTTTCTAAAATTAGCTACTAACACCACTTTTTTTTTTGGAGTAGTACCATAAAATTATATATCAATGGAAAGATAATTTAATCAAGAATGTAATTCAATAACTTTTATGAAGGGTTTGCTATTAGAATACCGTGTTTCCCCAAAAATAAGACCCTATCTTATATTTTTTTTGAACCCTGAAATAAGCGCTTAGCCTTATTGCCATGCACTCAAAAGCCCAATTGGGCTTATTATCAGGGGATGTCTTATTTTGGGGGAAAACAGGGTAGCAGTTACAGTATAAAGAAGAAAAGTGAAACACAGAAAAAATGAGATATACAAAAAATATCAAATCAGTTAATACTTAGTTGGGTAACCTTTAGAATGAATTACAACATCTTCGCATTGAGTGAACCAAGTCTTTTAGTTCTGCAGCTGTTATAATGTGAAACCAAGACTGAATGATTGCTTCTATTAACAGGGTTTTATTGCTGGGTTGCTTCTGACTAACACATTTCTTTAGTTGGCTCCATAGATTTTCAATTTGGTTAAGGTCTGGGCTATTCCCAGGCCATTCGAGCAGTGGAATATGATTATCTTGAAACTGCCCCCCCCAAAAAAGTGGTGTTATTAGCCAAAAATATACTTTTCCCAAAAGGTTTCCACAATTTTGGCCACTACTGTATGAAACAAGGTAAATACGGCTGAGAAGTTGACCCTTGGCTTGGAAGTTATATAATTTATTTTGAAGAGGATTGCATTCCCCTAGTAAGAATAGAACTTAATCAAATTTATTGTGGATTTACTCTTGTTACTGTATTCCTGCCACTGGGTAGAACAGCCTGTTAACAATTTTGGCTTGTACAACAACACCAGCCTTTTCTGATAGAAATAGTTTTGGGTTAATTGCTTAAAAATGAAATTAGGGTTCCTTGAGGGTAGTTCAAAAGCTGCAAATGGCTCAGAATTCTACATTTCTGAAGGATCTGCACTAATTCATTTAGCCATCCAGTCATTTTAATAAACCACTGTTGATTTCTCTGGTCCTAAACAACTTTAAACTAAGATTTGAATAACTTCTAATAGCTCTTACATCCTGATAAGTGTACTGTAGATTATTGATATTGTAACACAGAAGTGGGCATTCTCAATTTTGGTACCCTGTTTCCCCCCAAAATAAAACATCCCCTGATAATAAGCCCAATCAGGCTTTTGAGCGCACGGCAATAAGGCCAAGCACTTATTTCAGGGTTCAATAAAATATAAGACAGGGTCTTATTTTCGGGAAAACACAGTACTAACCATATGAAATCAACTCACATACCTGTTCAGTACACACACCCCCCCCAATTGTGGAATGTTTCTGCTATATATTAAAATCTTATCTGTTTGCCCAGATATTTTGGTTTTCTCTCTTATCTATCATTAGCTGTTCTGTAGTTTCTTAACAGTATACCTTATTGTATTTGTTATTTAATGCTTTAATCTATTTTTAGATATTTAAAAAGTAAAATGATTTTTAAATCATTTTTAAAAGTACACAAGTAAGTCAGCTATCATTTGAACAAATTTCAAAGCCTCCCTCTTCTACGATAGAAAGATGACAAAATTGTTAAATATCTATTAGTTTTTCATTGAGTTCAATTAAAATTTTTATACCTATGTGCTGGGCAAGAACTGAAAAAGGCTGACTACAACTTGGGAATTCCAATGTTTATTATTCATAATAAACATCTTGAAGATCAAAGCTGATGAATTTATGAATCCCGTGGCATCCAGCATAATCTGGAGAAGGCTATATTAACATTTTGTAATGGGAAGACAGATTAGTTAACTCAAGGAAGGAAAGGTGCACTCAGTCTTTCCATTGAGTCATCTATGTTTGAATAAAGTAATGCATGATGATGTTTCAAATATATTTAGCTTATGAACAATCATTGACACATGGACTTTCAGGAAAGCTGATATCAAAATGTGATTTCCTCTAGTGATATAAAACAAGCACCAATTCTGTTCAATAGGTCACATATTTTAAAAAAAACAATTGGTTCTTTCTAAATAGGGTGGACACTCTATTGTTGTAACAAAAAAAACTTACTTCCACACCCTTCTGTATTCTTAGCCTTATAAGATTAATTCCTGATTAACGCAACAAGCATTTGCTGCTAGAAAATGAGGTGATGGTTATGACAAATCAATAGATAAGCTGAATATTGCATTGGAATGGCAAACAAAAAATTTGTGGAAGATAATGATATAAATAAATTATTTCAAGAATGATAAATGCAGTCCCTACTGGATAGCATTGGAATAATACATTATCCAAGTATCATTTAATATATGCCTCCAGCATATAAAATAAAAAATTGTGATACAGGTTAATGGACACATACCTTAATATATAGCAGGGATGCCCAGTTTGAGTCCAAAGACTACAATTAGGTCACATAAGTAGCCCTTAATAGGCTCCATCCCACGAATAAAGACGTAACCTTTCTGAAAATGTTGAAACCACCAAAACAAACAAGCCTTCGGAAAAAAATCGAAATGTTGGGGAAAATAGAATTCTATGCAGTATCCATTTCTACACTGTCCTTTATTGATCTAAATTGACACTGCTGTTTTAAGAACATACAATGCACTAGTATAATTTGCTTTGCTCATATAATAATGTTCATATTATGTTTACTACCGGTAATTGATTTTATATTAAAGTATAAAATTTGATTTTATATTAAATTATAAAAGTTTCCAGAACTTTTAACTAGTGTTCTAGAGGTTCTGAAAAGTTAGCAACAAAGAAGTTCACGCAAATCAGGCTCCCTCTGGTGAAATTGGCAATGCCTGCTGGAAGCACAGGTTGTCTTCTGCATACTGGAATAATAAGATACTGGGTATACTGAGAAAGGTCTTCCTGTTTTCGATTATAGAAAACATTGGGAGTCAATAAAAGATACTGATTCATGGCATTTTGTCTTATTGCATTCAATTTCTTACAAAAAAGTTCATGTTTCCTCTCTATTTTTTCCATTTTTCCAGAAGAAATGTTTCTAAAAATAAATGGTTTTTTTTCACTCCAAGAACCTTTACTTTTACTTTTCCATTGGTAAAAAGAGAAAAGCGAAGGATCGGAACAGAATAAAGATGCAGAGTGAGAATTACAGAAAAGCAGACATTAATATATGCCAGATGCCAAGCATCCAGATTTTGATCATATGACCATGGGGATTCTGCAACAGTCATTAAGTGTTAAAAAACAATCATAAGCCACTATTTTCAGTGCTGTGGTAACTTCAGTTATTAAACAATGATTGTAAGTCAAGGACTACCTGCACATCTGGGCACAAGCAACTGTATAAATTCTATTGAATTATTTAAAATAAATAAAAAAATATTTTAATTTTTGCCATTCACATTTCATTCTGTCCTTCCTTTTTTAAAAAAAAAAATTTTTTTTTTAATTTATATGCCACCCTTCGCCGGAGACTCAGGGTGGCTTACAATGGGTTAAGCAATAGCCTTCGTACTTTTGTATATTTTTTAATACAAAGTCAGCTTATTGCCCCCACAACCGGGTCCTCATTTTACCCACCTTAGAAAGGATGGAAGGCTGAGTCGACCTTGAGCCTGGTGAGAATTTAACTCACAGTAATTGCAGGCAGCTGGATGTTAAATACTGCCTTAGTAGGAGCATTCTTTTGCATTCTTTCTTTAATTATTCTATTCCATATTTCTTTGATATTAGTGTAACTCTTGTCCCACAGTGAGTTGTCCTGTGGCGAGTTGGCCATGGTGAGTTGGCTGTGGTGAATTGTCATAGACCCTATGTTATTGTTAGAAACACCTCTGAAATGGGTGTGAGATATATAAGAAACTCAGCAGGATCGAAAACTATGCCTCTAATTCCCCATATATAGCTCTTTGGAGACTACTGAAAGAGACATGCAAATTTCCATGGACACTCAAAGATTTAAAATTTGGATTTGGATTTATTTTCCCAGTTGATGACCTGATATCCTTTGAATACATTTCCTTATATTATACCAAGGAAGCTTTTAGTGCCAGATAGTATCCAATAAAGGTAGAGTTAATACTAGGCTGATGAAAAAATATTTCTTTTGCTAATACATATGGCAAGCCAAGTGTTAAAAATCACCCAGTGTCAAGAATAGCATTATATATTTATTAAAGTATTTAAAATAGTTTAATTTTCTTACACTTAAAGTACATATGTTTGTTACATATAGTTGTATTCAACAAAATATATAATGTTTATTGTTAAATCCAGGAGTGTCATTTTGCATATGGAAGGGAGAAAGAATTTTTCTTAGTATAAAATGCTTTAATGGAGAAAAAAGAACAAAACTCCAAAGTATGTTTCTTTGCGGAAGCTGCCCATGTTATCTGTGGAACAGCATCACTGCCATACTCAATGTATTTCTTTCTTTCTTTCTTTTTTTGTAAACTTGGGAAAGTATCTCAGCATAAAGTATTAAATATTATACAAAACATCAAATTTAATAATTCATATTTTACATCTTTTCCTAAAAATACCGTAATAAAATCACTGATTAAAAAGTAAAACATAATTCAACTTAGTAAAAAAAAACCCTTGAGGTTATATTTTACCTTTGCATTCAGGAACAGACCCTCTCCAGATCCCAGTTTTATTATCTTCAGTTATACAATGCAGAAGATTATCTCCAGAAAGTGAAAAGCCAGGATCACAGATATAGGTCACATTTGAGTTAAGGGGAAAAGTTCCATTCTTTCCTCCAGTATAAGCTCCATTCCTTATTTCTGAAGGAGGAGGACAAGTGGGCCCTGAAACACAGACAAAATTTTGTGATTGGTAAAAAATATGCCAAAACAAATGGGCAATTATTTTTTCTAGGAGAGGAAACTGGATTGTCTGTCTGTCTGTCTGTCCATCCACCCACCCACCCATCCATATCCAAGATCCAAGAAAGAAAGAAAGGAAAAAAGCCACAATTGCTCACATGACAGCTAGTTCCCTATATTAGCTTTAATCTAATTTCTCAGCGTTTGAAACTAGTATGAGGAGCTGCTAAATTTAGAGGTGCTCCAGTGGCATCCCAGACTGTTCTAAGCATTTCATACCCATTCAATCCCCCGCTACAATCCACAGGCAAATCCTGGACCCAGGCTGTTCGAAAGAATTAAAGAATCTTACTGAAACATATTGGAGGCTTTGGTTTCCATACGACTGTATTATTAGAACGTGAACGTGATAAACACTGGCTTGTAGGTGATCCAATTAATTGGTACCTCAAGAAAAGAAAAAGAACATAATACATTTTAATCTCTTTCTCTTTCAAAAGATTGGAAAATACCATGGATAGCCAAGAAAACACATGTATTATTGACGTTTACTGCCTTATTTAAAGCATAAATTATCAGGGTCAAATTACAACATTTTGGGAATATGTGAAGAAACAGGTCCCTTGAGAAGTCCATGTTTCTGGGATAGGAGAGAAGAGGATGTCTCAATTACAGCAGTGATGGGTACACTATTGGGAGACCTGAAGAATATGTAAGCAGAGAGGGTTACCAGATAGATCCTCTTCCTTCCTTCCTTCCTCCCTCCCTCCCTCCCTCCCTCCCTCCCATCCATCCTGGAGAGAAATTGTTTCAACTTCTACCCTCAAAACGACATAAAGCATTGCACACCAGAAGAACTAGACACAAGGACAGTTTTTTCTCACATGCCATCACTCTGCTAAACAACTAATTCGCACAACACTGTCAAACTATTTACTAAGACTGTATTACTATTATTCTTCTCATCCTTCCTATTACCCATCTTTTCTACTTATGACTATAAACTTGTTGCTTGTTATCTTTACGATGTATAGTTTTATTTAGTTTCCTAGTATGATTTTGATAGCTTATTTAGTATCCTATGACTAAGTGTTGTATCTTAGGATTCATGATGAATGTATTTATGATGACTATGATCATGATTTATCATTTATATCTTTTATGTACACTGAGAGTTTATGCACCGAAGATAAATTCCTTGTGTGTCCAATCACACTTGGCCAATAACGAGTTGTGTTGTGTTCTGTTCTGTTCTGTTCTATTCTATTCTATTCTATTCTATTCTATTCTATTCTATTCTATTCTATTCTATTCTATTCTATTCTATTCTATTCTATTCTATTCCTCCCTCCCTCCCTCCTTCCTTCTTTCCTTCTTTCCTTCCTTTTTCATATTTGCTTACATTGTTAAGAAGAAATCTAGTCATTTCACAAGTGGCAAAAAAGTCTAACTCCACTACAAAAATTCTCTTCCACAGCAAAGAAAATTTGGGAAAACAAATCATGAAAAAAAATCTATTTTTTTATTAATCTTTTATTTTTATTCATTCCTTTTTCATTTACTATTTACTGTGCTCATGCCATGTTGACCACTTGCAATAGCCAGGTGCCCTCCCTGAGCCTTGCTACATCTGTCTTGCCATTCATGCACCCTTTCTCTGAGTCTTGCTGATTTACAAGTGCATCACTTAGCAACAAAAATTCCACTCTCAATTGCTGTCTAAAATAAAGGACTACTTGTATCATAATTAGACTTTGCTAAGACAGCCAACTTAACACACACCCTTCATTACAGGTGAAATTTACTTCTGCTCTTAGCAGGAAGTCTGTTAGAATAATACGGTCACCATTTTCTGGTCTCCCTGGATCACCACATGATTGTCCTAGGTAATAGGGAAAAAAATATTGAGAATTAGTATTATTCTATGGCTCTGTACATATATGGCTCTGTACATATATAGCAATAAAAGATAATTTCAATCAGTCATATAAAAAGCTTATAAATTAGTATTAGTATTCTATGGCTCAGTACATATATGGCAATAAAAGATAATTTCAATCAGTCATTTAAAAAGCTTATAAATTTTCTTGGGAGAACAGTCATAGTGGAAAGACAAGCTAATTTAATGTGATCCTGTTGCGAACCGGTAGTAAAGGTAAGTAGAACCCACCCCTGGAACATACAGTAGAAAAAGTAGTTGAAAATATTGTGGGGTTTCTGAATAAAAACTGATAAACATTCCAGATTTATCTGTGGTTAAAAAAAAGAAAAAGAAAACATGGATAACTGATGCAGCAATAGGGTGAGAAGACAAAGAATTAAAGAAGCAGAGTATCAAGATCTGAAAATCATAGTTAAAAGGTATGGGCATAAACTGGCTATGTTATTCTCAGTGGCTATTGGTTATCGGCCCTCTGGTCACCATACCAAAAAATCTTGCACTTTGACTGCACATTGACAAAATCTCCATTTGTCAATTACAAAAGGCCACACTGCTTAGATAACCACATATGCTATGTCAATATATAACAGCATCCTAGATTCTTGAAAAAACTATGCATACAAAGACCAATACTAGTTAAAGAGCTGGCAGCTGTGATTTCCCATTGTTGTGTATAACAACAACAACAGATCGTCATTTGGAACACAACATGCCAGATATCACAGTTGTCGAAAACCGTACAACTTATTGATATCGCTGTACCAGGAAATGCCAAAGTCTAAGCAAAAGAAGTGGAAAAAATCATGAAATATCGTGACCTGGCCATCAAAACTATGTGATTATGGATGAAACAGTGATATCCATTGTCATCGGGGCACATGGTACCATGTCCAAGAATTTTATAAAATACATCAAGAAATTGCAGCTTCCTGCAAAATAACACCAGCAGAACTGCAAAAACAGCACTACCTGGAACATCCTACATTTTAAGAAGATACGTGGTTGATACTTAGGATGCTGGCAGCAACCCTTTTCAACCATCAGCACCAATCAATGATATTTGTAATACATTTTTAAATGTTCAGTTGACTGAGTTTCATGTTTAATGAATAAAAGAGACGATGATGATGATAATAATAATGTCTTTTGGTTATTTTTGTTTTTTAATGTAGTGTCGCCTTTTTCAAGAAAATAATTTATCACTATTTATCACTATTTATCATTTTACTGTGCTATCTGTTGCTTCCAATATTTGTATTCTGTATAATGCAACTCAGGTTTGAAATTATATAACATACCAGGTATCTTCAATCGCTTACTGAATTATTGAAAAAAATTATTAGATTTGTAATCCCTCATTTTTTTCCTCTGGTTTTATTGTATTGCCAGTATATTGCATTGTTTTTGTTATGTTGTTTAATTGTTTCATATTGTTTTATTTGTTTGTTACCCACCTGAAGTAATATATATGACCAGCTATATTAATTACTTTATTATTATGGAATAATAAAGTAAATAAATAATTACATAAAATCACTGATCTCCATTCTGGCACTTAAATTACATATCAAGAGGAAAATAGTAATAAGCAGTAGGTCTAACTTGAACTATAAATGCAGACATACTGTATAATAATGATAATAATAAAAATTATAAATTAATGAGTATCAAACGGAAGTGCTTACATTTTGTAAGTGTCACTAGCATCCTATAAACAGAAAAGATTATCTCAATTACTTGTGCTTGAAGATGAATATAATCAACCACCCTAGATCATGCTTAGATTCTCCTTTCTCACTATGGAAGACATTATTCAAACCTGAATCAGAGCCATCAACCCTCACATCTCCTAGTGCTCAGGTTTCTGGCAGAAATAAAATAATAAGTCTGAATAAATATTTCATAAAAGGATAAAAAATTAGTCAATATCCACCAGTATTCCATGAAATGAAAAACATATGCTATAATTACAGTTCACAGCCAATCAATAAGCAGCTCCTCAAAAAGCAAATAATTTAAGGGTAATAAAAAAAATAAAGATGCCAATAAAGCTGCATATGATATCAACTAAACTAAAAATATAGTGTGTATCTATTAGTCTTTTAAGAGCCTCAGAAGTGTACTTCAGGAACTCACCATTATAAATATTATTAATTAATAGCACACATCAGTTGGCCTTTGTAGGATCATATCTGTGCAAAATCATTACCAAATGAATCAGCAATTATTCAATGCAGTTTTTAAGATAGTTTCAATGGAAGATACTGACCTTTACAAAAATCTGGGACTGGTGACCAGGTATAATCCGAAAGGCAAGTAATAGGAGGCCTTTTTGGACGACCAGGAATGTGCTCAGCGCTTCGGTGGCAAACATGATGCACAACTGTTCCCACAGGATAAAAAGTAAGAAATTCCTGCACTATGCTAAATCTGGTTGCGTGTGGACCCTCACAGCCACCTGTCAACAAAAGCAGATGAAGGTTTATAAAAGAAAGGCTTTTTAAAACTTTTTTTTGCTTGTTAAAATATGTGTTATGTATATTTATTATGGGTTGACAACTGATAGAAGAAAGGGCATACAAGTCACTAGCTGCTATATTTAACCTCTTCCTGGCAGCAATCTCATACCCAAGAAATGAGTCTACATTTCTTGCTTCATTCTGATTTTGATTGCCCCACCCAGGTGACTCCATAGAATGACACTAGGCCAGGGGAATTTGATGAAAACCAAATCACAGTGCAGATATTGAAAGGAGGTAATAAAAAAATAATACAGAAAGATGTCTGAAACAGGAAGAAATGTTGTTCAAGATAAGGATCTTTAATGTTTTATCAGGTTCATACCACTGTGTTTGGAAACTATTAAACAGTATTTAGAACAGATTTCATAAATGTGGAAGATGAAAAATATACTGCCTTTTATTGAAGTTCTTTTAAAGAAAAAAAACATTTTGTTTATATTTTGTTATTGTTTGTATTCAGTTGTTAAGCTTTTTTATATTTGCCTCTTATTGTACTTGCTAAATGACCACAATCCTTGCTTTCCATGTTACAATCATTGCGTGACAGTGTGGGTTAGAAAAGTTTTGGGTGTCTCAGCCATAAGGGAGGTTGAGGATCCCTTATGCCTGAGACATCCCATGCTTTGCTTAATAACCCACACTGTCACTTAATGACTGTAACATGGAAAGCAAGGATTGTGATCATTTAACAAGGTGATCACGAGGATGCCTCACTTAACAACTCCACAACTTATGACTATAATAGAAAGGCTTCATTATCAGAATCAGAATAAAGCTGGAAGGGACCTTGGAGGTCTTCTAATCCAGTTCCTAAACCATTTCAGACAAGTGAGTGTCTAGTCTCTTCTTAAAAGCCTCCAGTGATGAAACACCAACAACTTCTGAAAGCAAGCTGTTCCACTGGTTAATTGACCTCTCTGAACTTCCTCCTTAATTCCAGGTTGCTTCTTTCCTTGATTATTTTCCATCTGTTGTTTCTTGTCTACCTGCCTTCTGGTGCTTTGGAAAATAAACTGAGCCCCCCCTCTTCATGGCAGCCCCTCAAATACTGGAATATTGCTATCATGTCTACCTGTACTTAAATTGTTTATTAAACTGGACAGGTGGAAGGACGACACTACCATACCATATCTGATTACTTTTAGTATCACTGTATTTATTTCTTCCCACTTTTTTTGTCCCACTGTTGTATTTCAGGTTAGTGTTTCAGCTGCTATCACATGGGTACATGCCTTTTTGCTTGCTTTGATATTAAATGATATTAATACTTCATCTCAATCTTTTTTTATATCTTTATAAAAAAGATTGTTAAAAGGATGGAATCTCCACTTAGTATACATGTATTAAGTTTTTAAAATGAGATGAGAAATTCATCTATATATATGTTCAGTTTATCTACCATATTAATTTTCATGGACTTAGGCATTTCATAGATGCTAAAATTGCAATAAAATTATATTTTTAAATTTTAATAATAAAAACATAATGATTAATATAAAATTATAAGAAAATATAGATATAAAAGTGCCTATAACTGCAATCACTTCCCAAATGTTTCCTGTTTCCAAAATCAAGATGTATTAGCTTCTAGGAAATTATGGAGAAAATGAACATAGACTATTTTGGAAAGGCAGTCCCTTAGATACCTTATCAAGCTTTAGCCATATAAAACTTTAAAAGTAGTAACCAGAATCTTTTTTTACCAACCATTTTATTTTACTCAAAAAATTAACATACAAAATACCAAAGAAAAAAAATAAAAGAGACAAAATAAAACTAAACAAAAACATTAAAAATGTGAATTGAAAAGAAACAAAGGATAAAAACATATCTCCCCCAGTTGAACAGACACATCTATTGCAACAATAATAGTTTCCCTCCTTACAAACTAGTTCAAAATTTATAAGCTTCTACATCTATTTGCAACCCAATTGATACATTATATATATGAAAGGAAAAATAGTTAATATGTTAAACAACAGCAAAGTTTAAATTCAAAGTAATCTGCTAACAATCTGTTATCGCAATTATCTCTTAGAAAGTCTACAGGGGTTTCTTATTTACTTAAATACCCTTATTTGGTTCTTAATAGTGAAACCGTTCCTTAGGTTTTTAATTGGAAAATTTCCCAACAATTGCATCTCATTTCCAAAGTTCATATGTCTCTGATGTAAATATCTCTCTGCAACGTCCAGTGTTGAATTATTCTCCTTGACAACACTACATTCCTCTTGCCAAGAAAGTCTAGTCTATCCTTCATTATATCCATTAGCTCAGAATTTCCTACATTCATTCTCCTTTCAATCTTTTCGGCCAGATGAATATTTTTCAAACCAAACACTTTCTCTTTGCATCTGACAGCAAAGATCAGTTTCTATTTGCTCAAATTGCAAGATTATTTCCTGCTTTGGATGTCATCTTGAGTTTGCAAAACCATTATTGACCCATTGAATTTGTTGTTTATATTTTCAAATAAAACCTGTAAGTTGGAAGCCTTTTTTTCAGATGTCTCCCAAAAAATCTTATCTCCTTTTAGAGGCATGAAAAACACTTTTGTTCTCTCTTCAAGCACAAGAGAAACAGATAAATTTTAAGAGCTTCTACAGGGAAAGGCTCCCCCACCCAGGGTTTAAAAGGGGGAGATTTTGCCATCAAAAATGTAAGAGATAAATATTAGGGGGTTTTTAAAAAGAAAAAAGAAGAAAAAGCTATAGAACAAGCAAAATTTATAGTATAATCCTGTGTAAATATATGTTCCACTGCAAACTTCCTTACAGCTAAAACATAGGTTAGAACTTAATAGTAAATAGTGAAAGATCAGAAAAAAAGGTGTAAATGTCCAGCAAGGGGTTACAAAATAGATCAGAAATCAACTAGTCATAAATTAAGAGATTTTAAAACTTCAAAAAGTGCAATTAAATCCCAGGCATACTTAAGAAAAATGAGCATCTGAAGGGAAAAGGTGATAAGAGATTAGACCTTCTGATCACTCCTTATTGAGAACTGTGGGCACCTAGACCTCTTCTTCTCTGTTTGTGCATGATTGTCTGAATGTCGTCTTGGGTCCTTTCTAGTCTCCCCTTCAAAAAATGGAGAGCAAGACCACCAAATAATCAGCTTTGGTGGCAAAATCAGTTGTTCATTGGTAGGAGAAAAAAAAATCCCCCTCTGTTCAGCCAGCCATCATGGGGGAGGAGTCGGTAGCAACTAGAATCTTAACTTGCATTCTGGAATACACTGGCAGTCAACATATATCCTGTAGCAGCAGTGTAAAATGCCAGTACTGAGATTGGCCAGTGAACTGCATTCTGGACCAGCTCAAATTTCTTCTTGATCTTCAAAGGTAGCCCCATGTACAGTGAATTTAAGTAATCCAATTGGGAGATGACAAGAGCGTGAATGATCCATCTTCAAAGAAACCTGTTCCACATACGGCTTCCACTACTGTAATAGCTGAAGCTGAACAGAACCCCCAGGCTATGAAGCTGCTTCCTTTTGGGGAGCATAATCACATCAAGAATCAGCCCTGGATCAGTCACCTTGCTTGGGTTCCATCTGAAACGTTTCCTCATTAAGAATCTGACAGTCTCTAGCCATTGGGGTAGGACTACTACCACATCCTCCACTGGGCAGATGGGAAAAGTAGAGAAGTAGTAGTGGGTACCCTCAAGATATTGTGGGTGATTTAAGTAGCGGATGATCTTTTCTAGTACTTTGGCTTATATGTTAAGTAGGGAGGGGGCCAAGCCTGGGGCATTCTGTAAAAGAATTGTCTCTCCACTCAAAACAACTGCTCACGTAAAAGTAGAACCACTATAACATGATGTCTCCAGCTTCCAACCTCACAGCTCAATCTTCTAAAGCCCAGCGAAAATGTGAAATTATGCCATCTTACCCTGCCAAGGATCTTCCTCCCAGAAAGAACAATTTTGGGGGGGGAAACCATGTGTACATGCAGGGAAGAAACATCCTCAATTTGTGTTTTCTGCAAGATAGCAGAGGAGCTTCATATCGGGAGGCATACCTTGTAGTAAATTTTGAAGCTTATGAATGATTTGTAACTTCTGCAGTCTTGTGATTATTGCAGAATCTTGTGATTATTTTATGCAAAATCTTATATAGACACTCCAATCTCACTGAGTGCTTATGCTTGCTATGGCAAATTATTGTTTTACACTTTTGTTCTGCACAGAATAAAGTTTTGCAGTCTCTACTCTCAATGTGTGAATTAGCTATTCACAACTAGCCCATTTTAGGGACAACAAAGATAGCTAGCCTGATTTTCACAAGGAACTGTTACGCAGCATCAGTGCTATGACAGAAAAACATACCCTGTTATTAATTGGAAAGGGATTCTTGTGGGCATCCAGGTGCCAAGCTATAAAAGGCTTTAGAGGTCAACATCTTAAATTGGACCTGGAACCCAATAGCTAGCCAATGCAGAGTCCAAAAAAGCATTGTTATGGGTGCCCAACTTTCACAGCTCCAAAGTACTATATGTAGGCCACTGCAATATGGATCAACTGCAGTTTCTGAATACTCTTTAAAGGCAGTCCTAATTAGACTGCATTACAGTAGACTAGTCAGGTGGAGATAAGTACATGAGATTGGCTTGAACCATTGACTTCTATTAAAAGTCTCAAGGTAATAAGAGTATGGTGATATTCAACTTTGAATAGAATTCCTTTCATACACTGATAAATTTATAGTTATTCTCAATAATTATGCAATGTCACTAGCAGAACATGTTAAAATTCTATAGAAATATTGTTTATCATCTCTCTGGTTATAGCTTTACTTGGAATAAATTTAATTTGCTGCTGCAGGAATCCACTATATTTATAGATTATTCTAAAAGGGCAGGATTTGATTTTGTACAAAAATAAAATATTTAGGTTTATACCTTTCTTAAAAACATTGCTGTGTGTTCAATTAAATATGTACGAACTGATAGCTATAATTTCAGTAGGTATAACTCAATAATTCCCTTTAATTTTTTGAGCAAGATTAATGTTATCAAAATGAATATTACATAGAAATTAATGTATATTTTAACAGAGTTTCCAATGCTTCTTTGATTCTTTATAAACATGAAAGAATTATGATAATATTTTAATGGTAAATTTAATAAGAACTTGTTTATGGTAACATAAAGCCATTCAAATACCTTCGGCCAAAAATCTTATAATGATGCTAACCTATCTAATATTACATATAAGAACTGAATTTTCCATTCCTATAGTTGTTATATTTTACTTCGCTCCTTTTCTACAATGGCCATTTTGTCCCCAGATCCATTCTTGACCTTAGTAAACATGCTCTGCCAACACTTAGAACTTCTCTTCCTCCTTGTAGCCTTCACTAAATCTCTCAAATTTTCCTAATTAACTGTAAAATTGTGTTTTTATATAGCAAAAGCTTGAGAGAATTACTCAATGTTCTTATTCATTGTGAAGTCCCCCAAACCCCCAATCATTCTATATTCTCTTGTCTTATGTAGGAAGTTAGCACCCACCCCTTTCCTAGAAGAATGAAATATTTTGGGAAATATTAAAAAGGCAGAATATTATGTTTCCCTGGATGAGAAATGGAGAAGCATGTTTTAAAGACAAAGCAGCTCCCACCTTCCTGCCTCTACCCTTTTGTTAATGGGCCAGAGGCAGAAACTCAATCTTTGTCAATGGACCTCATCTGCAAGACAATGGGACCCATCTAGGACAGAAACTCACTACATGGCACCTGGGAAGATTACATCAGCCAGCAGGGCTAGCTAAGACCCCCACCCCCTGGAAGTCTGACAACCAATCAGGATACTCTTTCTGGGCCCCAGGAAGTTCAAAGCCAGAGAGAGCATAAAACCCGGAGACTCGCTGTATCTGCCTTTTTTTCTGTTCAGGAAAAGCCATGTGATCCTGTCCACCATTAAACCATCTTTCCAAGCAGTCTCCATGTCTCCAGTGTCTTTTTCCCCACTTGGAGCTGAACCCAGAAGGATATTTCTTCCTACACTTATTTACAATCATTCATTCTCATCACTTAACACAATAAAGATTTTTTTCTGGGACAACTTCCAGTGAGGTGAGAAAAACCTACATTCTCATTTTTCATGGGAGAATTATAGCTAAATTCAACAGCTGGATATGAGATCCATACTGCAGAAATACTTTCTAAAAGAAAGTGAAATCTGTAGATTGCCCACATACTTCAGGCAGCTGGTTTTTATGAACGGACTGCAGTCCTAATGCTGCTTTTTTCAAGAGGCAACTGACTTTCTGGTTTTTCTTTGAAGACGTTTCACTTCTCATCCAAGAAGCTTCTTCAACTCTGACTGTCTGGTGGGAAATGGAAGGATTTATACTCTTTGTAGACAACTGGTCATTTGCATTATTTATTTATTTATTTTATTTTATTTTATTTCCAATTTCTATACCGCCCTTCTCCCTGAGGACTCAGGGCGGTGTACAGCCAGAAATAAAAAACATGAAATATAAATATTAAGACAATTAAAATATCTATAATTTGGCTACAAAATTTAAAACTCACAGACCAATTAAAATATTCAAAATATTTAAAATTTCTTCTTAAGCCAGCCTGGCTTGTTGGAAAAAATGTGTTTTTAGGGCACAGCGGAAGGCACTGAGGTCATGAATTCTCCTAATCTCCGGGGGCAACTGGTTCCAGAGGGTGGGTGCCCCCACAGAGAAGGCTCTCCCCCTGGGGGTCACCAGCCTACATTTTTTTGGCTGATGGCACCCTGAGGAGGCCCTCCCTGTGGGAGCGCACGGGTCGATGGGAGGTCATCCGTGACAGCAGGCGGTCTCGGAGATAACTAGGCCCTAGTGGGTCATTAAGGTCACTGACAGGTTTATCTGTGTCTCTATAAACCTCCAAGTGACCTTAAAGAATGCAAATGACCACCTGTCTGCAAGGAGTATAAATATTTCCATTCCCCACCATCCAGCCAGAGCTGAAGAAGCTTCTTGGATGAGAATCAAAATGTCTTCAAAAAACCCCCAGAAAGTCCAGTTACCTCTTGAAAAAAGCACTTTTGGGACATGACCTGGATGATTGAGAATCTCCATAGGCATTGAGCGGACTGCAGAAACTGCATGCATTTTTACAGTTGATTCTGATCAGCTGGAGGATGATCACCATCACTATTGTTTTTGTTTCACTCTTTTTTCTCTTTTTGTGTAATTAATTAAAAAGCAATAAAAAAATTAAAGAGGCACTGCGACTAATATGCAACAAGCACAATGAAAGTCCACTTTTATCCCAAGCACGTTCTTATCTTTGTTTGCCTGCTAGTATCTCTAATTTAGAGATTACCTGAATAATTTATACAGCCTACATCCCAACAACTAGAAAATAAATGCATAGCTGTACATTCTTTCCAGCGTTTTTATACATCTTCAATTACTACATTAGTATTGCAGTATTTAGGAATAACAGCAAAATATTAATTGAATGCCAATGGGATGGCATCACTAATCTTAATTTGCCATCTTGAAGTCATAGAAATGAAGTAGAAATCTATCAGTATTGCAGTTACCAAAAAAATCAAGAAAAAGAAAACACAGGATTCTGAAAACAGCAAAGTTTACGCTAATTTTTAAAAAGAGTATACAATATGTAAGTATGAAAGCACTGGCCAATCTCAGCTACATTTGCGCTTTTGATGCTGCCAGCTTTGCTAAAAGTCCAGTTGGTCAAGAGCTATGGGTATCTCAACTTCTTTCAGCCATATGGGAACTTTCGCCCTCACGTTTGATGCCCCACCCAACTACTTAAATGGCTAACTGGCTTCCCCCTGTGGGATGGGTTGGGGGAGTGGAAAGATGAAGGAAGAGCTCTTCCTGCTTCTTTCACTTTTTTTTCTTGTCCTCTGAAATTTCAATCCAATCTACAAAACCAACCTGCTGCCCATAATGCTTCTTTGGTGAAGGGCGGGGGGGAGCCCTTTTTTTCCACACCAGGAAAAGAAGTATGGGGAGACCAAAAGAGAAGAAGGAACAGGTTGGAAGAAGGAGCAACTGCCAGGCAGTGTCATCAAAATCTGATGTTTAAAAAAATTGAAAAGGGGGAACAGGGGTGGGAGGAGAAGAAAAGACAAAATAAGGGTAAAAAAAAAGAGGCATGGAAAAAAGGAGCAGAAAAATTGGAAGAGGAAGTAGAGAGGAAGCAAGAGAAAGAAGAACAGAGCAGGAGAGAGAGGAGGTAGGGAAGTAAAGGAGAGAAACAGAATTCAGGAAATGTGCCTCTATATCCTTGTAAATCAAATAAATAAATAAATAGCCTAAGTACTAGATAATTCTTAATTACTCCCTTCCTTTTAATAAGCCACAGGTAATATAACAAGAAAATATAAAGAAGATTTTAAAAACTTACGCTCACAAAACTCTTCCAATGAGCTCCATCTTTTGTCTGGAGAACAAAATGCAATGTATGGTTTGGTAGAATCATCTCTATAGCCAGGAAGACATGTGTAGACTACTGACTCACGAGGTTTGTAAGTAGATTTAATAGGATCAAATGGCCTAGCATTTTTCAATACTGGTGGAGGTCCACAGTCACCTAAATTAAAGAGAAAACATTCATTTTAGTCAATGTGCAGCTAGTTTGTTCTGCAATATTTTCGATTATATAATAGAACAGTGGTTCTCAACCTTTTCTTCACCACAGACCTCTTTTAAATATCTTTTGTGGCCGCGGACCATGGCCATGGAGCCCCAAGACTTCAGATTTAAATCATAACATTTCTTCAAGCCTTCCTGGACCCCTTGTGATGACATAGCAACCCCCCCCAGGGGTCCACAGACTACAGGTTGAGAATCGCTGTAGTAGAATATATCATAATATATTTATACTAGCTGTATGCAATAGAGAATGAATTTTGTTTATTTATTAATTGGAATTTATTTATTACTTTACTATATTACCAGCTTCAAACGATGTTTTCAGCCATAAAATCAGCACAATAAAACAGTAAATTTATTGTTGTTGTTCAGTCACAAAGTTGGGTCCAACTCTTCATCACCCCATGGACCATAGCACATCAGGCCCAACTGTCCTCACTGTCTCCCAGAGTTTGCCCACATTCAAGTCCATTGCATCAATGCCATTATCTAAACATCTTATCCTCTACCGTCCTCTTCACCTTTTGTCTTCAATCTTTCCCAACATCAGGATCTTGTCCAATGAGTCCTTAGGTATTTGAGCTTCGCCTTCAGTATCTGTCCTTCCAAAGAACAGTCAGGATTGGTTTCCTTTAGCATTGACTGATTTGATCTTCTTGCAGTTCAAGGGACTCTTAAGAGTCCGTCTCCAACACTACAATTCAAAAGCATCAGTTCTTCAGTGCTCAGCCTTCCTTTTGGTCCAACTCTCAAATCTATGTTCAAATTTGAACCAAGTTTACTAGGTCAGCCATACTTTTAGATCTGAGAATCAGCTCTCAAAATCCAAAGGCAACACAACTGACAATTGCTGAGACTTCTCTATTGCTGAAAATTTTGTGAATTTAAGTGTATAATATATATCTGGAGGAACCCCTACCTGGGGAACACTACACTAAGTCATTCTAAGCAAGTAAATATTTGCCTAATGAAATATAAATTACTCTGGAAATAGATATGTGGCTTGAATTAACATTCAGCAGCTTTGTGAGTACATATGTGAAATAGTAGGAAAAACTATTAGGGAAGACGGTATGTCTTTTTCATCAGCCTAGTACCAGAACCCATATCCTACATACTTGTGTCTAAAATATTCACTTAAAGGTATTTTATTTCCATCAATTTCCATTATTTGCGTCATGCCATAAGTATATAAATGGTGTAAACTTATGTGAATGATGTAAGTTTGAATTTAACAAACATTCAGATATTACAGACACATTCTCTCCTCAAAATTATTACTGAAATGAAGGTTGTACTTTCAAATACTAGTCTACTACTAGTGGAACTTTTGATAAAAGAATTATCAGTGTCTTCTGAGAAGCAGATCTTATGGGAAAAATGAGAACCTCCAGCCATAGATTCCACCTGGCCAACCATGCCCCACAGATGGACATTGGGTTGTCAAATCATACCCTGTTTTAAGGGGTTTTTTTAGCCAAAAAACATTACAAAGGTACTGCAAACATTCAAGATTGTGGCTTTTCAGACCTCTGCATCCTTGCTTTCTCATTCAGATAAGATGACAGTCCAGTAAAGCTGGCTGTCAAACCCATTGAGGCAGTCAAACTCAGGAAACAAGAACCATTTGGATTTCTGGAAATATTTATTGCCAGTATGGTATTGTAGCAGAAAACTGAAAGCTTGCCAAAGCCACTCTCCATATCACCTTGCATTCATCAATCTCTTTATCATGTTTTCCTCTCTCCTGGACTAAGAAATCTTTTCTGCAATGGCCTTCCTTCCTTCTTTGTATTCTTAGGGCCTGCTAGATATTTCATCACAGTGGCTGAGTAGTAAGTCAATGCCTAGAGTATCTTGAAGTTGTCTCTTCAAGATAATTGGAGTACCATGAAGTTTTGTTTCATCTGCACTAGCTTTATTTACCCCACATAGTTCTAAACCAGGAAAGTAAATTTAGAGCACAGGCAGTAAAATGACCATGTCGGACCAACACTTCCAACATCTATTTGAATGGAGAACACTTCAAAGGGGATAGGCTCTTGTTTCTCTCTCTAGACCTATTAATATTGTTAAATATTCTGAAATACATCGAGTTTGACAGGAGAAGGTAACCTCTGGCTAGTTGCAATTTTTAAAATTCTCTCTGCAAATTTATGAGGCACTTTTTTCCAACTTCCTCCTGATCTTTCTACAGGGCGTATAATAATGTTTGATGATAACATTACAATAGCCCTCCTGAATCAGCACAAGGTTCATCTTAGTTTAGATGCTTCTGTGGTGCTTGTAACCAAGAGATGCTGACATATGTTATTCCTGTTGTTCATCCCCTGCAACTCATATTGCCAGGCATGTTATCCCAGCCTGAAGATAATAATACAATAGTCCAGATAGACCTGCCCTCCAGGAATTCCTCTTGCCCCTTTTTTAAGCTATTCAAATTAACAGTCCCATATTTTGTGGCAATGAATTTCACAGCTTATATACTGTGTGAAAAAGTACTTTTTTGTCTGTTCTAAATGTCTTTCTAATCAGCTTCATTGGTAATCTCTATTCAAGGCAAAACTTCTCCCTGTCCACTCTCCGACAAGTGTGATTTTTAGACACATTGATTCACTCATCAGTCACTCTCTTTCAGAGCTAAATAATCTCAACATTTATTTTGAATTCCCTTTTCAGCTCTATTACATTTTTTCCAAATGTAGCAATGAAACTATACACAATATTCCAAAGATGAACATGCATTAAGGTTACATGAAGGTGCTAAAGCACTGAAAATTTAACTATCGGTTTCCTCAACTAGTAAGCCTAACTATAAACAGTTTGAAATTTTAATGACTCTTTTGTGCCTGTGCAGAATCCAGAACTGCAGCAGATGCAATTACGTTCAGGGTATTTAAAGAGTGATTCACAGGTCCAAAATAACGCCAAGTTATACACCATTTTGTCATCCCCCCGCCCGCCCCCCCTCCCCGTCCCCGAAAATACTTGCTTTCCAGGCAGAAGCATTTTACAAGTAGAAGCAAATGTAAACAAAGGTGGGATGAGATCAAGGTTGGCAAATTTATATTTGGTGTCCTGAGAGTTCACACCATTGCCAGGTCAGAACTAATACCTTGTTTCCAGAGGTGGGTTTCAGCGGGTTCTGACCAGTTCTGGAGAACCGGTAGCGGAAATTTTGAGTAATTCAGAGAACCGATAGTAAAAATTCTCACCGGCCTCACCCCCATCTATTCTCTGCCTCCCAAGTCCCAGCTGATCGGGAGGAAATGGGGATTTTACAGTATCCTTCCCCTGCTACCCTACCAAGCCACACCCACCAAGCCATGCCACACCCACCAAACCATTCCCACAGAACTGGTAGTAAAAAAATTGAAACCCACCACTGCCTGTTTTCCCCCAAAATAAGACATCCCCTGATAATAAACCCAATTGGGCTTTTGAGCATATGGCAATAAGGCCAAGTGCTTATTTCAGGGCTCAAAAAAATACAAGACAGGGACTTATTTTCGGGGAAACACGGGGTATTAATAACTGGTTTCACAGAACATAAACTGCATTTTCTTTTCTTTTCCATTCGTATCGATCTTTATGTGAAATAATAACCGAGAGTCGTGATCACAGGCTCTCTCCTATGATTATATTTTGAAGATTATTATTGGAACGGAAGAGAAACATCCTTTTTTCGGAACAACCGTCATTTGGAGGATGGGAAAGGCAGCAAGAGACCGGCTGGCTAACCGTCGAGTGAGTGGCCGTCCAAGCGAAGAGACGCAGTTCCCTCATCCCCTCCAATCCTTCCAGTTACTTACCCAGCACTCCGGAAAACAGTGAGAAGAGCACTAAGATTCTCGGACCCAGGTGGGAAAAGAAGTTCCCAAACATCACAGAGGAATTTCTACTCCTTTTATTCTTCCTTTCAAAGAATGAATCTCCAGGGCGCCAGGAATAAGGGTGCGGAACTGGAAAGGACGTGGGCGATAAAGACTAATGTCGGGAATCCCTCGGTGGGTAGTAGGCTTAAGCAAGGGCTTCCCTGCGACCAGTTGCCGGGGAAACAGGGCGGTGGGAAAGTCAAACTATTGCGAAAGTTCGAATTGCGTTTTTTTATAACTCACTCCAATTCTTGCTCTCGTCCCGTCCGAAAGTCTGACCGTCCTGTATTTGTGGCTCATTGCTAGGCGTTTGTTGTGTCAAACACATACTCTGTCTTTCCCGTTTTCAGAAATCCGGAAATGACTGTTTTTACCACACCTAATTGGCAGAGCCAAGCTCCAAAACCGTCCGCCTATTATACGGGCTTCTTTGCGGGCTTCGCCTTCCGTTCTTTTAAAAGACTCAAATCTGCAGGTTTTACCACAAAATTGTGCTTTTTCCAAAATACATGACTGCTTTACTTCCCTTCCACAAGAAGGCTAATTCCAGGCTATACCATTACGTAGATATAATGTCTCAATACGATAATCTGGGTTGTTTTTTAAAAAATACTATTATCAATTTTATATGAATTTTATATGAATTTATAATAATAGTGGCTATTTGTTTATGGAGATTTTCAGTGATCCAGGTCATAGCTGTCCCAAAGGTGCTTTTTCAAAAGGCAACTGGACTTTCTGTTTTTTCTTTGAGGTGGTTTCTTTTTCTTTGAAGAGGTTTCACTTCTCATCCAAGAGGGCTGAAGAAGTTTCTTGGATAAAAAACAAAACGTCTTCAAAGAAAAACCAGAAAGTCCACTTGCCTCTTGAAAAAGCACCTTTGGGACAATAGTGGCTATTGATTTTACAGTTCCCTAGTGCCTCCTATCTCCATGCCATTGTGTTCTAAAGGTGTATGTGATAAAGAATTAAGAAACATGAAATATACTTCTTCCAAATGTGAAGTATGTTTGCAAATTTTATGATTTTAAAATAAAATTATTTCAGAAATTATTATTTTACATGTATTGGATACCCCCACTCAATACTAAGGGGAAGGACATTAGATTTTGTATATTTGTTGTAAGAAATTTGAATATTCTTCCACTATGGTCTGTCTAGTCCAGCTAGTGCCTTATTTTGGTTTTATATTACTATAAATGTTAATACAAGTTTTGGAAGAAATATTATAGTTAGGGAACATAATGTGGTATTGAACTTTAATTCTAAACTATGGTATTTGTCATCTCATGAAGAATTTTGGAATACACCATAGAAAATATTTTTGGGAATAAGTATAAAAAATATATCGTCTTGATTTTAAGGAGTGAGTCCAGGGCATGAGTTTATTATTTAGTTCTAAATTGTTTGTTTTTTAAAATGAAATGATGATGAATAAGTTTTGATAGGGTTTAGATCTTATAAACTTCAGGATTGAATTAATTTATTCTGTTATATGTAGTAATATGGATCTCTTACACACACACACACACACACACACACACACACACAAATTAGGGATTTCTGGGCACAGAGGAAAATCTCAACTCATTTTAATCACTATTATGTATTTAGTTTTTCTTTTTTTTACTGTTTAACCATTATTTTTTTGCTGATGCTTTTTATTTCACTACTTTAAAAATGCAAGTGCCATGTTAGTTTGAATTGTCTGAAAACTATTTATATTTGAGTAGAGCCATAGTTGGCTCTAAGCTGATAAAAAATACTGTCCTTCATGCCACAGAAAGCATCTAACATCTAATGTAGTAGACTGATCCAGAAGCAGTGAAAGCTATAAATGTGATCCTTTTAGAGATATGCAACTTTTAGAACAAATTGAACACCATTAAGATCAATAAACCATATACTAACAGCATTTCTGTCTTGACTGGATTGAACTTCACTTTTTGGTTGTTTTCTTGTTCAGTACTGCAGCCAGATATTTACTTAGTAATTCCTGTATCTCACTAGATATGAATAAAATAGAGAAATAGAGCTGGGTTTTACCAATATTCTGAAGACACTTATGACACTTTTTTCCTAAATCACTAAATTATTTACTCAGTGATTTCATATAGGTATTGAACAACATGAAGGATAAAATGTATTGGTCTCACAATGGCTTCATTTAATGAGGTTGGAACCAATCTTTCTACAGGGGAGAAATGTATAGCTTCAGTGACTGAGGTGAGCTACTACTAAATATAATAAGCCATGAGGAACAAAGGACAGCATAACATAAGGTTAACCAAGTTTTTGCAAACACTTTATTGACATCAATGGATCTTAAAAACAAGGTGATTCTAAGAAAAAGAGATGGCCCTGGATACTTTTACAAATTCAAGTATTAGAATTGCAGAGTCTAAGTATTATTAATTTGATCAAATAGTTTGCTTTCAAAGTATTTACCCAACATGTCTCAGTGAGCTGCTGAAGTTTTGAATTCTCACTGGGCTGGATTCCCCAAATCCCCAAACCACTCAGAAAATTCCAGTTGTGATACTGCAAATATGCAATAATAAAGGAAACAAAGATTTTTCATCACTACCACAAAGTTGGCTCAATAATGAGTTCTTACTAGAGTTGGTTCAGAGCTGAGTTTTCCTTTACCTTCATCCAGTCACTTCTAACTTGCTCTTTTGCAAATACTGAGGTACGTAGCAACAACTGAATGGGTTTGACATTGGAGATAATGACACTCAAAAATTATTGTTCAACTGGCCTGTTCTTATCTTTATCTGAACTGACACAATTTTAAAAAAACCTTGCAGTATAAAACCTGTCAAAACTTTCTACAATATATTTCCATGCTGCCCTGGTCTAATAGATTCTCCATTCCTGAGGGGTGGTCACTGGTCAATCTCAATGGGAAGTTATTTGATCATAGCTGGTATAAAATCCTCCACTTTCAGACCACTGTCTTTTTCCCAATAGAAAATAAAAACAGATCCACAGTGCCATGCATATTGAGCCAATAACAAGTTCAAGAACCACAATTTTCTGAATAAAATATGAGCATCCCCAACTAAACCAGTCCCAAAATGAATGATGACATTTCTCAGAACTTGATACTGTTGAATATAGAATTCTCCTGGACCACTTATGAAGGTTGGGAGCTGATGGCATCATTTTATGGTGATGCTGCTCCTTATGGTGATTCTTTTCCCATCAGTTGTCATTGGGCATAGGAGAGAGAATTTGGGGCCTTAGCTTTTACATTATGAGATGGTTCAAAGCTCGGGCATCTCTCATCCTGTTTGGCATGTATATGAAACTTCAGCTTAATCTCTTGGTCTGCCAAGTCATAAACATTTTGCTATTCCAGAACGCCTTTGGGATCTGAGTGCTGTTGAGCTTCTGCTGTAAGAAATGTTATAGAAATGATAAGTTTTACTGTAATGTTATATTCTGTTTGTGTTATTGTCTGCCATTGTATACTTATGTTATTTTGACTGTAGGCTTTTGTACAGTGTGGATTAGCTATGGCTGAAGCCGTTCATAAAATAAATAAATAAAAATCCAGTCATTTGTGAACAATTCTGTGCAGTAGAAGGAAAACTCTTTTTATTATCTAATGGGACTTCAAATCTTGATGATTGATATACTCAAAAGAGTGGGAAACAAGATGATTGTTTTTCTCCAAAGCTTAGTGAGATATTTCTTGAACTTGGAATGTTTGTAACAGCTATGTGTATCTCAAAATATATTTTATTTAGAATGTTTTGCATATCTCATGGATTCCAGGCTCTCTGATATGAATCATGCTGCTATAAGGTGTGTGAATTGGCCACAGATTAGCTTTTTGCTGCCAAAGTTACAATCTAGTTGGTATGAGAAAAGACATAAACATGAAGAAATATTAAAACAGGTCAGAAATATGAAACATTTGGTATGTTTGTCAGGTCAAAGGGGACTCTACTGTGCCATATTCTTAAAATCCTGCAAAGTATGTGAATTTGTGAAATACCCAGGTATGTTAGTTTCCAAAGATATTTTAGTTTATTTCTTATGCAGAAAATAGTTCAACTCAAATGCTATATGGATGTCAAATATAATAATGTGAATGTATTAACAAAAGAGACAGAAAACTAAAAAACACAACAATAAATGCACTTTAAAAGTAGGCTATCATAAATTTATTCAATAATCCCAACAGTGTTCTGGCAGAGTTTTCAGAGTGTTGCTATATGCTTAGTCAGGTCTAAAAGCCATCAACAGAGCCACCTTAATAAGCTTATCCCTTGGCTGTGCCATCAAGAGTAGCACAGTTGACTTCTGTTACAGCTGATAACAGAAACTGATTACTATGTGTTTGTGGATATCCCTCTTCCTACAGTATTTCCCTTCCTTTTGATTTTAAGTTTTCCTCCAGCAGTCAGAATTTCATTTCAGATGTCAACTGCTCAGTCCTCATGAGTATGCGGTTCTTGCAATACTTTTAATTTTGGGGTTAGAAGTTAAGAATACTAAACCCTGATCAAAGAAGCCATCACTTGGAGAATTCAACTATACCTTTGCATACAAGACAGATGAAATTTTGCCAACAGGATAATCAGGTGTTTCCTTATGGCAACAAATCAGGAGTCTAGAAATTAATTTCTATGAAGAGTGATTGAAGACTTTTAATTAGGGAAGAAGCAATCGCTTCTATGCTGTCTTTCCTTTCCTTTATTTTTTTTTTTGTATTGCATCTGGAAATTGCAGATGGAAAATGCCTTAACTTCTAATGCAGCGGTTCTCAACCTGGGGGTCGTGACCCCTTTGGGGGTCAAACGGCCATTTCACAGGGGTCGCCAAAGCCCTCTCTCGCCCCCTCCTCACGCCTTCACTCACCCTCACCCTCTGCCTCTGTTGGATTGCTGCTCGGCGTTCGCTTACCCCGCCCACTCCCAATCTATTGTTGCCTCCTGAGTCCCAGCTGATGGCTAGAGGGGAAAAAATTGTTTAAATTATTGCCGTGGGGCTTCAAAGGGCTGCCCTACAGCTGATCAGTGTTAAAAGAAATGAGTAGACCGGTGCCTGCAAAAATAGAAAAAACAGCCCCTTTCAGCTTCAGCATAGGTTAATTACCATAAGTTGATTTGATGAGCCTCCCGACTCTTAGCTGATTTGCTCTCAGCTGTTTTGCAGAGGGCTCTGTTGATAGCTAGCTGCAAAGAAGTAAATTGCTGGAGATTTCCCCCCCCTATCTATGCTGAAAAAGCGAAACTGAAAGTAAAGAAGAGTCTTTGCTCCAACGTGACAAAATGAGGCAGAGAGAGATTTCTTTTTCTTTTTCCTCACCAAAAAAGATAGGTGCAAAACTGCAAACAATGAGAAATTTAGGGCAAAAGAGGAGGTTCCAAGATTTTAAAACACAAAAGAAAAAAAGCTCTATTTAACTAGGGAATTGTAATAATTGAGAAACTATTAATTGTATATTGTGTTGAAAGCAGAAATGGTTAAGTTGTGGTTGGGAGGAATATATGGGGGAAATTATTTGGTTTATTATTATTGGTAAATATAATTAATTGATTTGTAAGAAATTGGATTGCATGGAAATAATTGGAATATTCATGTTCATATTGATTAATATACAAAAAAGATAGTTATATAACTAATTGCTTTATATTAAAATGTTGAATTTGTATTAAACAACTATTACATAATTACATAATTAACCAATGTGAGGATGGATATAAAAATAGATGACAATGCGAAGGGGTATAATATAGAATAGAAGGGAAAAATTGAATTTGATTAACATTAGAGATGAGGATGAAGGATAATATTGGTTTTTTAAAAAAATAGATGAGAAATAAATATGGCAAAAAGGAAATATAGAAATTGTAAATTTAAGTGAAATGACTAAACACTGTTTAAATTTGTGAACCGGCCAAATACTCTGTTCAAAGAAAATACATTGTATGTTTGTATGTGTGTTTCTAATTATTGCTACTTATTCATATTTGTTTTCTTTTATTCTTTAAAGTTTAACAATTCATTCTTTATCTTAGTATCTTTATGTGTGTTTGGGGTTGGTTTTCTTCCCTTTCATCTTTTTTATTGTACAGCAATCTTTCTCCTCAAAACTACCACCTCTTTTTTCTTTCCTTCTTACTTTCTCTTCCCCCACCTCTTCTTCTCATCCCTACTTCCTCTTCCTTTCTCCTTCTCCTCCTCTCTTCCTCCCTCTCTTACCTTCACTCCTACTCTAATTTCCCTTTCCTTCCTTCATCCCTCTCTATTGCTATATCCTTTTATGCATATGGACTACTCAGAGGGCTGAAAAAGTTATTTTTGACTGGTCCTCGCACTTTTGACCAGTCCTCGAACTTACGACTGTCCTCACATTTTATGTTTTTGCCCTATCTTGTCACCATGGTGAAGAGAAGCAGTTGTGAAATGAGTGACACGGTTGTTAAGAATGCTACAATGGGCATAAATGATGACCAGTCATAAGTGCGAAGACCGGTCAAAAGTTCAAGGACCTGTCAGAAATCACTTTTTTCAGCCCTCTGGGTAGTCCTTTTGTGCACATGAACTACTCAGAGGGCTGAAAAAGTTATTTTTGACTGGTCCTCGCACTTTTGACCAGTCCTCGAACTTACGACTGTCCTCACATTTTACGTTTTTGCCCTATCTTATCACCATGGTGAAGAGAAGCAGTTGTGAAATGAGTGACATGGTTGTTAAGAATGCTGCACCGGCATAAATGTGAAGATGGTCATGAGTGAGGACCAGTCAAAAGTGTGAGGGTCTGTCAGAAATGACTTTTTTCAGCCCTCTGAGTAGTTCCTATACACATAGCCATGCCCACCCAGTCACATGACCTCCAAGCCACACCCACAAAATAAGCCACGCCCACAGAACCGGTAGTAAAAAATTACAGTTATGAAGTAGCAATGAAAATAATGTTATGGTTGGGGGTCACCACAACATGAAGAACTGTATTAAAGGGTCGCGGCTTTAGGAAGGTTGAGAACCACTATTCTAATGCATGTATAACATTTGAAACTGTGAGTACGTTATAGATATAAATATGATGTGTTTATGTTCTTTTGGCAAGGAGAAAAGAAGGCTATGAAATGTGAAAATTGTTATTGTTTAACTTCCTCTTTTAATAAAGCATTAAAACATCAGTTTAGAAGTTGTGGTTCTAACAAGTAGTTCCCATAATTGTATTCCTGTGGGTCTAATCTGGTAAGAGACAGGATGTGCAAAGACCAATTGTGCTGTACTTTGTAACTTGTATTTTGCTAGTAAGAAAATAGGAGCAGCTCTAAATAAAGAAGAGAAGGGAGTATAGGTAGAAGGGTGGCGGAGGAAGCAGCAATGTATTATGCTGTGACTCAGCTCACACTAAGCAAAAAAATGCCTCAAACAACAATTCTTTGAATGTTTCAGCCACCTCGTGATTAGAGAGAACTGTGGAATAAGATAAGTAATATCTGATAGGACTGCTGCAAGTTTACAGAACTCACATTCCTTGAGCCAAGATTAAGTTTTCCTGTGAGAGAGAATCTACTCTTTCAATTTTGGTTGAAAAGGTTTGATATGTGTTTTTTTGAACTTGTTTTTCTGTCAGCAGTAAAAGAATAAGACTCAGACCCACAGCAAAGGAGAAATTTCCTGAAAGTTAGAACAATTAATCAGTGGAACAACTTGCCTCCAGAAGTTGCAGATGCTCCAGCACTAGAAGTTTTTAAGAAGAGATTGGATAACCATTTGTCTGAAGTGGTGTAGGGTTTCCTGCCTAAGCAGGGGGGTTGGACTAGAAGACATCCAAGGTCCCTTCCACTCTATTGTTCTATTCTAAAATTATTCTGAGAAAGGACAAGGTACTGGCTGTTTGCAGTCTTTTTGGGCCTTCACTTTGGTCAGCTGGAGGGAGCAGAAGCTGACAATGTGGAAAATTGTAATTGCTTTCCTTTGCTGTTTTCCTCACTGTTATGCCATACTTTAATTTTTAACCTTTTATGTTTTATGTTATTAATGGCTGCTTATTGTGAAACTGACTCAAATGTAGAATGAGGAAATTCTCCAGAATATTCTCCAGGACTTTTCGCCGAGCCCTGAAAACACATCTATTCCATCTAGCTGGGCTGGCTTGACCCCATCTGTTTTGGTTTTAATTGGAACTTAGTTTTAATTGGGTTTTAAAGTAGGCCAAAAATTATTTAATTATTTTAAATTGTTTTTTAAATTTTGTAATGTTCTGTTTTATTCTGGCTGAGTCCTGCAGGAGAAGGGCAGTATACAAATTTAATAAAATGAAAAATGAAATGAAAATGAAATATAATGTCACCAAAAAAATCAGCTAATGTGCCACTTTGTTGTATCATTTAATCGTAAATGCATACCTGGAACTCAGTCTAAATCTCATAATTCAGAAGGTGGGAATGGCTGATTCCATGGTGATTAGAAGCAAATTACTAACATTCTGGAGCCGGGCAGTATCTAAATCAAATAAATTGAGTTAAATTGAATTAAATCAAAGATTAGGCACAGATAAGAAATGGCCGTTGTAGAATTTGTACATATAATGGATAAACTTGTCTTGTACTAGTGGTTGTAGCCATTATATGGGTTTTCCCCCACATATATACTTAATATGATCAATCTGAATTCTACTCCAGTCTATGGGATATTAGGATTCATCCAATGGCTGCATCATGTATACGTCGGACCCAAGTATCCCCCATCACAATGTAATGGGCCCTTTCTTGCAGATCAATAAAAACTATGATTTTGCAGGATCCAATCTTGGTCAGTTACCAGACCAGAGGTTTTGTCTTCTGAGCTTTCAGTCTTGTGCTGTAGTCCATCTTCAGGGAACTTCTCTCTAGCAGAATGTGTGCGGTTCTGTGTGTGGTATTTATAGTGCCTGTTGTAAGTGGCATTTTATATATTGATTGGGGTGTGTTGATGGCTGGCTTTTAAGTCATTAGCTGTCCTTTGCTTGTGCTGCCCAGCCCTCACCTTCTAAGTACTTGATAGGCTGGTGATAAATCAGCACGCTTGTTGATTGATGAGGACCCTGCTTCCCAGACTTCAATCACTTCCCTGGCTGTTTTTATGCCTGCTCGTCCAACAATCTTAGTAGCTGCAAAGTTGAATGTGTGTCCTTGTTCATTGCAGTGTAAGACTTTTCCTTGTTAAGTATGTGTGACTATATTCCTGGAAACTCTCTCCTGATTAAGCATGCCACAGAGAGTCAGAGAACCATTTAGGGCACATTGTCTTCACTTTTTCCAGATTGAGATTCAGAACAAGCAAGTATTGTTTAGAAATCAGGTATTCATTTTTTTTTCTAATTAATGTGGTCTACAGTGTTTGTATTTTGGGGAAAATCAATTGATTAAATTTTGACTAAACTTATATCATAAAATTTTATGTTGCTATCCACTTGGACAGGACCAAGTCAGTGCTTATCAGTACCAGAATCACAAGGAGGCACGGAGAGGTTTGTGTCATGACATGGCTCAAAGCGCATGAGGAGGGGAGGGGTACATTCTCATCTCCTCTGCTGCAATTGAATAGTAGAAGTACTGCTCCTAGTACCACCGAGAGTTGTTTTTTGCCTAATTAATAATGCTTTGTATTAAATATTTTGATACCAGTTTGTCAATAAATAATCATATGAATAAGTTGAAATATAAATTGTTTTCCTGGCTGCAAGAAGGACCATATTTTCCATTAATTATGAATGAAGGGAAGTGCAACATACAAACAGAACAGAACTTGAATATTGTCCAGAAATTGGAAAATCCAGATTTTCCTTAAGCTGTTCATAAAGAAAGTCCCACATATTATCCATATGGCAATAAATTCTCCTGCAACCAACCATCTTGTGCCCCCACCCCATGCACTCAAAGCTAATCTTGTAGTTATATGTATAGGTACTGGAAATTCCAACTAGAACAACAGAGTTGGAAGAGACCTTGGAGGTCTTCTAGTTCAACCCCCTGTTCAAGCAGGAGACCCTACACCATATTAGACAAATGGTTATCCAATATCTTTTTAAAAATTCCAGTGATCGAATACCCACAACTTTGGAGGGCAAGCTGTTCCATTGATTAATTGTTATGTCAGGAAATTTATCATTAGTTCTAGGCTGGTTCTCTCTTTGATTAGTTTCCACCCATTGCTTCTTGTTCTGCCGTCAGGTGCTTTGGAGAATAAGTTGCCTCCATCGTCTTTGTGACTACCCCTTAGATATTGGAACAGTGCTATCATGTCACCCCTAAGTCTTCTTTTCATTAGACATGCCCAATTCCTGCAACCATTCTTCATGTTTTAGCCTTCATCCCCTAATCATCTTTGTTGCTTTTCTCTGCACTCTTTCTAGAGACACAATCTTTCCAGTCTAAATCTGAAGAGATGGACATTGTGTCATTGAAAAGAAGTAAATCAGAAGTAGATAAGGAGGAAGAATCAGACTCATTCTGCAGAAATGCCAGGCCTGATTGGTTCAATTTGGGTAGCTGAGAAATATGGGTAGCTAGTTTGTTTGTGTGGGGCCCCAGGGAAATGTTTGAACGAATAATTTTAAAGGTTCCAGATTAACAGTTGATACTAGATATTCTTTACTTGCGGAACAACACAAGAAACAAGGATTGGAGCATGAAAACCCAGCTCCACAATATACATGGCCACTTCATTCTCTATATATCCTGTTTTTAGTAGTATAGTAAATAGAAGCATCTCCAATGAAGTGGTAGCCTTTGTCATACATATATGTTACACCTGTCCCATAGGAGAAATCTTCCAAATACTTTCCAGTGTGCTTGCCATGGGGAATATCTGATGGTGGCAAACATGGAATAACTAGAAAAGACAGGAAAATAGCAAAGGTTGTGTACTCTTGTTTCCTTCCTCTTTTGCATGGTCCATATGCTGGTCCACCAGTCCATCTTCCCAGAATTTCTGCTTTTCACTTCAAATGTTAATTTAAGACAAACCATCAGCAGATGGGAGATGCTATTACAGGCTTCTTAAATAAACAGTTATGGAATTATTTTAATACAAATGTATTAAATTTCAAGAAAAAATAAAATAACAAAAAAGGGAATCAGGTAATTCAAAAGGGGAAAAGATTAAAAAGGGGAAAGGGGAAGAGAGATAAACAATCTACAGTATATGCATGTTTAACAACATACGTAATCTTACAATCATGAATCCAATGACAAACATTAAATAAAAAATATTTATCCATCATTAATGAACAATAGTAAAATAATTTCTAAAAAATAGTTTAAAAATAAATATAAATAAAATATTAAAATGACCATAATTTCAATGCCTCCATCTATGCATTTTTCTAAATCCATTCTTTTTGTTACTAATTTTTTTAGTAGTTTCATCTCTCCACATTATATTACTTCACTAATATAAGCCTTTAATTTTCATTTTCCTCATTCCATTCATCCATTTAAAACATTAAATGTATTTAATGTATCTTAAATACATTTTTTAAAATTTGATTTATATGCCGCCCTTCTCCGGAGACTCAGGGTGGCTTACAAGGCGTTAAGCAATAGCCTTCATACTTTTGTATATTTATACAAAGTCAGCTTATTGCCCCCACAAACTGGGTCCTCAATTTACCTACCTTAGAAAGGATGGAAGGCTGAGTCAACCTTGAGCCTGGTGAGATTCGAACCTGCAATAATTGCAGGCAGCTGGTGTTAATAACAGGGTGCTTTAGACCACTGTACTACCAAGGCTCTTGGTATACATTAAATACCAAGGCTCTTGGTATACATTAAATACATTAATGTATTTACCAATACAGTAAATACATTAAATGTATTTACATTATGTATTAGATGCATTTTGACGAATATATTTTATTTTTTTCTTTATGTACCCTGAGAGCATATGCACCAAAGACAAATTCCTTGTGTGTCCAATCACACTTGGCCAATAAAGAATTCTATTCTTCTCTATTTATAAAATGTTTTTCCTAATGTTTCTTTTTGATGTTAACTTTAATGTCTTGGTGTTCCATGTAAATCTTATCCAATTTATTATCTTAATAGCATTTCAATTTTCTCAAATTTAGCTTCTAAGAATTGTAACAGATTTTTAATTTAAAAATTCCATCTCCAAAAATAGTTTTCATTTTTTCTTCATATTGAATAGCACTCTCTAATGGCCAGAGAAATAATTACAGTTTATGTTTTTTAACAGAAGGTAAAGAGGAGGGCCAGAGAGCTGCTCCAATTGCATTTGTTGTTACAGCTACACCAATCAGAACAAAGCTAAATAAAAACAACAATATTCCTGCAAAAGTCTAAAGTTAGAAAGGAAAAATACAGCCTCAAATACTACAGACGCAGATTATTGGAAAAGTTTTATTACTTTAATAAAAGAAGCATCTTCATCCCCACCCCAAAGTTTTAATATCAAAAACTTTATCTTCGTGTTCTGTAAACTAAATCCAAGTCCCAAAACATTTTTTTCACCCCAAATCAATCTGAATATTGAAAGCCACCAAGAGGGATACAGTAGGGCATACAAAACTTTTGCTAGACCAATTCTTGAGTACAGCTCATCTATCTGAACCTGCACTGCATATTGGAAATTAATACAATTGAATGAGTCCAGAGATATTTCACGAGAAGAGTCCTCCACTCCTCAGCTCGCAATAGAATACCTTATGCCACCAGACTTGAAATTTTGGGCTTAGACAATTTAGAACTTAGCTGTCTTCGGTCCGACCTAAGCGTAGTATATAAAATCATCTGCTACAATGTCCTACCTGTCAATGACTACTTCAGCTTCAACCACAACAATACACAAGCACACAATAGATACAAACTTATGCTAAAGCCACACCCAACTTGATTGCAGAAAATATGACTTCAGTAACAGAGTTGTTAATGCCTGGAATGCACTACCAGACTGGTTTCTTCCCCAAACCCCCAGAACTTTAACCTTAGACCATCTACTGTCGACCTCACCCCATTCCTAAGAGGTCTTTAGGGGGTGGTGCATAAGCACACCAGCATGCCTACCGTCTCTGTCCTAATGTTCCCTTTTATTCGTATCCATTTCATGTATTCATAATCATGTTTACACTTAAAATAAATAGAATTAAAACTAAAAAAAAAAGTCAAATAAGTGGCTAAGAAATGGAGAGGCAAAATCTAGTGTCCACTTGTCCTTGCTATGCTGAGCAGCAGTTGAGCCTGATGAAAACCCTGCCTCCCAGTTGGCTACTTACCAAACAATTGGAAAAACATGTTTTGCAACTCTCGCAAAACACGTGTGTTGATATCTTGGATTCTCCTTGTGTCTGGAGAATTTTTCAGGTATCAGGAAGCCTGCCTGGGCTACAAAAATAAAGCTGCCTCCAGGGAAGCTCTTCAATCTGCAGAATTTGACTGTTAAAATATAAAACAGAGTGCAATTTATATTCGGCAAAGATGATTGTTTCAGCACAATTTTTTTTCTAAAAAATCCCCTCCTGATAAGACCTGTATAAGAATGAAACAGTTTAGCTGTAGCTATTGTAGGTACTCCATTTTTGGAGGTTCTTAAGAAGACTCTCATGGATTCTTAAAAAGTTTTCCTGTTTTTGCTGTGACACAGATTAGATTATTTTTGTGGTTTTTTCCAAGTTTACAATTTTATTTTCATTTTCTTCTTCACTACACAAAGGAATATTCTTTCCCTTTGTTACAGGGGAACTTTGAAGACTTGAACTGAGCCTATCTTTGAAGGGAACACCCAGAGTCATTCTGTTTGCTTTTTAACATAGCTATTATATCCTTGGGCTTTGCTTCTGCCCTACAACAAAAGGTCTATGTGAGTATAGCTCTACCCAGGGACTTAAATAAATAAACACACATTCCTCAGAACCTTGGTTTTTGAGTCTAGGTTTATAGTCTGAAATAGAAAAAAATAGAATAGAATTCTTTATTGGCCAACTGTGATTGGACACACAACCATAAGCTCTCATAAATTCACAAACCACAAACAACAACAAGTTTGCTTCTTGACTTTCAGTCCCTATCTTGATTGGTGTTTGGCTTCTGTAACTCAAGAAACTAACTCTTAGAGAAAAGGTCAGGCGAACAGATCAAGAAATCAACTTCTTCCCCTGATATTTTTGTTTGAGAAAGAAGAAAAACTACCACCATCCACCAAATAATCGAAACGATGTTATCAGAAGGAAGGCTTGCCCTTAAATAACTGCAATGTGTTAAAAGAGCCTGATTTAAGGCAAACACTCAACTGTCTCTACCTTCATCAAAAGGCGGATCCAACCAAAAGTCCGGCTGCTTCCGAACCTCGCGGTCAAGCAAACAAAAGGTCTTGGGTGGTGCGTGTGTGTGAAGGGATGGTGAATCCACAGCAACCCAGTTGCCACTTCCTAAGCAGCCACTTGGCTTAATCCGGTAGGACAAACACTGTGGTCTTCATAGCTCCCCCATCTCTCTGACAGCAGAAGGTCTCGGTGATTGGCTCTGGCTGGCGTTGTTCCTTCTCTTTTCTTTTTTATAAAAGTTTTTATTTTTCATAAACACATTTACATTGTAGGAAGTTAGCACCCACCCCTCTCCTGGAAGAATGAAATATTTTGGGAAGTATTTTGGGAAATATTAAAAAGGCAGAATATTATATTTCCCTGGATGAGAAATGGAGAAACATGTTTTAAAAGAAAAGCAGCTTCCTGCCTCCCATCTTCCTGCCCCCACCCTTTGTCAATGGGCCATTAAGGCCTGGGCCAGTCTATTCTACATAACAAAGATCTACCTCCTTCAGGCAGAGCCATAGTAGGAATTGCCAAGGATCCAACAAAGATAGGATTAGCCCTCTATACAATAGCAGCAGAAACTCACCACATGTGACCTGGGAAGCACATGTGACCATCAGCCAGCAAGGCTAGCTAAGACCCCCACCCCCTAGGAGTCTGACAACCAATCAGGATACTCTTTCGGGGCCCCAAGAAATGCAAAGCCAGGGAGAGCATAAAAACCAGAGGATTTACTGTATCTGCCCCTTTTCTGTTCAGGAACTCAAGCCATGTGATCCTGTCCACCATTAAACCATCTTTCCAAGCAGCCTCCATGTATCCAGTGTCTTTTTCCCCACTTGGAGCAGAACCTAGAGGATGCTTCTTCCAACAACATGTACAGTCATTCCCATCATTTTTCATTCATCTTTTCTTTTAACTTTCATTTTTCATTTTTACTTTTTCAGGGCTGCTCTTTTACCCTTTACCTTTACTCCAACCTTTCTTCTTCTCCTCCCCTTCCTTCCCGTTTCTCCTCCTCCTACTTCCTTCATTCTTCCTCTCCTTCTCTTTCCTACTTCCCCTTCTCTTCCCCCACTCCTCTCTTCTTTCCCCCTTCTAGTCTTCTCCTCTGCTCCTCTTTCTCCTCCCTTTTCTTCTTCTCCTTTTCCCTTTCTTCTTTCTCCTCTTCTCTCCTCTTCTCTCTTCTCCCTTCCTCTCTCTCTACTCCTTGGCGTCGTTCCTTCTCTTTCGACTCAAGATGCTGGCTGCCTTTGCGGTATGCAGCCGGAGCAGCAGCTCTGCCTAGCGACTGGCGTTCTCGCTCTCGGTCGCAAAGCAGCAAAAGATCGCGACTTCCCACCTGGTTGAGGGACTCTCGATTAGCTCCTCGCTCTAAACAATAATTAAGGCACACACACCGGCCTATTTTAGAGCCCGAACTTTAGCAGGCTCTTTAGAGCAGGGGTCTCCAACCTTGGCAACTTTAAGCCTGGAGGACTTCAACTCCCAAAATTCCCCAGCCAGCTTAGCTTAGGGAATTCTGGGAGTTGAAGTCCTCCAGGCTTAAAGTTGCCAAAGTGGAGACCCCTGCTTTAGAGGCGCATCTTACTCACACAAAACCGTGGACGAGAATAACAGCAGGACCAAGGCTGGCCAAAGGACCTCATCGGGACAAGGAGCGAAAAGATCCATCGTCACAGCTGATGGGAGTCAGAGAAACACACTCCTGGAGGTAAAGATAGAAAAGAGCGGCACTCCCAAATATCACTGGATGCGAGAAAAATGCACCACCGCTTTTCTGGTAAATGAACGATTTACCATGATTTCTAGTCCTGCCTTAGGCACATAGCCAGCTGGGTCAAACTCACCTGGTCATGGCTGTGTTACGTGACGCATTGGGACTCCCCTCCCTTCGCTAAACCGGGCGTAGGCGTGGCCAGTGCATGACACATCCAGTCCATGGGCCAGGAATTTGATAGCCCTGCTTTAGGCCAGTCACTCTCACTCAGGCCTAGGCAAACCACATCTGAAGTCTTGCCAAGAAAACTGCAGGGAGTAGTCCAGGCAGTCACCAGGAGTTGTCAATACTGGCTCAAAGACACAATCATCATCATTGGCATTCAAGGGACGCCTTGAAGCAGGGGTGAGATGTGGGAAAGCTCTTAAAGTTCACGAGATTGTAGTGGGTATGAGGGAATGGGTGTAATAACTGCTGTGACTTAAAAGCTTATGGCAGAATGCAAAGTTGGCATGAGTCTCAGCGTTAGTATTGTCATTTTGGCATTATTTTTTTTATGAATATTGGGATCCCCTAAAATGATAAATTAATTTCTGTAGTTTCCCCATTAATAAAACTCAGGCTACCATACGTAGTCTACAAGCATTTGGATGGTAGCAAAGAAGTATTGAAAGTGTCTATGGAAATTCTCAGTCATGCGGATCATGGTTGCCCCAAAGGTGCTTTTTCAAGAGGCAACTGTACTGTCTGGTTTTTCTTTGAAGACGTTTTGTTTCTCATCTGAGAAGCTTCAGAGCTTCTCTGTCTTCAAAGAAAAACCAGACAGGCCAGCTGCCTCTTGAAAAAGCACCTTTGAGACAAGTATTGAAAGCATAGGGCAACCAACCCTAGCAGAAAGCTAAAAGACAAGTAAGACAAGAGAAGTTGCTTTCAGTTGGATAGGAGGAAAAAAAGGGGTCTCAAAAGGCTCAAATTGGTGGCCTTTTATTCAAAACTTTGTCCAAACTACAGATAATTTTGTTGGTGAGTCTCATTAGATAATTTACATCCTCTAATATTTCTGATATAATGCTATTAAATAAGTTTTAATTGTTCGCTGCAGATAGTTCTCAACTTACAACCACAGTTAGGACCAGACTTTCCTTTGTTAAGTGAAGTGGTGGTGAAGTGAGTCCTGCCTGATCTTTTTTTTTTGCCATGAATCGGTGCAGTTGTTAAGTGAAATATGCAGTCGTAAAGTGAATCCAGCTTCCCCCATCGACTTGCTTGTTAGAAGCCAGCTGGGAAGATGGCAAATGGCGATGTGATTGTGACCTTGGGACAGTCCAACTGTCATAAGCACCCGAATGTTGCTTTGGGGGACCTCAGGGAGGCTGCAACAGTGGTAAGTGAGAGGAACAGTTGCAGAGCGACTTTTTTTGAACAGCATTGTAACTTCGAATGGTCACTAGATAGTCCTCGACTTACGGCCACAATTGAGCCAAAAACATACATTGCTAAATGAGAAATGTGTTAAGTGAGTTTTGCCCCATTTTGTGACCTTTCTTGCCATGTTGGTTAAGTGAATTAGAACGGAACTTACCTTTGAAAGAAATGCCCAGAGTTATTCTGTTTACTTTTTAGCATAGCTATTATAACAAGGGCTTTGCTCTTGCTGTACAACAAAAAGTCTGTGTGAATACAGCCCTACTCAGGGACTTAAATAATCCTTAAATAAACCATATGGCAATCTGGAGACAACGTGGACTTGCTTTTCTTACTTCAGGCCTCTGCATAACTTTGGGTTATTTGTCAGTTATGCTCCCTTTTAGGATTAGTGAACCCTGCTGACAATCATTCGTGCCCTTTTAACCTACAGATTGGTTTTATTATTATCTTTATTATTTCATTTTATTTTACTAGACGTATACCAAATAAGGACTGTATTTCATCAGATTAAATGGGAACTATATATGTAGATTCAAAGATCTTTTTTTTTTCTTGCAACTTTTATTTTATTGAAAAGATTGAAATACAAAATCCAAAAGAAGAAAATTAAACAGAGGCAAAATTAGACAAATACATTAAAAAGTGTGGATTAAGAACAAAAACACTTTATTATTGCTCTAGTTGAGCACTGACAAATCTATTACAATAGCTTCTTCCCTTGGAAAGAAGATGCAAAATTTGAGCTTCTACAACTATTTGCAACTCAATTGACCTATTATACATTGCATATACTGTATGACAGGAAAAAATAGTAATGAAATGTTCTTTTAGGTTTTTAATTGGGAACTTTCCCAACAATTGCATCTCATTTTCAAAGTTCATAAGTCTATTGTAAATATCTCTGTAACATCCATTGTTGAATAATTTTCCTTGGCAGTGCAGCATTCCTCTTGCCAAGAAAATTTGCTCCATCTATTCCATTATCTCAAAATTTCTTTATCTCAAAATATTTGTATTCTTTTCCATCTTTTCAGGTAGATCTACATTTTTCACACCAAATACTTTCTTCTTTATGTCAGATTAAATTTGTAAGATTGGGTATAATATTAATTTTGATTATTGATAATTATGTAGATCCAAGGAATGAATTTTGTGGTAAAATGTATTTTTAATGAGATAAATGTATATACAAATGTAAGATGTATATGTCTTTGAGGTGGAATTTTTTTTTTGTTACAATTTTCTACTTTTTAATATTTTCACCTTTTGAATTCCTACACTTTTTTGTAGTTATTTTGTGTTTCATTTTTCTTGAAATTTAATAAAGTATTTTTAAAAATATGGAACTCGTGAGGTAACCCTTGCTAAGTCTCAGTACACCTTTCTTAACAAGGCTGCTGTTTGGGAAATAAAATGGGGGTGACCCCTATATTCCTGCTTTCAGAAAAAAATATGAAATATAAATGCAATAAAGAAACCAACAGATAAATGGTTTTAGGAGTTTGTATTTTATGATTAGCAATGAAATGAAATAAATAAATTAAGCAGATATCCAATATAATCAAATAAAATATTGATAGATTTTTCCTTTTGTTCAGTATCATGACTTCACCAGCAATTATACAGAACAGCCAGGAGGATGATCAGTTTTCCTAGGAAAAAATGGTAATAAATAATTCAAAACCTTTTACCTGAAGCAAGAATGAAGCAGAAGTTTCATACAACATTCAATGCCATTTTTTACCTCATAGGAAAAATGGTTCCTAAAGTATTGCCCAATTTTGGGGAATTAGAAAGATGATTTTTCATATGAGTTTCCCTTAAAAAATAAAATTGCCCCAAATTCGGCTGGAGAGACATATGGACAAGCACTTGTATTGTCCCTTTACACTAAGGTGACCAGACGTCCCGCTTTTGGCGGGACAGTCCCGATTTTCAACAATTTGTCCCGCGTCCCGCGGCATTTTTAAAAAGTCCCGCTTTAAAATCTGGTCACCTTACCAAGAGCCCCCGCCGGGCGATTGCAAGCGCAGCCAGCATGTTTCCCCCCCACCCCGCTGTCCGGGACTCCTAGGGTTCCAATGGGAAAAGGGGCGGAGTCTCCTCCTCCGGTCAAATCTCGCGATGCGTGGTTGGGGGGGAAAAAAACATGGCGGTGCCCAGCCGAAGAACTATGTGAGCCTTCAATGGCTGCACCCTTCGCATGGTAAGTGTCCGTATGGACGCTTGGGGTCTGGTTCCTCTTCGCTTCTCTTGACAGTTGAAGCGGGACGGAGGGGAAAGATCAACCAGATTTAGGGCAGCCGAGAAGTGTTGTATGGTCTGGGGAGGTTTTTTTTTTTTAAGAGTTGTGTTCCTGTTATTCATCACCTGTGGAGTCCTCCAGCTCAGGGGTCTCCAACCTTGGCCACTTTTTAAGACTTGTGGACTTCAACTCCCAGAATTCCTCAGCCAGCTTTGCTCAAAAGCTTTGCTGGCTGAGGAATTCTGGGAGTTGAAGTCCACAAGTCTTAAAA
>WNWU01000004.1:6636026-6685073 GCA_012654045.1 Ptyas mucosa
TTATCATCATGAGCAACTGGGTTGCTGTTGTCTATATTTGGAGCTGGACATTTTTTCCCTAGAAGAATAATTAGCATCTATGTTACTCTCTGTTTAATGTAGAAGTCATTCAGATCCGACATATCACAGATTTGGAACTTGAGTCCCCACAAAGAGTAAATCAATCATGTGGGAATGCTTTATTTATTTTGATGATCTGAAATAGTATACACATCTTTGAGCTTAGTGCCACAATCTACAGCACTATATTGTTATTTGGAAATGCTATAAATAAACAGAAGAAAAAAATCTACTAAAGTAGGATATATAAGTAAGTAATCTTGGAACTCCAGAAATAATTTTCTCTCCTGCCTTTTCTTAATCCTATATCTTTATTGCCTCTTTCTGAGAAAACCATTAATCACGATTGCCCGGTGGATACAAGGAAACCGCCATCTTCTACTATGAATTGGAAGTGTAGAGATGCCTGTAAAATAGTTAGAAGCATGTCCCAAAACTAAAGCAAATGGACAGTATGACAGTGCTTGCCACATGTCAAGTGCAGGCTCTTGATCTACATTCTAGACATTAATAGCAAGGATGCTCTCCAGCCAACTTGGAAAAGATCCTAGGGATTACTAATGCAGGAATTCATTACTTGGGTTTCCTACTGAACAGATCAGTTTCAAGAGCAAGGGGATGTTAAAGGACTAGTGTTACATGGGGAAAGTTGGTTTCCTCTCTTCCACACTATACACTAGGAAGTATGAAAAGGGTGAGGAATTAAAATCTTATGAATTATATTCTCTTTTGCTGTATCTGATATCCTTTTGACTTAATCAGGAGGAGTCTGATGGCACTATTTCTACATAATACATTTTTATTGAAAGACATACGGTTGCAATATGGCTGCAATATATTAAAGCATAAGTGAGACTGTTCTTTGTTTGGGTTCTTTCCCCCCCTCCCAGGTAACTATTAGAAAAGGAAGTGCTTGCAGGTCACTCATTTAGAAACACCTTTCGGCAAACCCTCTTCCAAAATTCCTGTATACATTTAAATTCCAATATATTCCAATCTTTCACATTTATGTTCTTAAGTCAGGATTGTGCTCTGTATTTTATTTATTTTTAAACCCAAAGCTCATCCGAGCTTTCTGGAGTGTACAGAAGGACTTGACACCCTGTATAAATCCCCATCCAAAGTCCATCTTTTCAACTACTTTAAACATAAAGGTCCAGTTCAAGTTGTCAAATGCTTCTGTAGTCTGTCTAGTTCAGGGGTCAGCAACCTGTGGCTCTGGAGCCGCATGTGGCTCTTTCAACCCTCTGCTGTGGCTCCCTGTCACTCAAAATATGTGTCACAACCGCCAATGTGCAACACCCACCAGTACATGATTTTTTTTGAGCTTTTCAACCGCCAGTAGGCCAACCATGGATAAATCCAAGAAAAGAAAAGTTTCAGAAGAAAACAGAACATTTAATTCAACTACATACGCTAGTTTTCTGGGCGCATAAGAAATAGTCAGGCACAGGAAGGGTTTTGTGGCTCCCGGTGTTTTCTTTTCTCTGGGAAACAGGTCCAAATGGCTCTTTGAGTGTTTAAGGTTGCAGACCCCTGGTCTAGTGCAATGGCATGGGATTTTATGTAGGGAAGTTTATCTGTAATTTCAAGTTGTAAGAGATTGTCTTCCTCAAGACAGAAGTGTCAGTACTCAGATTGATCCCTGATTGCAGAGGATACATCCCCTAAAGATTAAACTCCTGTCTCTATTTGATGCAATCAGACCACTGTTAGAATCTTTTGTCCAGTTACTGACATTACATTTTATTAGAGCAATCAAAATGATAAGAAGGAAGGAAAAGACTATGAGAAACAGAAGTATTGAATGTGGTTTGGCTTGTAGAAAACAGAAGTGTCAGGACTCAGATTGATCCCTGATTGCACAGGATACATCCCCTAAAGATTAAACTCCTGTCCATATAAGATAGTTTTCAGAAAGTAAGGCATTTGTTATCCCTGTTTCTTCATTATTAATTCACCGTATATATTGGAATGCTAAGGTTCTCATCTAGGATATATGAAGCACTGGTTTTGGATTTTTACTGGATTTTATAATGATCTTTGAGAGGAGCAAATGAAGGCAGATATATAGGAATAGAAAATATGGATGATCTATTTTTCAGAATGAACATATCATGAAGATACTCACCCCGACACAATGATGAAATGTCAGACCATTTTGAAGTGTTCAGACATTTAATTGAAGGGCTAATTCCGGGGATATATTCATAACCTGTGATGCAATGGTATTTCAGGACAGTTCCAACCAGATAGCCTTCTTTTGGGAACTCTTCCTTTAGTGTCGCATGGAGTGGTGGTACTGGAGAGGTGCAGTTAGCTAGAAATTGATAAAAAGCTTTTGAAGCAGGAGACTTTAAAAAATGAAAATGTGGGATGATTTAAAAAACAGAAACCATTTGTGTGTTTGTGTAGTTGTGTGTGTATAGGAGAGACCATATTCTAACAAAACATTGCAGCTTAATTTGCTCAGATATGGCCAGCTTCAAGCATCTTCTTTGTTTTTCCATCCGTATTGTGTCAGGGCAATTCCCAATAAAGCCAACAGCAGAAGCCAATATGTTGTACATCAAAAGCTACTGAAAATTCTCTTAGTAATATTGCCCCAATATTATATGAATATCAGACCAAAAAGGGCTGATTTGACTCGTGACCAAAAACAAGGTGGGTGTATATGAATTTATTTATTTTATTTATTTATTATCGGACTTATATGCCACCCTCTCTCCACAAGGACTCAGGGCGGCTCACAGCAATAAACAACAACAAGTCCAATTAAAATACAACTATAAAACTAAAATTAAAATTAAAATTCCCATTAAAACCCCATTCAGTCCAGGCCAGCTTGGCGAAACAGCCATGTTTTAAGGTCTCGGCGGAAGGAGCGAAGATTGGGGGCTACCCGGAGCTCCAAAGGGAGTTGATTCCAGAGGGTATGTGTGCCCACAGAGAAGGCTCGCTCCCTAGGGGTCGTCAGCCAACATTGTTTAGCCGACGGAACCCCAAGCAGCCCCTCTCTATGTGAGTGCATGGGGTGATGGGGAGCTGTTGCTGGCCGCAGGTGATCTGCCAAATATCCCGGGCCTAAGCCATGTAGGGCTTTATAGGTACTCACCAGCACCTTGAACCTCACCCGGAGGGCAACCGGTAGCCAATGCAGGTTACACAGGAGGGGTGTAACATGGGAGTATCGGGACACTCCCATCACTACCCATATGAATGCCTTTCATGTTTATCATGTACACAATGCTATCCACAAACTGACCAAAGAGGCTAAGGAAGATTTAAATTGATGTATTGCAGTGGTAGGAATGCTTTGTGTAATAGTGCTTTATAATATAATTATATACTATAAAAAACCGAGTTTATCCATGAATTGTAACAATTAACATGCAGGTTCTGGCAATTTTTTCTCTGTAAATATGGTCTGAGACCTCCTTCTCATTTTCATGACCTTAATTTTATACATGAGACCTTATTTTTCAACCAAAAGTATCACCCAGAGCAGCTTAAAATTCAACATGAGAATTGCATGTTTAGTGGATATTTAATAAAAAACCCACTGTGATATCACCCTTAAATAAACAAATGAATCAAATTACTGCAGAAAAGGTAATAGATTTGAATGACTCTGGGACACTGCAGCCATAATAAATATGTGTCAGTTGCCAAGGATACAAATTTGCACCATGTGACCATAGGAATGATCCAATGGTCATAAGTGTGAAAAACGGCCATAAATCCTTTTTTCAGTGCCATTGCAACTTCGAATGATCTCTAAATGAACTGTGATAAGTCAAGGACTACCTGTACTACCATAACTATTGCATTGTTTGGGGTTTTAAATAGTTGCTCATCTAACCTAGTACCTGTATTGGATGATTGTTACTAGTTATTGCTGCAGAAATTGGAAATCTCAGTCATTTTACAAACAATGACCAAAAAGAGATGAACTCAAAATAAAACATTGTCCATAATGAATCTGAATGTTATTATCTTCCAATAAGCAGCATATTTATATGTGCATAACATGTAGGGATTCTATAATATTTTATACTACATGCTACTGTAGTATTTCTCATAGCTGTCTTATGAATTCCACTCTTTATTTAGGCCATCTCCTCAGTGGTGAAATCCAAATTTTTTTACAACCGGTTCTGTGGGCATGATGTGGCTTGGTGGGCATGGCAGAGGAAGGATACTGCAAAATCTCCATTCCCTCCCCACTCTGGGGCCAGCCAGAGGTGGTATTTGCCAGTTTTCCAAACTATTCAAAATTTCCACTACCAGTTCTCCAAACTGCTCAAAATATCTGCTACCGGTTCTCCAGAACCTGTCAGAACCTGCTGGATTTCATCCCTGCATCTCCTGCAACTATTTATGTGATTGATCATTCACTTTCCAAAAAGGGAAAATCAGTTTGATAGATTACTACTCATCTATAGTAATATATGTAGTTAGAATCAGGAATTCTGTCAGGGCAAAGACAAGGGATGTTTGAAGGAGGGGTTTTGAATTACTATATTTTTTGCACTATAAGACGCTCCAGACCATAAGACGCACCTAGCTTTTTGGGGAGGAAAACAAGAAAAAAAAATCTGCTTCTCCCTCCCAGCATCCATTGGTATTCATCTGGCTAGCATCCTTGCAGCAAACAGCAAACCGTCTGGTCAGCTTCAGCACGTTATCACAGCCTGATTTAGCACGATCAGCTGATTGGCAGTTGGATCAGCCTCCCAGAATACCGCTGATCAGCTTTCCAGGCTGTGGGGATCACCACCGTCTATCGCCATCTCTGCACAATCCATTTTTGGCCTGGGTATGTCACGTTTTTGGCATCACATGCCCCCTTTTTGGCCCGTTTCAGGCGATGGGGATAACCACTAGTGCTGCTGCCAATTGCCATTGATCGCTGCTGCCTATCGCCATTGATCGCCACTGCCTATCACCGGTGGAGAACAGCGTCAACCGATGGCGATCCTCACCGCCTGGAATGGGCTAAAAATGGGATGCGTGGAGGCCAAAAATGGGGCACAAGGAGGCTGAAAACATGGCATGCTGAGGCCAAATATGGGGTGGGTGGGGTCCGAAAATGGGGTGCATGGAAGCCAAAGAGTGGGAGCTGGTGGGTGACGGGGTTTGGCAGCATTCACTCTACAAGATACACAGACATTTCCACCCATTTTTGGGGGGAGGGGGGAAGTGCATCTTATAAATTGAAAAATATGGAAACCTTTTAATTAGACCAGAATTACAGTAAACAGTTTTACTATACATTATAAACAACTACAATATTTCTCAAAGTATTTATGATACTGTCGCTTTTGTTATTTTTCAAATTCCCCTCTCATTCAGGGACCACAGAGCTTCAGAGATTATGTAATGATTTTCTCCCTGCAAGAATTTTATTTACCAACAACAACAGCTAGAAAAGCAATTCAGCTGATTAAAGACGCTTCCATTTATCCTTACTTTTACATTCAGGAGCAGGTAAATTCCACGTTCCATTTCGGCCATCTTCTGTGGTTACGCATGTGAGGGTTGAATTTCCAATCAGGGAGAAATTACTCTTGCAGTGGTATTTTACAACTGATCCAACATAATATTTGTCTTTAGGGTCAGGATCAAATTCTCCATTCAAAATATCGTCAGGACGATTACAAGACATATCTGACGGAGAGAGAATGATTTATCTGAAGTCACATTTTAACTAGAATTGCAGTTAAACTTTGCCACTAGAAGAATATTCAGGCTGTTTCAAGGGGTTACTAGACTACAGGGAAGTAAATAAACACTGAGATGTAATCCTTCCACCCAGCTGAGAGCAAAAAGCTTACTTCACATGTAGCAGAGGAGAAATCATATTACAGAACTATTTAAATCTTTATTATATTGTAAGTCAATCAGGGTCACTGTACTAATGAGATAGGACGCATAGAAACTAAATAATAAACAAACAAAAACAATTTGGACTCTACCCTGTTTATGGTTGAGGTTTGTCATCTAGTCGTTGCTGCAGTCAAAGGCTATAGCTGTAAAATGGATTTTGCTAATATCCTTAGAACTGATATTTTCAGTATATTGATAGGATTGAGAAAGATTTATTTTGGAGGTATTGGGGAGTTACTGCAACCTACATTAGGCAACAGAGGGACTTGTTAATAACTACTGCGGAGAAGTATAAAAATGGTTTGGCAGTTTAATAGATTATTTAGTTGATGAATATATCTTCCAAACTTAATAATAAAGCAGTAGCATTACTGCAAGAAATTTGGGATTTGGAATTCTCAGGAATATCAATAGGTTGTTATATATGGAAAGCTGTGGAGATTTCACGATGAAGAACAGTAGTACACAGTTTAGTTAAAAAAGAATATTCAAGGACTCCCTTCTCTGTAGTACAGGTAGTTTTAACAGATTTAACAGATTAACAGAGTTGGAAGGGACCTTTTAAGTCATCTAGTCCAACCCCAACTCAAGCAGGAGACCCTACACCATTTCCGACAAATGACAGTTCAATCTTTTCTTGAAAGCCTCAAGTGATGAAACTCCCACAACTTCCGAAGGCAAGCTGTTCCATTGGTTAATTGTTCTCACTGTCAGAAAGTTCCTCCTCATTTCTAAGTTGAATCTCTCCTTGGTCAGTTTCTGTCCATTATTCCTTGTTTGGGCTTCAGGTGCTTTGGAGAAGAGCTTGACCACCTCCTCTCTGTGGCAGCCCCTCAGATATTGGAACACTGCTATCATGTCTCCCCTGGTCCTTCTTATCTTAAAGATCAGAATTGTTGGTCATTGCTGTTTTTAAGCAGATCACTATGTGACCTCACTCAGGTTTACAACTGTTTTTTACAGCAGCCATAAAGTAAATCAGCACAGTTGTTAAGCAAATCATGCAGTTGTTAAATGAACACTTTGGTTGATAAGTGAATCTAGCATACCCAATATGCATTTTTGCTGTTTTCTGCTAGAAATAGAAAGTCATGAATCAAAGTCACTATGATTGCTGGACGCTGCCACTGGTCATAAGAGATGACCCAATTTCAAAGCCCCTGAAATTTGATGAGGGGGTCTGTATGAACCACTTGTCAATTCAAGGACAGGTCATAACTACCTTTTTTGACTCTGTCATAACTTTGAACTCTCATTAACTGAACAGTCATTAAGGGAGCATTGCCTGCACTCTTTACATTAAGGAATCCTCAGCTGCCTTAGATTTTGCCACCTTGTATCACAACCTAAACACAACACTGCAACTTTTTGGAAACTGCACCAAAAACCAGTGACATAAACTTTAATGACTTTAAAGTAAAATCTTCTCTTACGTTCACAAATTGGGTATTCTTTATTCCAGTCAACCTTGCCATCTTTCAGAATACACTTAAGTGTAGCTTCACCAACAAGCCTATACCTAAAGACAAAGAAAAACAATTCAGAATATACATTCCTAAATCTCATGTTGTTATCTCTTAAGAATTAGAAGAGAGCAAAATGCATGATATTCAGATTTTAAAAATGATCAAATAAATAAACAAAACAATGATGGTAAAAATATTTAAAGAAAAGGAAGTATTAAAGAAGCTGAAGTCCTGTGAAACAGTTTTTAAGAAGCAGGTTAAAAAAGTCTCAGACAAACAGAACCAAATGTTGTCTAGGTGAATGTTCCACAGTTGTGAGCAAAGGACTCATTTTATTCCTCAGTAAATGAATTAGGTTTATACATACAAGCAGCAGGAAGATGTAAGTTTTTTGATTTATATACAAAAACTGAGGATGAGGTAGACTGTTTATATATTTTTACATTTGAGAAGAGCAATTTAGAACAGAATTAATTTTATTTTAAACTGATTTTTGTGACAATTACTCCTAAGGCAACTGTTTGGAGATGAACTACAACTCACCCATGTTCACAGGAGATAGTTATATTACCACCAATATGGATGTCGTTATCTTCATGAGCAACTGGGTTGCTGTTGTTTATATTTGGAGTGGGACATTTTTTCCCTAGAAGAATAATTAGCATCTATGTTACTCTCTCAGTTTAATGTAGAAGTCATTCAGATCTGACATATCACAGGATGGGAACATGAGTCCCCACAAAGAGTAAATCAATCATGCAGCAATTCTACCTCAGCATTGTAATGCTAATCTAAATCCAGGCTGATTTGACAAACATCTCTCACTCCTGCAGTAGAAAGACGCAGCACCTTCCAGGCAACTAAGGCATTTTCAGAACTGCAGACTTACCTCAAAATGAGAAAAGCAGGCTAGCATTGTTACAATGTGTGTCAACCCTGTCATAATCTTCAGTGACATCATAATATCTCTGACAAAGGGGTGGCACTGGTGCTGGAATAATGTAAAGTAGCTAGTTTATCTAAAGCTACATGTATATCAGCTATATTGAGATCAATATATACAGTATAACTAATTTTAAAACAAAGATATTTTCAAATATATCAATTTGTGATGTTGATATTATTGATTTATTGATAAGTATCAATAAATAAACAGAATTACAAAATTTATATCATTAATGCTCAGTATAATATTAATTAAAGATTGACCAGACCAAAAAACATACATTGACTTATTTAGATGATATGAAAAAGTATACAAATCTTTGAGCATAGTGCCAGAATCTACAGCACTATATTGTTATTTGGAAATGCTATAAATAAACAGAAGAAGAAGAAAAATCTACTAAAGTAGGATATATAAGTAAGTAATCTTGGAACTCCAGAAATAATTGTCTCCCCTGCCCTATTCTTAATCCTATCTCTTTATTGCCTCTTTCTGTGGAAACCATTAATCACGATTGCCCGGTAGATACAAGGAATGCCCCATCATCTACTATATTTTGGAAGGGTAGACATGCTTGCAAAATAGTTAGAAGCATGTCCCAAAACTAAAGCAGATCTGACCGTACGACAGTGCTTGCCACATGTGAAGCGCAGGCTCTTGATCTACATTCTAGATATTAACAGCAAGGATGCTCTCCAGCCAACTTGGAAAAGATCCTAGGGATTACCAATGCAGGAATTCATTATGAGGAATACCCCACTTGGGATCAGTTTCAAGAGCAAGGGGATGTTAAAGGACTAGTGTTACATGGGGAAAGTGGGTGTCCCTTCTTCCACACTCCTTTCTATACACTAGGAAGTATGAAAAGGGCGAGGAATTAAAATCTTATGGACTAGTCTAGATTGGACTATACTCCCTTTTGCTGTATCTGATATCCTTTTGTCTTAATCAGGAGGAGTCTGATGGCACTATTTCTACATAATACGTTTTTATTGAAAGACATACACTTTTGTGAACTCAGCTCACTTCCCCACATGCATTTTGTGTTCCAGTTAGTATCGTGAATGTCTCAGCAGCATGGCTGCAATATATTAAAGCATAGGTGAGACTGTTCTTTGATTGAGTTCTTTCCCCCCCTCCCAGATAACTACCGTATATACTCGAGTATAAGCCGACCCGAATATAAGCCGACCCCCCCAATTTTACCCCCCAAAAGTGGGAAAACTTATTGACTCGAGTATAAGCCGAGGGTGGGAAATGCAGCGGCTACTGTTAAATTTCAAAATAAAAAAAGACCGGTCAAAAGTGCAAGGACCTGTCAGAAATCACCTTTTTCAGCCCTCTGGGTAGTCCTTTTGTGCATATGGACTACTCAGAGGGCTGAAAAAGTAATTTTTAACTGGTCCTCACACTTGTGACCAGTCCTCGAACTTACGACTGTCCTCACATTTTACGTTTTTGCCCTATCTTGTCACCATGGTGAAGAGAAGCCGTTGTGAAATGAGTGACATGGTTTTAAGAATGCTGCACGGGCATTTTGCATGGTGACAAGATAGGGCCAAAACGTAAAATGTGAGGACAGTCATAAGTTCAAGGACTGGTCACAAGTGCGAGGACCAGTCAAAAATAACTTTTTGAGCCCTCTGAGTAGTCCATGTGCATAAAAGGAGAACAAATATTAATAAATAGCAATAATTAGAAACACACATACAAACATACAATGTATTTTCTTTGAATATTGAATATTCCAATTATTTCCATGCAATCCAATTTCTTACAAATCAGTTAATTATATTTACCAATAATAATAAACCAAATAATTTCCCCCAATATTCTTCCAAACCACAACTTAAACATTTCTGCTTTCAACACAATATACAATTAATAATATCTCAATTATTACAATTCCCTATTTAAATAGAGCTTTTTTTTCTTTTGTGTTTTAAAATCTTGAACTCCCCTCTTTTGCCATTTGCCATAAATTTCCCATTGTTTGCACCAACCTTTTTTGATGAGGAAAAAGAAATCAAATCTGCCTTAGCAAACAGCAAAGCCAAGAAGCTGTTTTAGTTTCCCTTTGGGTTTCAGCAGGAGAAAAAAAATGTGCTCTTTGCAGCAGGCACCTTTTTAAAAAAAATGTGCACTTTGCAGCAGGCACCTTTTTAAAAAAAATGTGCTCTTTGCAGAAGGCACCTTTTTGTAGCCGGCACCGATCTTCTCATTTGTTTTTTTTTAACCCTGATCAGCTGTAGGGGGGGGCCTTTGAAGCCCTGTGGCAAGAATTTAAAGTGTTTTTTTTCCCTCTAGCCATCAGCTGGAACTCAGGAGGCAGTCCCAATAGATTGGGAGTGGGCGGGGTAAGCAAACCTCATTCTCCCACTGTTTCCTAGCTTAAAGGGAAAGTCATTTTTTTGTGACCCGCGTATAAGCCGAGGGGGCGGGCTGAAAAACTCGGCTTATACTCGAGTATATACGGTATTAGAAAAGGAAGTGCTTGCAGGTCACTCATTGGGTGGTAACACTAGTCGAGGGCAGGTCTTCTATAAGGTGAAAGAAAGAAAATGCTGATTCTCCTTTGGTGTCCTTTGGGTTGTTGTTTTTTTAATTATTATTGGCATATAGAAACACCTTTCTGCAAACCCACTTCCAAAATTCCTGTATACATTTAAATTCCAATTTATTCTGATCTTTCACATTTATGTTCTTAGTAAGGATTGTGCTCTGTAATTTATTTATTTTTAAATCCAAAGCTCATCCGAGCTTTCTGAAGTGTACAGAAGGACTTCAGATCCTTTATAAATCCCCATCCAAAGTCCATCTTTTCAACTACTTAAAACATAAAGGTCCAGTTCAAGTTGTCAAATGCTTCTGTAGTCTGGAGCCACATGTGGCTCTTTCACCCCTCTGCTGTGGCTCCCTGTCACTCAAAATATGTCACAACCGCCAATGTGCAACACCCACCAGCACACAATTTTTTTGAGCTTTTCAACCCCCAGTAGGCCAACCATGGATAAATCCAAGAAAAGGAAAGTTTCAGAAGAAAACAGAACATTTAATTCTACATACACTAGTTTTCTGGGCGCTTAAGAAATAGTCAGGCACAGGAAGGGTTTTGTGGCTCCCGGTGTTTTCTTTTCTGTGGGAAACAGGTCCAAATGGCTCTTTGAGTGTTTAAGGTTGCAGACCCCTGGTCTAGTGCAATGGCATGGGATTTTATGTAGTGTAGTTTATCTGTAATTTCAAGTTGTAAGAGATTGCCTTCCTCAAGACAGAAGTGTCAGTACTCAGATTGATTCCTGATTGCAGAGGATACATCCCCTAAAGATTAAACTCCTGTCCATATAAGATAGTTTTCAGAAAGTAAGGCATTTGTTATCCCTGTTTCTTCATTATTAATTCACCGTATATATTAGAATGCTAAGGTTCTCATCTAGGATATATGAAGCACTGGTTTTGGATTTTTACTGGATTTTATAACAATCTTTGAAGGGAGCAAATGAAGGCAGATATATAGGAATAGAAAATATGGATGATCTATTTTTCAGAATGAACATATCATGAAGAGACTCACCCCGACACAATGATGAAATGTCAGACCATTTTGAAGTGTTCAGACATGTAATTGAAGGGCTAATTCCGGGTATATTTTCATAACCTGGGATGCAATGGTATGTCAGGACAGTTCCAATCCTACAGCCTTCTTTTGGGATCTTTTCCTTTAGTGTCGCATGGAGTGGTGGTACTGGAGAGGTGCAGTTAGCTGGAGATTGATAAAAAGCTTTTGAAGTAGTAGTAGTAGTAAAGAGACATTTATATTGAAATCGTGGGATGATTTAAAAGATGCAAACCATTTGTATAGAAGAGACCATATTCTAACAAAACATTCTAGCTAAATTTGCCCAAATATGGCCAGCTTCAAGGACCTTCTTTTCCCCCCCCCCTTTTTTTTAAAAAAAACAAGTTTTATTTTTTAAAAAAATTCTTTCATCATACATATTTTATAAACAGAGTGCTGACCGGGTCACATCTTATACAAGTTATACATAATCAAAATCATAATTATATCTTTATCTCCCATATTTCCCAATATTCATTTCTTTTGTGTAATCCTTTATCACAAATTAATCATATTTCTCCATATCTTATTATTTCAACTTCTGCCACATTATTTTCTTTCCATTATTTTTTATTTATATATTATTTTTATATATATTAATAATAATGATGATATTTAGTGTCGACAAGTTGTATTCATTCGTCTTTATCATATAATCACTTATAGTCATTTTCCGCCATTTAGTTTTTTCAACTTCTACCATATAATTCTCACATACTTCTTTATCATTTCATTTTAAATGCTTTCACCAAGCTAACATCATAATATATTCTATAATTCTTCTCTCTTACCAATACAATCAAAAGTAGAATTCCATTCTACTTTTAAAAACTATCAAAAACACTATTATTATTATATTGTCTATTTTCCCATTCCTATTCATTAATCTATTTTATATATATTTACTAATATTTACCTCATTATCCTTCATTTTTAACCATCATCTCTCAATCCTTTTGGCATCCTCTTTTCTAAGAAGACCTTTTTTTGCACGACCTTTTATCTCGCTCTAACTTTTCAATTCTCTTTTTTTCTCCTTTTATATATTTTACATTTCATCTTCTGACATCCTTTTATCTTTTTTTGTTGTGCTATTTGAACATCCCTCACCAAAACCTTCCCTTGTCTTCCAGATATTTCCTTTTTCTCTTTTGTCTGTTTTCCAAAGATTTCTGTAATATTCTCTATCTGATTTCTATTTTTTTACTACTTTCTCTTCAACATTGTTAATTTCTTATTTAAATTTCCCTCTTCCAACTCCTCTTCATTTTCTTTTTCTGCATATTTAAATGAATGTTCTATTTCTTTTTTGCCTATTAAAGATTCACACATGCTTTTAAACATCAAAAGTAACGCTTCATACATCTGCAACTCCATTTTATAACAATTTAAGATTATTAATACCTCCCCAATTATATATCTGTGTATCTATGTAATTAGCTAAAATTTAAAGTCTATTTAATTTTCTTAGATCTCTTCTTTTCTTTTTTTTCCTTCAATTATACCTTTATTCTTCGAAATTAAAAAGATTATTAATTATCGTCCAAATTCTTCAGCAGTCAAATCCAATTAAAAAGCTGTCTTCCAAAAGAGAAGGGAAATGAAACAAACACCCAAATGTAAACACAGTCATTCCTTAAATGTTTTCCCAGTGTCCAAATTATCTTCTTCTATATGGCCAAGGTCGAAATTTCCAGCTGCTATCTCTTCTGTTTTGTCTATTTGAATAGAGTATTACAGTACTTTTTCTTTCCTCCAGCAGATGACACTCTCCATTTCTACTGTTACAAAATAGTCTATTAAATCCAATTGTTTATCAAGATATCCAGAAATCTTTTATAAAACTCTTATAAATTGTTCTTTTCTTCCAAAAATCGTTTTTTTCCTTTTTGAAATATTTTGCTTTTCCCAGTTTTCCAAATCTAAGACTTCTGCTTAGATTCTTTGTATTACAGTCAACACTTTTTCTTTTTTCCACGTGTGTGATTCCCCCCCCCCCCCCCCCATTGCCAGATAGCTGCTAATCCAAGCTCAGGAATTCTTTTAAGACATAAATATCAATTTTTCTTAGTATAAATTGGCAGTTAACTCTCCCAGTTCTACCACTCCATCCACACATCGTTCCTGCTCAGTTCTTCAGTCCAGTTATCCCAGCTACAAGGTGGCCACCATAAGATGGCCGCCACTCCTGCTACTGCTTCAGGAGAGCTATTTCTGTTCCAGCAAGGAAATTGCCAATTCCTCATGGTCCATGAAATGCCTTTCTTTTCTTCACTGTCCCTAAAAGACAGCTATGGCTCAAAAGCCTTCCGGCAGCAGTTCGTCTGGCTGGATTTTGCACGGCTCATCAGAGCCTGCTATTTTCCAGTCTGTTCCCACAGCAACATCACCCGGAAATCTTTGTTTTTCCATCCGTATTTTATCAGGGCAATTCCCAACAAAGCCAACAGTAGAACCCAATAAGTTGTACATTAAAAGATATTGAAAGTTCTTTTAGTAAAATTTCCTCAATATTACATGAATATCACACCAAAAATGTGCATTTGATGGGTGACCAAAAAAGGGGAGGGTAGATGAACGTGCTTCATGTTTGTCATGTACACAACAATGCTCTTCTATCCACAAACTGACCGAAGAGGCTGAAGGTAGATTTAAGTTGATGTACTGCAGTGATAGGGATGCATGCTGTAATAGTGCTTTATAGTATAGATTATATACTATGCAAAATTGAGTTTACCTATGAATTGTAACAATTAATGTGCAAGCTCTGACAATCCTTTGTCTGTAAGAGGGGTCTGAGAAATCCTTCTCATTTTCGTGACCTTAATTTTACACATGAGACCCCATCTTTTAACCAATCCTATCACTCAGAGCAGCTCAAAATTCAACATGAGAATTGCATGTATTCAGAAGCACTCTTGACATTGCATTTTTAAAGTTGTTTAGTGGGTATTTAATAAATAAACCACTATGATATCATCCTTAAATAAACAAATGAAATTACTGCAGAAAACATAATAGATTTGAACTTTTGCCTTTCATGGCATGTTGCCTTGTGCCTTATCCCATTCTGAAACTATGTATCAGGTGGATTCAGAAATCATTTGGATTTCGGTGTGGCATAATTTGTGAACTCAATTTATGAAGCATGCTTTATAATTTAGCTATATCCACCTACACTGGCATGTCAAACAAACTATAGCTCAAACCAATGATGGATTACCACAATGTATCTATTGTTTTGCTGACCGTCCTTTGTTTGCATTATGGCTAGATAAAAGCTCTACCCATATAATTCAGGTTTGGAATGAAGGTGTAATAAGTGAGTGTGCAAAATCACCCTGGACAGAGGCCACTGGTTATGGAGTAAGCTTCAGAAGAGGTCTCCATTTTTCTGCTTCCCAAGATTTGATCTCGTATTTCAGTCTCTTCCAGTAAAGAAATTTAACTAAATGGTGTATGCAATGGTGGGATTCATATAATTTTACAACAGGTTCTCTGCCCTAATGACCGGTTGGATAGGCGTGGCTGGGTAGTCATGTGACTGGGTGGGTGTGGCCAACTCAACATCACTCATGTCAAGGGTCACCTTGCCTCGCCTGGCCTCTCCTCGCCACGCCCGGCTTTCCCCTGCCTCACCCCTCCCTTCCCAGTCACTCCTTTACATGCCCAGCCACTCACCATATTCAATATAAAGAATGCTCACCTTGTGCAAAAAATTAATAAACGTCTTGTCTTCAGGTTTAATGCACCTTGCAAAGTATTACTGCTCATTCTAGTCTCCTTTCCTACTAACAGGTCCATCTCAGATTGTAATTTGCTACAACCTCTCTTGTCTTTTGCATCATTCTTTGGGAGATTATTCTGAAATGGTATCTGTGATGTCTGCAGCTTTACAAGTTTGTTTCCTCCAACTCTGTTTTCACAAGGAATTCTTATATTTTGACACTCCTTCCTCCTTTTTAAACAAAGTAGTGGTTAAGATGCTGGCCTAGAACCCAAGAGGCTCTGAGTTCTAGTCCCATTTTAAGCTTGAAAAAAATGGCTGAGTGACCAGTCATTCTCTCCCAGCCAAACCACTTCTTACATTGTGGTTGTGGGGAAACTAAGAGAAGGAAGGAATATTAGAGAAGTTCTCCACTTTGAGTTCCTTATAAAGTAATAAAGACATGATAAACATCTACCAAAATAAATAAATCATTTGTGAGAATGATGCCCTTTTAAAGGAGAAGGGGTGCTGACTGCCTCGTCACATGCCTTACACTACTGCATTTATTTCATTTTTATCCACTTTATTTTTCTCTACTTTTTGGTTTATTCTTCAATGATGGCATAGCTTGTGAAATTCTTACCCATCTCACATGCTAGGGTTATGTGGAAAAACATCAGGTAAACACATCCATGTGATTGACAGGCAATGGCAGCAGTAATACTAAGCAGCTACATTAAGACAGAAAGGTGGAGGCACCAGGTTGCAAAAAGCAGAGGATCTCAGGGAGAAGAGAGCTGAGAATCCACCTTTCATCAAACTGGCACAACCTAGTCAACTACAAAAAGGTAGGAAAGTCATCCATGCCCCTTTTATGTGCTCTTTCCATTGGAAATTTTGAGATTGTTTCAAGCTGACAGTGCAAAAATTGCCCCAGCTGTACAATGCTGGCGATCTTTTTAATGAAATTTCACTTTTTATCTAGAAAAGTGCTGACAGGATTTAAAAAGCAAATTCAACCATGCCCTTTTTTCCATTTAATCATTTTTTGCAAAATATCTCCCCAACTCACAATAAAATAGCACAATAAAATAGCACTGTTCCAATATTTGAGAGGCTCCTACAAAAATGAGGGGGTCAATCTATTTTCCAAAGCATCAAAAGGCACAACAAAAAACAATGGATGGAAACTAACCAAAGAGAGAAGCAATGAAGGGCTAAGGAGAAATTTCCTGAGGGTGAGACCAATCAACCAATGGAATAGCTTGCCTTCAGAAGTTGGGGGTGCTCCATCACTAGAGGCTTTCAAAAGGAGATGGGATAACTATTTGTCTGAATGATATAGGGTCTCTTGCTCAAGCAGGGAGTTGGACTAGAAGAACTCTGAGCTCCCTTCCAACTCTATTATTCTATGTTCTCTATGTTCTAAATTGGGTGCTTTACAGCAGAAGCAATACAGATGGCTGGACCACACATACATTAAATTCAGGGCCTGTATGATCAAGCTGCTTCTTTTTTCCCCCCTTCCCCCCCCCCCCCCCCCCAGGAAGAAACTAGAAGTTATAAAAGTTGATACTCCAGGGAGTATCAACTGATCACAGAAATATTACTTAATACCTTTTGTAATGAAAATGCTTGTAATTTTCTCCTTCTTCCTGAAGCTAAGAGATTAATCCCATCCTTAAATGGGTCATTGATGGGTTTCCTGGGTGTTTCCCTGCCCTAATCCTAATCAGTTTCTATTGTTTATTCAAGACTTGTGCTGGCTGCATTCCTGCAGTTTTGTTATCGCAAAGTATTCACCTGTTAAGTGGTTCTTGGCTGTCTGCCCAGAGCTATTAACTGAAGAGAGAGAGAAGAAAAAATACCCTCTTTTGCACTTTATTTTCAGCTTGTTTGCCGAACTGCACAAAAAGTTAGCTAGCGGTACAGCTGAACTAGTGCGAACTGGTTGAATCCTACCACTGGTTGTATGTGCAAGAACTTTCATATACAAGGAAAGTCTAGGAGCAAATCAAGTCCCATTTGGCATGGAAAACTTTACGGATATAGGGGTATTTCCAATAGTTCCTTAGACCTGAACTTCATTAATGATTCTGTTATAATTCATTATAATTAACATTATAATTCACCTATAGTTATCGTTTCTTCTTATCTGAATGAACAATGGTGATCACTATAAGTCTTCTTGTAAGAAAAGAGTGAGTAGCAGAGGCAATAACCAGAGAAAAGAGAAAATGATGATTCAAGTTAGTCAGGCAGAAAGTTCTGTGTTAAATGTCAACCAAACTCTCCTGTAAGGCTGTAAAATAGTTACCTTTGACACATTTGGGGGGGGGCAGGAACCCACGAACTGTTAGCTCCACATTTAGTATGGAGACTTCCCACAGCAGAATAGCCGGAATTACATTCAAAGCTGATGGCATCATTATAGGTATATGAAGGCTTAGGTAAATTAATTAACTTCCCATTTTCCACTTTTGGTAGATCACATTTGACATCTGAAAAGAGAAAGCAGCATTTAAACAAAACCAGCTCAGAACAACAGCCTATAAATAAAAACAATCAAGAGTTGCTCTTGGCTAAAAAGGATATATAATTAGCAGTTGCTTTTCTTTTTCTTTTTTCTATTAGTATCAGGTATTAAGCCTTCAAGTTTACATTTGGTTATCTTTTATTCATTTTGTGTTTCTCCAGTTGGTTTTCATATCATCAAATCCACAGTTTTCTTTACTACAGGTAGTTCTCATCTTATAAACTTAATTGAACTCAAATTTTCTGCTGCTCAATGTGAGACAGTTGTTAAAGAGAATTTTGCTCCATTTTATGACCTTTCTTACCATAGTTGTTAAGTGAATCACTGCAGTTGTTAAATTAATAACACCATTATTAAGTGAATGTGGCTTCCCCATTGACTTTGCTTGTCAGAAGGTCACAAAAAGGGAACATGTTACCATGGGACAACTGCAGCCATAATAAATATGTGTCAATTGCCAAAGATACAAATTTTGGCCATGCAACCATAGGAATGCTGCATTGGTCGTAAGTGGGAAAAATGGTCATAAGTCACCTTTTCAATGCCATTGCAACTTTGAACGATCACTAAATGAACTGTGGTAAGTCAAGGACTACCTGTACTACGACTACTACTGCCTGTTTTGGGGTTTAAAATGGTTGCTCATCTAACCTAGTAACAGTGTTGGATGATTGTTACTAGTTATTGCTGCAGAAACTGGAAATCTCAGTCATTTTGCAAGCAATAACCTGAAAGAAATCAATATAAATCATTGTTCATAATGAATCTGAATGTTATTATCTTCCAATAAGCAGCATATTTATATGTGGATAACATGTAGAGATTCTATATTTTATATTACGTGCTACTGTAGTATTTCTCATAGCTGTCTTATGAATTCCACTCTCCACTTAGGCCATCTCCTGCAACTAGGCATGTGATCATTGACTTTCCAAACAAGGAAGATCAGTTTGATAGATTACTACTCATCCATAGTAATATTTGTAATTAGAATCAGGAATTCTATCAGGCCGAAGGCAAGGATTGTCTGAAGGAGGGGATCATTTCTTTGAATTAACCTTTTAATTAGATCAAAATTATAGTTAACATATCCTCCATACATTATAAATTTTTACAATCTTTCTTAAAGTAGTTTATGATACTGTCATCTTTGTTATTTTTCAAATTCCCCTCTCATTCAGGGACAACAGAGCTTCAGAGATTATGTAATGATTTTCTCCCTGCAAGAATTTTATTTACCAACAACAACAGCTAGAAAAGCAATTTAGCTGATTAAAGATGCTTCCATTTATCCTTACTTTTACATTCAGGGGCAGGTAAATTCCACGTTCCATTTCGGCCATCTTCGGTAGTTACGCATGTGAGGGTTGAATTTCCAATCAGCGAGAAATTACTCTTGCAGTGGTAGATTACAACTGATCCAACGTAATATTCGTCTTTAGGGTCAGGATCAAATTGTCCATTGGAAATATTGTCAGGATGATTACAAGGGATATCTGAGGGAGATAATGATTTCTTTGAATTCACCTTTTAACTAGAATTACAGTTACATTTTTGCCACTGGAAGAATATTCAGGCTGTTTCAAGGGGTTACTACATTACCGGCAAGTTAATAAACATAGAAATGTTCTCCTTCCACCAACTGAAAGCAAAAAGGTTCTTGGTATGAAGCAGAGGAGAAATCATATTACAGAAATATTTAAATCTTTATTATATTGTAAGTCATCCAGACTCACTGTATTAATGAGATGGGATACATAGAAATTAAATAATAAATAAAAAACAAACAAACAATTTGGTAAGAAAGCAATATAGGTTGTTATATATGGCAAGTGGTGGAGATTTCAGGATGAGGAACAGTAATACACAGTTTAGTTAAACAAGAATGTTCAAGGACCTCCTTCTCTGCAGTACAGGTAGCTCTTACTTAAGAATCAGAATTGTTGGTCATTGCTGTTTATAAGCAGATCACTATGTGACCTCACTCAGGTTTACAACTGTTTCTTACAGCAGCCATAAAGTAAATCAGCACAGTTGTTAAGCAAATCATGCAGTTGTTAAATGAACACTTTGGTTGATAAGTGAATCTAGCATACCCAATATGCATTTTTGCTGTTTTCTGCTAGAAATAGAAAGTCATGAATCAAAGTCACTATGATTGCTGGACGCTGCCACTGGTCATAAGAGATGACCCAATTTCAAAGCCCCTGAAATTTGATGAGGGGGTCTGTATGAACCACTTGTCAATTCAAGGACAGGTCATAACTACCTTTTTTGACTCTGTCATAACTTTGAACTCTCATTAACTGAACAGTCATTAAGGGAGCATTGCCTGCACTCTTTACATTAAGGCATCCTCAGCTGCCTTAGATTTCCCCACATTTTATCATAGCCTAAACACAACACTGCAACATTTTTGGAGGCTGTGCCAAAAACCAGTGGCATAAACTTTAATGACTTTAAAGTAAAATCTTCTCTTACGTTCACAAATTGGGTATTCTTTATTCCAGTCAACCTTCCCATCTTTCAGAATACATTTAACTGTAGCCTCACCAACAAGCCTATACCTAAAGACAAAGAAAAACAATTCAGAATGTACATTTCCAAATCTCATGTTGTTATCTCTTAAGAATTAGAAGAGAGCAAGATGCGTGGTATTCAGATTTAATAAATGATCAAATAAATAAACAAAACAATGACAGTAAAAATATTTAAAGAAAAGGAAGTATTAAAGAAGCTGGAGTCCCATGAAACAGTTTTTAAGAAGCAGGTTAAAAAAGTCTCAGACAAACAGAACCAAATGCCATCTAGGTGAATGTTCCACAGTTGGGAGCAAAGGACTCATTTTATTCCTCAGTAAATGAATTATGTTTATACATACAAGCAGCAGGAAGATGTACGTTTCTTGATTTATATACAAAACCTGAGGATGAGGTAGACTGTTTATATATTTTTACATTTGAGAAGAACGATTTAGAACAAAATTAATTTTATTTTAAATTGATGTCTGTGACTATTACTTCTAAGGCAATTGTTTGGAGATGAACTACAACTCACCCATTTTCACAGGATAAAGTTACACTATCACCCAGACGGATGTTGTGATCATCCTCAGCATCTGAATTACCATTTTCTATAATTTGTGGGATACATTTTTTTCCTAGAAGAATAATTAGCATGTATATTACTCTCTCAATTTAATGTAGTAGTCATACAGATCCGACATATCACAGGATAGGAACACAGGTCCCCACACAGAGTAAATTAATCATGTGGGAATTCAGCATTTCTACCTCAGGGTTCTAATGCTAATCTAAATCCAGGCTGATTTGACAAGCTTCTCTAATTTTAAAACAAAGATATTTAAAAATATATCAATTCATGATATTTATTTTTTTGATTTATTGATAAGTATCAATAAATAAACAGGATTACAAAATTTATATAATTAATGCTCAGTATAACATTAATTAAAGATTAACCAGACCAAACAATGTATATTGACTTATTTTGATGATATGAAAAAGTATACAAATCTTTGAGCTTAGTGCCACCATATACAATACTATATTGTTATTTGGAAGTGCTATAAATAACAAAAGAAGAAAAAAATCTATTAAAATAGGATATCTGTAAGTAATCTTGGAACTCCAGAAATAATTGTCTCTCATGCCCTATTCTCAATCCTATCTCTTTATTTCCTCTTTCTGAGGAAACCATTAATCACAATTGACCAGTAGATACAAGGAAACCCCCATCATCTACTATGATTTGAAATTGTGGACACGTATGTAAAATAGTTAGAAGCATATCCCAAAACTAAAGCAGATCTGACAGTATGACAGTGCTTGCCACATCTCAAGTGCAGGCTCTTGATCTACATTCTAGACATTAACAGCAAGGATGTTCACCAGTACTTACTACCAGATCCAGACTAGTTTGCCACATCTCAAGTGCAGGATCTGGATCTACATTCTAGGCATTAATGGTAGTGGTGGGATTCAAATAATTTAGCAACTGGTTCACTACTCTAATGACCGGCTGGGTAGGCGTGACTGGGTGGTCATGTGTCTGGGTGGGTATGGCCAACTCAACATCACTCGTGGGGTTCAGGTGGAAATCCAGAGGTCTCAGGGATTGGGGGGTGGGGAGAAAGAAAAAGGGAAAGTGCCCTGTCAGCCAGGCACTGAAGTGCTACCACTGCAGCAAGACAGAGAGAGAGAGCAAAAGAGCGATCCAATCTAACCTGTTTGTGTGTGTGTGAGAGAGAGAGAGAAAGAGAGAGAGAGGGAGGGAGGGAGGGGGAGAGAGAGGGAGAGAACATCCCTACCAGCCCTGATATAACTCTCCAAGGTTGGATTGGATCTCTCTCCCCCCCCCCTCTCCCTTTCCCTCTCCCTCTCCCTCTTTCTTCCTCTCTCTCTCACACACAAACACACACAGAGAAGTTGGATTGGATCGCTCTCTTGCTCTCTCCCTCTCCCCACACCCTCTACAGCAGCAGTGGCAGTGCTTCAATGCCTAGCGAGTGGGGTACTTTTCACTCGACCGCTTTCCCTTTTTTCTCCCTGCTCCTCCTCCTCCTTCAGACAAAAGCTGTTAATATCTAACCCTATTAATATCTCTTTTTCATCCTGCGGGCCCAGTACTGTTCCTCGCTTGGCAATACTCAAGGAGAATTAGGGGCTAGAGACGGTTGATAGTGCTACAGGTGAGGCTGTCAGAAAGACTTTTTAGCAGGCACGCAGTGCCTTCTCCTCAGCTTCTCCAACTCTACTGCCCAGGGGAGGCAAAGCCTCTCTTTTTGTACACACGATCCACTGCCGGCGGAACATATGGGTGGTATGGCAGCTCAATACTGAGTGCAAAAGTTCTGCCGCTAGCCCAGCAGGCCAGACAAAGCCACAGGGGTTTTGTTTTTTTCCCCCTACAGTAGCTACTGAAATGGGAAGTGCACCCCTGCCTGCATAACTAGCAGGAGACTCTCCATCCCACCAAAACCAATGGCTTGAAAGCGGCTCCTCTGCCACACACCACACACATTCCCCTGCCATTTCCCACAAACACCTCCCCCCCATTGCAAACATGGCATGCCATTTGACTAAGAAATGCCTGGAATCAGTGGTGGGATTCAGCCAGTTTGCACTACTTCGGGAGAACCGGTTGTTAACTTTCTGAACAGTTTGGCAAACTGGTTGTTGAAAGAAATCATTAGGGCAGAGAACAGGTTGTTATATTACTTGAATCCCACCACTGCCTGGAATGCAATAAAGCCCACTCACTCACCTCCCGCTGGCAGGCTGGCTAATGGGGTGAGAGGAGAGGCGGAAAAGCAGGAGGGGACCCGAGCAGATAGTAGCCCTCCGAAAGAAGGCAGCTGAGGGAAAGTGCATGTGCTACAGCATACTGCAGATGCTCCTCACTCGCCCCTTTACCTGGTTTCCTTCCTCTTGCTGCTCCTCAGCGTTCACTTGCGCTCTCCCTCTCCAGTCTAGCTTCACACACAATTGCCCTTTGCAAGCCCACTGTCGGGGAATCTGGGTGCCAGTGAGGGTTGGCTTTTTGCCTAGGTTTATCTGGCTGTCGGGTGGAAAATGGACTCCTTCCCAGGTCCCTGTCCATTTTCCCCTTGACAGCCAACAGCCAGACAAACCTAGGCAAAAAGCCAGTCTTCTCTGCTTCTTTCACCTCCGCAGGTTCAGGCAGACAGTCGGGAGGCTGGAGCAGGGAAAAGCCTGAGAACAAGCAGATTCCAGCCATTTTCCTTACCCAGCTGCAGCTCGCACCACTGCATGTCATGGTGAAAGAAAGTCCCCACTGAGTTTTAGTCGGGTTCAGCAGGCACTTCAAACTATTTCCCAAAGAGACTTGGGGATTCGGCATGTAGGGTGGGTGGGAAGGCATGTTGTATTGCTCTCCGTTGTCCTCCTTGCAGTAAAATCCAAGATGGAGTGATGGGGAGAAAATTGTAGTTTTGCAGGCACAAAACTTCACTCGCCTGGGGAGGGGTGAGGCATGTGTAGTTTGCCAAATTACATAAAAAGTTAGCTACTGGTTCTAGTGAACCAGTGTGAACCGGCCGAATCCCACCACTGATTAACAGCAAAGATGCTCTCCAGCCAAGTTAGAAAAGACCCTAGAGATTACCAATGCAGGAGTTCATTACGAGGAATACCCCACTTGGGTTTCCCACTGAACAGTGCAGTTTCAAGAGCAAGGGGATGTTAAAGGACTACAGTCACATGGGGAAAGTTGGTGTCTCCTCTTCCACACTCCTTTCCAAACACTATAAAGTATGAAAAGGGTGAGGAATTAAAATCTTATGGACTAGATTGGACTAGATTCCCTTTTGCTGCATCTGATACCCTTTTGTCTTAATCAAGAGGAGTCTGATGGCACTATTTCTACATAATACATTTTTATTGAAAGATATACGCTTTTGTGAACTCAGCTCACTTCACCACATGCATTTTTTGTTCCAGTTAGTATCGTGAATGTCTCAGCAGCATGGCTGCAATATATTAAAGCATAGCTGAGCTTGTTCTTTGTTTGGTTTCTTTTTCCCCACTCCAGATAACTATTAGAAAAGGAAGTGCTTGCTGGTCACTCATTGGGTGGCAACACCAGTCAAGGGCAGGTCTTCTATAAGGTGTAAGAAAGAGAATGATGTTGGTCCTCCTTTGCTGTCCTCTGGATTTTTTTTTAACAACTGGCATATGGAAACACCTTTCTGCAAACTGTCTTCCAGAATTGTTAGTTATATTTAAATTCCAATTCATTCTGATCTTTCACATTTAAGTTCTTAGTCAGTATTGTTGTCCTTAATTTATTTACTTTTAAATCCACCATTTCTCCAAGCATATTGATCTCCCTTATAACCTATTCAATGTTCTCTTGCTGATCATGCACAATCAGGGGTGGGTTCTAAAATTTTTTACTACCGGTTCGGTGGGTGTGGCTAGGTGGGGGGTGTGACTGATGGTGCGTGGCCAATGTGACATCACTCACGTACTCAGTCATATGACCCTCCCCAAGCCACACCCACCGAAAAGGTGGCTAAAATTTTTGGGACTTTTTGAAACTTTTTTTTGACACTCTGGCCCCATATCCAGGTCGGGATGCATGGGGTGGCGGTGGTCGTCTCAGCTTTCCCTCAGTTGCCCTTCTCGCCTCTAACAGTTGCAGCCGGAGCAACCCACTCTGCCAACTTAGGGCAGCGGACTCAGCTGCAACCCAGACGAGCCAAGAAACTGCGGGGAGCCTCCTGCATGTTGCACCCCCTCCCAGCCTTCCCCCCACACCTCCGCATCATTTTTGGGCACCCAGTTTACTGGGCTGCCCCCATCCCTGTCGCGGCTCCAACGGCGGCGGCTTCGGGAGACGCTGGCGGCACGGAGGCACAAGCGAAGACTGGGAGGGGGCTGCAACACATGGGAGGCTCCCCGCAGTTCCTCAGCTCGTCTCGGCTGTAGCTGATTGAGGTGCTTTAGCAGCCATGAGCTGCACTTTCCTCCAAGTCTCAAAGAGAGAAGCAATTGTTTCCCTCTGCCGCCCAAGCGCTTAGAGGAAAGCATGGCTCATGGCTGCTACTGGGCTGCCCCAGTCCCTATCGTGGCTCCAACGGCGGCGTCTTTGGGAGATGCTGGTGGCATGAAGGCATGGGCAAAGGCTGGGAGGGGGATGCAACCCGTGGAGGGCCAAGTCTGCTCCCCTTCACCTACCCACACTTGTTTACCCATTCCAGATAGCTTGGGCTACGCCTCCCTCCGACCCAGCTGTCTTCCTTGTTGGTATCGCTCCTGAGTGAACTCTTCTGTCCTCGGCTGTTGCAAAGAAGCGGTAACTCTGGGTGCGCCACGCCCACTTTGTTCTCTTTGAGAGCTGCTTTGCACCTTGTTTGCAAAGCAGCTCTCAAAGAGAAAGAAGCAGGCATGGCTCACCCAGAGCTGCCGCTTCTTTGCAACAGCTAAGGACTTCTTCTGCTTCGAGCTCCAAGCTGCAGGGAATTGGGGGGGGCGGCTGCAACGCTGGCAGCTTCGGTGGGCTCCTTCCCTCAGTGGTTTGTTTTCTTTTACCTCGTCTAGACGACTTTGTAATTAAAGGCTGCTCTGTGCCTTTTGATCTTTCTCTGGCACGGAGCAAAACGACCCTGTGTGAAGGGACTGAGCCTGCTGCTGAACTGGGAAGCTGAGAGGCTTCTTTTCTACCCAGCCACTGACGCACAGCGCCGAAAAGACCTCCGGTCGCTGCTGCCTTCTAAGCGCATGTGCAGCTTTCACCAGCTGAAGGACTTTTCGGCACCCTACAGCCAGGCAGCTGAAAGGCTTCTTTCCTCCGGTCAGCTTTGGGTGGACGAGCAGCAGCGACTGGGGAACTGGTTCAGGGGCGTGGCCTGGCTGCCGTTACTACCGGTTCAGAGAACTACTTCCTAAAGTTACTACCTATTCGGTAGAACCGGTCCAAACAGGGAGCAACCCACCACTGTGCACAATCAATAACAAATCATCAGCAAATGCATATAGTTTGTATTTGTGTGCTTTGATTTGTAGTCCTTTTGCTTTGTTATCTTGTCTAAGATCTCTGTTTAATAGTTCTGACATTAGAGGAAGAGCAAGTGAAGGCCAAGATATAGAAAATGTAAACACGGATTATCTATTTTTCAGAATGAAACCATCATGAAGGTACTCACCCTGACACAATGATGAAATGTCAGACCATTTTGAAGTGTTCAGACATATAATTGAAGGGTTAATTCCAGGAATATATTCATAACCTGTGATGCACTGGTATGTCAGTTTAGTCCCAGCTGGATAACTTTTATTCAGAGAGCCTTCCTTTAGTATCGCATGGAGTGGTAGTACTGGAGAGGTACAGTCACCTAGAAATAAAAAAATAAAGTTTTCAAGTAGGAGTAATTAAGAGAGATGTACAATGAAAGTGTGGGCTGATTTATAAAGTTAGGGATGATTTATAAAGCCACAAACTATATGTATAAAGTATTGTAGCTAAATTTGCTTAATGATTCAACAACCATCTTTGCTTTTCTATCTGTATTGTACCAGGGCAAGTCCCATCAACGCCTGATTTTAATTACATTAGTTCCTTCGCCATAGATTTATCTACATTATCATTTGATATGGTTCTTCCCCTGTGGTGGAATCTACTGCTAAAGTTGTGGTAGGAATTAAAAGACTGGCTAGCCTGGAATCATTGCAGGGGAGGAAACAGCAGAAGACAGTTCCTCCTTGCAACTTTGGAGTGCATATTTAGTTGTTTTGTAATTAGTGTAGTTAGTCTAACTAGAGTCTTATAAATAGGCGAGTAGCAATAAGGATACTGCTCTGATCAACTTCCAGTATTGTTCTGGTTCCTTGTGTCTGACATTGCCCTCCCTTTTCTCTTTGCTCCCAAACTGAAGACTCAAAAAGAAAAAAAAGTCAATATAATTTCTGGTACTCCTTAGCTTAATGCAACATTCTTAACTAATCTTCTTTTTGCATTTGAGCCTGTTTTCCACAGATCCAAAGACAAACCATAGATATCTTCCTTTCTCTGCAACTCAGTCAAAGTTCAAAGAACTTTTTGTCTTTGTGACATAACAACAATTAACTTGAAAGGAAAGCCCTATCTGTATCAAATCTCATTCTGCATAAGTTTTTTTTGTCAATAGCTTGAATTTCTCTTCTACACAATTTAGAAACAACAATGTTTTCTACACAATCAACTGAAGCAATGTTGAAAAGAAGAATGGGCCAAAATTCTTCCACAATGATACATGAGATAAAGTCATACCGAAAACAATTACTGTACTTCAAATTATGGATGCTAATGGTGGTTCTACAAGCAACTGAATCATAAGGTGTATTTAATTTTTCAGACACGACTTCTTCATTCTGGCTTTCTTTTTGTAAAATAAATGATGACATGGTATAATATGTCATGTGTTGTTCTTCATTTGAGGTTGTATTTATCTACTTTTAAGAACTACTAAGGACCAGATTATTTTTATCTTGTCCTGATACATAAAACCATAGAACTGAAAGAGGGTGTATTTTCTTTTTCATATGACTGTCTATTTTAATCCTATTTGCAGGTTATATGATTTTGTCTCTCCAATGCTTCTTATTTAACAGTTATATTAAGTTATATTAAGAAAGAGTTAGAGGAATTTACAGAGGTGTAAGGACTAACAGTTAATTTCAGTAACACACATCTAATGCTTTTTATACCCCAAAAATCTCAAAAAGAAATCTCCATAGTTTTAGGGATTCCAATATTATATAAATTTTTAAAATATTTAGGTACTGTTAACTACAAATATTAATAAAATCTTTACAAATAACTAGAGCAGTATGGAAGAAATTAAGTAAGGAAATGAAAATTGGGCTTCAAACCATTTCTATATTTTAGGGTGAATTGCATCATTTAAAATGAAAATTCTTGCATGATTAAACTTTTTAATTCAATGCCTCCTATTGACAATTCCAGAGGAGGCTTTAAGGGATTGCCAGATAGATAGATAGATAGATAGATAGATAGATAGATAGATAGTTTCTGTTTTCAAGCAGAAAAATTTGAGAATAAATTGAATGTTTTTATATAGATCTCAGAAACAGGGAGGCTGGGTTATACCCAATTTGTCAATATATCAAGCAACATTTCATGGCATATAATTCATTTATTAGGAAAAACCTTTCTAAATGATTCAAATTAAAATTTATGTCAGAGCCAAAAAAAGTGGACTTTTTTAAAAATCCAAAACATTTTTCTAGAATAAAACAGATTGAAAATGTTTGTAACTAAAATAATGCTTCAAATTTGGAAAAATAAATGAACAATTTTGATAAGGGGCAATTCTTCTTTAACTCCTTTGATATTATGATCAATTAATAGTTATGGTTTGGCAGGCTGGACTTCCAGTGATGTCGCTGTGAGATCGACGCAGGGGAGTGGGGCTCCACATCCCCATACCAAATCTTCTTCATTGGAGGGCCCCCCCAAGGGGCTAAAGTCACCCTATAGGGGTGATACACAAGGAAGGGAATCCTGCAGGTCACAGAGAGCAGTGGCTCTCCTGCTGGACCCAGGGTTTCTTCCCTCTCTGCCTAAGATAAAGACAAGGTGGCCATCATGGCCGCCGTGAAGCAGGGGCAGACAAAGAAACTATGATTGTGCTGGAGCAGTGTGAATGGACAGTGACTGGAGCTGGGTGAAGTGAATTTTATTTTTTGCTTAGGATTTGACCCAAAACGAAAATTAATCTGGGAAAAGAGGCTCTCTTGAATGTTTTTAAGTGGCGATTAAAGAGAGGCAGAGAGAAACTGTACCGTAACAGGAAATAAGTAAAAGCTATAAAATACAAAAAGATTGGATGGGTAAATCGTACTGGCATGACTTTGAATAGGCATTTTAAAATGCTGGACATTTGACTGTTTATTGGACATTCTGCTTGAATCAATTTGAAATAAATAACTAGCAGAATAGTTTTAAAGTGGATTTTTAATGTTGATTTTTAAACTGAAGGCACTATCTATTGGTGAATAGATATATAATATGCCATACTCCTAGAATAATAAAGTAACCTTGGAAAATTTTGATAAGAGAAGAACAACACCTGGAGGTCTGCTGTATTATCTACTGTTCTATACTTATTTACTTTACGGTTACTAGAGAATCAACCTTGAAAACCTGGAGGATAGTTAATGGAATGACTTTGAAGACTGGAGCTGATTAGCAATTTAAAGAATGGATCTAAAGAGTTATTTGGAAAAGCCCCTGGACTATATAAATGGAACCTATTGACTAACTGTGTGATATAAAGAATCATAACTATTGTATCTTCTAATGAACAATGTTAAGATTTAGTAATCTGCTGGCTTTAAGAAGTCAAAAGAATAGAGTCTAGAGTGGTGACAGATTACTGACAAAACATTGAGTATTATTTGGACTTTTTAAGACAAGACAAGATGGCTCTTCAGGAAGAATAGGAGGCACTTCAAAAAGAAACTGTTGTTACTCCAAAACATTTACGACAGTATGATGGGGAACTTCAGGGAGATAAAGGATTTACTACATGACATAACTGGAAAGACTGAAAATGTGCAACAAGGAATAATGAATCAAGATAATAAAATCCAGGAAACGGGAGATAACTGGAAGCTTAGAGGATGAGAGAGAACAGACCACACAACAAATAAAACAAGGAGAAAAGAAAGAAGAGATAATAAAGTTGGGTGAAATAAAGTTGGGAGAATATATATTAGGTGGTAGAAAAATGGAATTCAATAAATCAAAAAATATTTTTTGGAAAAAAGAGAGGATTTTGCAGACTCATGGGTAGACTGGCAGCAAAAAATAGTGGAGATGGAAATAATGGTTGGATTGAAAATGAAAGATGTAGATGAGGACCCAAGGGAGGAGTATGGGAGCAAGTTAAAAAGAGAAGAAGTAAAGCTTCCAACAGGGTGAGAGATGATTGATAGAAATATCTTTTAAAAAATAATAATAATAAGATTGACTGTACTAAGAATTAGAATAGAGTGAGAAATTAGAAACAGGGGGAATATTGTTGTACATATTTTTACATAACACATTTAAAGTGAATGTTAGAGGTTAAGATTAGATTTTGAAAAAGGATGTTATCAGATATGCCCAAGAATGATGTTATGACTATTAGAAGGATGTAGCAAATATTGAATAATTGAAAAATGAAGGAATATGTGCTGATATAAATATGTATAATTTAATATACATAATAGAAATATGTACAATAAAATTAGACCATGTAAGTTTGACTAATGTAGTAACTTTTATTTGTATTAATATTGGTTTTGCATCAAAATGAATGACACTCAGACACCACACTGTCCATGATGTTGATGATATTGATGTATGTTTAAAAAACAACAACAACACTTTACCCCAATAGTTATGGTTTGGCTAAAATGATATCTTTGAGAGCTTATAAAACTAAGACTAAAAGATTTTTATAGCAAAGATGAACCTCTCAATAAAGATAATGTAGAGCAACAAATAGGTGATAAGCTACTGTGGCTTTTTGGTATCAGCTTAAATCTCTTCTGAGCAATAGACATATTAGAGCTTTGGTAATATGATCTTATATTAATTTTGAGAATTTAATATCCCATTATTTGGAACAACAACAAAAAAACATTTTCAGAAATGTATAGTTACTAATCCTGATAATCCCATACAAGAGACAAATTAACAGCAGTTATAAAAGCTGTGTGGATAGCAATAGCAATAGCACTTAGACTTATACAGTTAGTCCCCAATTTATGACCACAATTGAGTTCAAAATTTCTGTTGCTAAGGGAGACATTTGTTAAGTGAATTTTGCCTCATTATATGACCTTTGTTGCCATAGTTATTAAATAAATCACTGCAATTGTTGTTAGTAACATGGCTGTTAAATGAATCTGGCTTCCCAGCACTTCTCTCCAAGATGGCAGCTGAGAAGTAAGAGGCTTTCTTTCTCTTACTCATGATCTGCTGTGTTTGCTGCCAGAACTGGTTCTTTGACAGTCTTGGCCCCTGGATTTGAATGGGGGCACTTAGGAATGACCCAAGACAACTTTTGGATGGCTATGAATCCACCTGGGAAGGGGAATCTTGAAGATTGCAGCTCCTTGTGGAATCAGCTGAAAAGTCAATAATGTTTACACCTCTTCCTACCGACAGAATGTTTTTGTAAGCATGCCTGGGACTTTTAAGTTCACTTTTTGAAGTTCTTTTTTTGTTTTTATCTTTAAAGGGTAATTGGCTGGCAGAATGCTGATTTATTTTAACCCCTGCTGGATTCTTTCTGTTTCCTTTTTTGCTTTCTTTCTTTGATTTATTTGACTGCTCTTATGAATTTCTGCTTTTTGTAGGGAAACACAGCACGTGACTCTGGATTTGTATTTTATTAACCTACAAGAACTTTTTGGATCAAAATAGTCAGAAAATATCTCTTCTGTCTTCTTTGCTTGCTCTTTGAGCAACAACATATCTGATTACAGAGAGAAGAATGAGGCTGACACTCAAGAATCTGCTAGCAACACGCAATCTTTAACTGAATTTTAAAAAAAAGGTTTGATGAATTTATAAAGACCGTGCAAAGCATTTAAAAAAAAACAACAGACAATAAATAGTTTAAACCTACAAGAAGAATTTGTTTTCAAAGTAGCAGATTCGTTGAGAAGAAATATAGACACAGAAACAGAAACAACACAGATGGTGGAAAACATTAAGAAGAAATGTGATTTACTAGCTGTAAACTGGCCAGGAAGAAATATAAGAAATAATAGAGCTGACTCCATATACTTTTCGGAAGCTTAGCACTGTGTTTTTGTATAATAGCAGAGAACTCTAGGTGGACAAGTGGCAAATGGATTTTTTAAGGAGTTTGAAGGAGAGTGGTAAATGGATTTAATACTTCTTATTGAGGAATGATTTTATCTGGTTTTGTTGGGGAAGATAGATTGGCTTTGGAGACTGGACATTGTATTCAATTAATCAGCAATTGATAAGAAATGATATAAAGCAACAAACATAGATATTTTATCTGGGACCAATTAGAGTTAATAGTTGGGATTTGGGATTGAAGCTGTGGTAAATTTTCTATGAGTTGATTACAATAACAGTTTTTTAACAGAGGCTTTTAGAATTTCAGTTTTATCTTTTTCTTATTGTTCACAATTTTTGTTACTATATGTAATATGTTCATTATTATTGTTTTTTTCTGTTAGCTATTTTATTATTAATATTGTATATAGATGACAGGCTAACCATTTGTAAATAGATTGAATAGTTTAATATTTTTTTAAAATAATTGGCCTCTTTTGCAAGAGATGGGAAACCAGCATTGCTGTATTATATTAATCAGCATTCAACTCGGAAAGATGTTATGTATATATGTGGTAGTCTTCCCCCCCCCCCCCAAGACACCTTTTAATGTATTTTCTGTGTTTTTTATTCTTTTGTCCTTTTAAAAATATTTTGGTGCTTTGTATTTTAACCTTTCTTGAATAAATTAAAAATTTTCCAAGGAAGTGAATCTGGCTTCCTCATTGACTTTGCTTGTCAGAAGATCACAAAAGATGAACACATGATTTATCTTAATAATAAGAATACATTATAATATGGTTTACTCCTCATATATGATGAATTTTATGCCATGTTTCCCTTAAAATAAGACATTCCCTCATAATGAGCCGAATCGGGTTTTTGAATGTATGTGCTAAAATAAGCCCTCCCGGAAATATTTAAACTCATGCGCAGCCGGTCCCCACCATTTCCTCTGGTTAGGGTTAAGAGAGACAGAGCTGGAAATCAGGTAAGATGGCAAAAGGGGCTCCATCTTGCTCCATGTACCCCAAAATAATAAAACATCCCCAAAAATAAAGCCAAGCACTTATTTTGGGGTTCAAAAAAAATGTAAGACAGGGTCTTATTTTCGAGGAAACACGGTAATACCTGACATTTTATATAGATGGTGCTGAAATGGTGCTTATTTCTTTTTAGAACTTATTTTGGAATTATGTTAATGCAGCTATCTGATGTTCTAAAAACAAAAATAAATAAATAAACTACATAATTATATATAAAAAGAAAAGACACAGAAACCTTTTCATGCTCTTCTATTTGTAAAATAGAGTCTTGAAATCTATTTCTATGTAGAAATATTACATAAGAATCAACTGTAAAGCACACTCAAGGATGCTGGTGATGGAGAGCGACAGACAGACAGAGAGAAACAGAGAGTCAGAGAGAGTGAACTTGTCCAAAATCACATTTTTACAAGCCACGAACTGATGTAAATGTCAGAAATCCAGCGTCAGGGGAACAGTATCAAAGCAGTCAGACAGTCGCCTGTCTACAGGCAGAGGGACTTTCTCCATATTGACCAGGAAGTCCCAATGTAAAGAATAATTGAATAACATAAAGAATAACATAAAGAATAATTAGAATGTCAGATAACGTGTCTTTATAGGGGCAAGTAATCCCCCCCTCCACACGCAATACAAACCTTGCTTTTAAAAAGTAGACTCTGGCAGGCATTCAAAGACTCTGCCACTTACCTTGAACCTCAGGCAGCCAAAAGAGCGCTAGCAGAAACAGCCAAGCCCACATTGGAAGGCTACTCTGGCAAGCTTGAAAAAGCATCATTTGAAAAGCAAAACACCTGAACTCTCCACAAGAGCATCTGGGAGAATGAACGTCAGGGTCAGGCAGCGCAGCAATATGCTCAAGGCAGCATCTGACAAACAAGGGTAGGGCACCCTTGACGGAAGAAAAATCACCTTTCTTATCTATTAGGCCGAACCTTCTTTTCACAGATAAAAAATATAGGAAATGAATTCCAGGAAATAGTTTCTCCTGGAGTTTGTCTTCTGCTTGCTCATTAGTCATGGAAAATGAAGACATTGTTTCAAATAGTTTCCTTCCAAGACTCACAGCCTTTTGTAGATTCTTAGACCTGATTTGTGGTGTTTTTTAGATGAGTGGACTAATCAGAAGCATTTTCCATATTCTGACATGTCTACTTTTAATAACAAGAGAACTACGAAGAAATATCATTTACTAAAGAATAATGTTTGCAGTTTCAATCCTTTGGTTTGCTTCCTGTGAGCCATTGCTAGCTGATCAGTGTAAAGAAATACTGCTTAAAATCCCTACTCTTAAATTGTTTGTATTTGTAATTTATGACAGTGATATAAATTTTCTATTTGCTTTGTGACAAAGAGAAACTAACCAAATAGAAGATGGTACTACCCAGAAGAGGTGAGGTGGTTTAAAGAGTTGGCAAAAAGGACTACATTTCAACTTCTATACATTCAAAAGCCCAATTTTTGATGTATTGCACAGTTTTCCAATATATTACTGTTCAACTCAAAATTCTGTTTGAGTTCTGGAATACTAATGCTTTGAATTGCAAAGCAATCCTACGGTTCCCATATTCTTTTTGACTCAAGAATTACACCAGCAGTATTATGAGGGAAGAACTGAAATAGAATGTAAAATATAACTTAATTTTTACAAAAATGCTAGAATTGCGTGCATTCAGAAGCACCTCTGGCACTGCATTTTTTTTAAAATGGACCATTTACTGGATATTCAATACAACTGATTACTACCATGTTAAATAAGCAAATACATCAAATTATTGCAGAAAACCTGTTGGATTTGAACTTTGCATTTCATGGCATAGTGCCTTGTGTTTTATCCCATTCTGAAACTATGTATCAGATGAATTCAGAAATCATTTGGATTTTGGTGCAATATAATGTATAAACTCAGTTTATAAATCATGCTTTATAGCCGTAATGGCTATAGTGCCAGAGGTGGCACGAAGAGTTCGCTCTGTGGGCATGTGCAGTATCGCTCCAGCTCAGCCAGTTGGTCGTCAGCCTTCCAACGTGTGCATGTGAGCCAGCCAGCTGGTCGTCAGGTTTCTGGTGCTCTGGCATGCGCGCATCTTCCGATTTGGGCACTCTGTGCCTCAAAGGCTCACCATCACTGCTTTATAGTGTAGCTATATCCAAATAAATTATAATGGTGTCAAACAAACTATAATTAAAACAAATCATGGCTCAGCGCAATGTACTTATTGTTCTCAGTACAGTCTATAACTGTACTGTACAGTAGAGGCCATCCTTTATTCGCATTATGGTTAGGCAAAAGCTCTACTTATATAATCCAGATTTGCAATGAAGGTGTAATAAGTGAGTGTGCAAAATCACCCCTGGATAGAGACCGCTGGTTATGGAGTAAGCTTCAGAGGAGGCTTCCATCTTTCTGCTTCCCAAGATTTGATCTCTTATTTTAGTCTCCTCCATAAAGAAATTTAAGTAAATGGGATCCTAATCTGTAACTATCAACAAGACAATCAAGTACCACATTCTGCAAGGATAAATCTAGCCAAAGCAGAAGGAGGAATCAGGTGTGTAGGAAAAATTTCATTCACTGGACCAAAATGGTTTGTATACATATTTCTCTTTTGAAGAAACTGGGTTATTACCATTTAACTAAAATATATAGGAATATTTCCAATAACTTAGTCAACAGCTCCTAAGACCTGAGGAAGGGGTGAGGTGACTGCAGCTTTGTTCTGTACTGTAGCTCAGGAGCTTTTTGTAGCCCCGGAGCATAGCATGCCAAGAGATCTCTAAGCTGTAGTATGGCAAACAGTTGCAGAGCCACACAGTTCTGGGGCTGTTTGCTACCCCACAAGCTAGGTTACAGGGTCGCCAAAATGGCACAATAGGTGGAATAAATAGGTGAGTGAATTCTCTGTGTTACATGAATCCTTTGCAATAAATCAATGTTCCACTTCAGATGTACTTTATGTTTGAAGTAGGATATGTTGTGAAGCATGCTTGTGTGCTAAAACAATCCCACATCTTTCAGCATAGTGGTCAGATCAATAATCTGAGTATAAATCCAATTATTATTTGTTCAATAAGGCTTTGCTATATTGTATACTCTATCCAATCCATGAAACAATGATCATGTATTGTGTGGGCTGAGACCCTTTAAAACATATACAATTCTATGGAAAGGCATGTTAGAGACCTGAGTCTCCGGAGAAGGGCGGCATATAAATAATTTTTTTTAAAAAAAAATATGTCTCTAATATCTAAACCAACTGCCTAGCTGTTCAGGTCATAGTACACTTCCTGCTTTTCTGAAAGAGGACTTTAGCATCATCAACTTTTTTTTTAATATTCTAATTGCTTGGGATTGTAGTCTTCTGCTCCACAATGTTGTTGTTTACCAGAGAAAAGCTGTTCACATTATGAGAAACATTTTCCAGCTTATATTTGTGGCTACAAATGAAAAAGAACTTTAAGAGCCATTTTTTCTGGAGTTATACCCAAATTGAATATATAACATTACCAGTGGTGGGTTTCAAAAATTTTTACTACCGGTTCTGTCAGCATGGTTTGGTGGGCGTGGCTTCGTAGGCATAGCAGCGGAAGGATACTGCAAAATCCCCATTTCCTCCTGATCAGCTGGAACTTGGGAGACAGAGAATAGATGGGGGTGGGGCCAGTCAGAATTTTTACTACTGGTTCTCCGAACTACTCAAAATTTTTGCTACCGGTTCTCCAGAACTAGTTAGAACCTGCTGAAACCCACCTCTGAACCTTTCTCAAGATAATTCCTGGGACTTTTTCCTCTCAGATTTCTGGACATCATATCACAGATTTAAAATCCATTCTTCTGCTTTTGTCTTTTTGGTTTCTGGAAGAAATGGCATCTGAAATTTCTGCACTTACGTTTATGATCAAATATGATTTTAATACAAGCATATATTCAGGATTTTGGAAGAAAGACCAGATTCTTCATTCACAGCAGATGAAATTACCTACCTATGTTGTTTCTCTAACTATCTGAAAGATATTAATATCTCAAGTTCTTCAATTTTTTAAAAAAATCACATAAAGTAAAGAATAGGTTGAAGTTACAAATGGAAAAGAAGCCAGGTCATAGCTAAATATGCACATAAAATTTCTGGATACCTTATTTCAACAATCTTAGAGAAGTATTACAGACAGGATCCCTAGATCAAAAGATATTGAGGATTGGGAATTTCTAAAACTTAAATATTAAAGTACAATAAAAATGCACCTGAGGAAATAAAAACATTATTACTTTTCCAGTCAATTGAACAACCCTTTTTAGTGCTATAGAAACATACTTTACAAAGAAACCACAAATTTAAGCGCTATGTTCAAACCAGTCATTATCTATTGGCTTTCTTCCTTCATTTACTTGGGGAATAGATTTAATATTTTAAATAATTTTATTCCATTACAGGCTTTTGTATATTATCAGATCTGATTTGGGGTATTTTTCAGTTGCATTGGGGCAACAGAATGTGGGGGGTTTTTTTGGTCCTGCATGTCTGTTTTTAATAAGGATAGAACTTTAGAGAATGTTTTTGATTAAAATTAAAACTCTTTGCCATTTCAATCTTTTTCATTGCTTCTTGTGAATCACCACATATGTACATACGTTGCTACCGGTATTTCCTTTTGTGAATGCAGCATTGTATAGAGTGCAAAAGAGAGTCCTTGACATTTTCAATACAATGCAATGTGAGATATTTTTATTTTTGAGATTTTAGGGAGTTACTGCAAATCAAATTGGAATTGTTGAATGAATCGTTTTTTTTCAAATTCCTTGGCAGATGTAATATAATAATTTCTGCACGTAATTCATTGTCCTGAATCATAGTTTTTATGAGCTCAAGGGTTGGGCAAAGAGATTTTGAGATTCTCTCCAGCTTTAAAATGTAAGTTCATACTAAATTTAAATTAGTGTAGGTTTATCAAACAGCTCCTGGGACCTGTTGAAAGAAATTTTGTTAATCATAATTGTGTTTCAATAGTCAAAAATAATACTGGGATGAAGGAATTATGATAAATCTTTCTTTCTCTCAGTCTTCTGAGTAAGGAAATGAATGAAATCTCTGTATGTAGTAGAGTCAGACCTCCTGAAAGCAGTTAGCTGCCCAAAGTTGCTTTTTAGACTAAGATGGATGGCATATAACTTTAATAAATAAATAAACAGTCAACTGACTAACCTTGCAAAAGCACATGTGCAAGATTTCCAGTTCTGACAGTATGTTTGGAGGTCTACTTGAGACATGTGCAAATTCTCTTTAGAAGCTGCTCCAGATGCTTTTTTTCCAGCAGCTGATTTCATCTCTCTCTGCATATGTCCCTATTCCCCCAATAATTTACTCACTGAATACTTGGCTCAAATGGATATACCTTAACATTAGAGAAAGAGTAAAAAGCCTGACAGCATGTGGACAGAATAATTCATGTTTTGACTTGACATGAATGAAGGTTTCATCTCTACTTCATTAGAATAAAGGAATCATTGTAGTTAAATTATTTATTTAATAATGGCATGTATTTAATTACAACCTGTGACTCTACTGAGAATATTTGTAGCTCAGGGTCATGGTGGTGATAATGGCAGTAAGATAGCACTCACCCATTTAGTATGAATAATTAATATGGTGCTTTTCCTCAAATCTGGTGTCTTTCAAATGTATGGACATCAACTTAAAGGTTGTTTTTGAATATGGAATGTATAGGAACATCAGTCAGGTATGGAATGCCTACAACTGATAGACTCTAGCTAGAAATGGACTTTTGGTATAATTTGCCTTCCTAAATTATTGTTATTATATTTAACATGACTGCTGGCAGACACATAATTAGAGCAAGTATTTTTTTAAACAAGAAGAAGAAGAAGAAGCAGAGGAAATTAGAAATATTATCCATTGCCCAGAAATATTGTCCCTTGCTCAGAATACTATGCAACCTACGCTATTCTTTTAGGCATCTTCCAATGTTGCCAAAAATAAATACCCTATATACTCGAGTATAAGCCGACCCAAATATAAGCCGACCCCCCCAATTTTATCCCCCAAAACTGGGAAAACTTATTGACTCGAGTATAAGCCGAGGGTGGGAAATGCAGCAGCTAGATACCAAATGCATACCATCGTACCGTATTGCTTCATATTTATAAAACCATCTGGAGACGATGCGAAGGGGGGAAAAAACCCACAGAAAGTCTTGCTCCTCGTGCTGCCACCGCAAGAACCACTGTTGCTGGGGATGAGGGGGTGCCAGCATCAGAAGCAGCGGGCTGGGGCTTCAATCCCTTTCCCTGGACAACCTGCTCGGGTGTGGAGACAGGGAAGCCGCAGACAGCAGATCCTTCCCACTATCCCCTTGCACCCGGCAACAGCAGTTCTTGCAGTGCCTCTTCCCTGGCAGCACCAGGAGCAGGTCTTTCTGTGGGTTTTTTCCCCCTTCGCACTGCAAGAAGAATGGGGTGGTGGCGTTGTCTTCCTTATTCTGAGGTAGGGCTGTTTATTCCACTGAGTACAAGGGGGTGGGGGAAGGATCTGCTTTCGGGGCTTCCCTTCTCCCCAGTCCAGCAGGCTTCATTATTCCTTCCCCCACCCCCTTGTACTCAGCGGAGCCGGTTCTCTACCCCTGGGCAGCCTGCTGGGCTGGGGAGAAGGGAAGCCCTGATCCTTCCCCCACCCTCTTGTATCCAGCAGAGCCGGTTCTCTTTCCCTGGACAGTCTGCTGGGCTGGGGAGAAGGGAAGCCCCGATCCTTCCCCCACCCCCTTGTATCCAGTAGAGCCGGTTCTCTCCCCCTGGACAGTCTGCTGGGCTGGGGAGAAGGGAAGCCCCGATCCTTCCCCCACCCCCTTGTATCCAGTGGAGCCGGTTCTCTACCCCTTGGCAGAGGAGTGGAGGCACCGGCCGCCTCTCTGCTCAGTTGCGAGCGAGCGAGCAGCCAGCCAGCCGCGGGAGAAGCTGTAAAAAGCTGCAAGCCTCCCTGCAACCCCTAAAGCCAAAAAGGGGTGTGGGGGAGGGATGCCGCACCCCCCCACACACCCCATTTTGGCTTTAGGAAGCCTCCCTGCAATCCCGGGAGCCAAAACGGTTGCAGGAAAAAAGGCCTTTTTTGGGGTGACTCGAATATAAGCCGAGGGGGGCTTTTTTCAGCCTGAAAAACGTGCTGAAAAACTCGGTTTCTATTCGAGTATATATGGTAATTATTGTCTACCTTAATCTGACTTCTTTTGGAAAGGGTGTTATTTTGTTATTAGTATTAGGAGAAGAGAATCACAATGAATAAAATAATGTATAAAACAGAGACACATGTGATTAAAGATAGAGAAGACTCAGAATATTTTAAAATATGAAATGATTTTTATTATTGGTTGGAGAAGAGATATAAATGATTAATTATATAAGTATGTAAAAATATGTGATGAGTTGACTATTATGTTAGTGATGAATTGATATTGTGGACTGGATAAGGATCAAGATAGAAGTAATGACAACTATACAGAAAAAGAAAGAACTTTGGAAGATAACACCGAGATGTCACAGGGAAGAGAAAACTGATGTATTAAATGTTTTTTTTTGTTTAAAAATAAAAAAAACTTTTAAAAAAACAGAGTCACATGTAGGGTTCTTGGTGTCCTCTGACTTTGGTCTTGGTAGTTTCTTGATTAGGCTACTATTTACTCATAGCTTGTTTATCTGTGTTGGTGTTCTTATACAGCTTCTCTTAAGAGTAAATTGAAACTATGCAGTCAGGAAAAAATTGATAAGATCCATGATTCTGGATATTTCAATCTTGGTGTATTTGGTTAGGTCGGGTGTACTACGTGCACACCCGACACAATACACAGCACACCTGACCTAACCAAATACACCAAGAATCATGGATCTTATCAACCTTTGATAAAATTGTTAAACTTTCAGTTTAATAGACAAATGTATCAACAAATCAAAGGAACACCCATTGAATCATTGATTTTGAGACGCATAACTGAGACTGTAATAAACGCCTGGAATCTATAGCGCTCCCATGGTACAACCCAAAGTTTGGATCCAGTATGTAGATAGCACTGACAGGGCAAACCACTGCCTTTTGTTTCCAATTAGCATTTTGCCTTGTAACTAAGCAGTTCATTAGCGCAGGAATTCTTTTTCTTTTCCTTCTCCCCCACAATTTACCTAAAGGAGCATATCGTTATTATTATTCCTAGCATCCTTTGCTAACCTTCCCTTTTTTGAGCTTTCACTTTTCTGACACTGGCTGTATTTGTTTTCTGGACAGTTGCTATTTCCTGAAACTCACTATGATATTTTTAAGAAGGAACCTTTGGTCATTACAGAAGCTTTCAACTCGGTATCATCACAGTTTTCTCAAAGGCTATCAGAAGCCACAAAAGCTGGATGACTTTGGATCAGTCACTCTCTTTTGGCCCAATTCACCTCACTGGGGTTTCAGTTGTGAGGAAAATAGGGGGCAGGTATGTTAGATATGGTTGCTGTTTTGAGTTGTTTCTAAAATAGTAATAAAGATGGGATACAAATAAATTAAATTAATAAATTAAAAATTCTGATTGTTACTCTTTGGACGTACAGACAGACTAAAAGAATTTGGGACACTTTCACAATCTTACACAGCATCAGGTCAGGTGGGCCCAATTTTCCACATTTTAACTTTGCACAACAAACAGGCTGATGCTATATTGACCATCTTTGCTACCTTCTTTCCCATTTCCTGAGAACTGTACACCTCAACAATTACAATTTCCTTCTTCCTTCCTTATTTCAACTCTGCCATGACAATTAGGCAGTTGGACATTTTGATACATTTCAAGCTACCCATCTCCCTATCCATAGCTTTTCTCAGCCTTGGGTTTTTAACAGATATAATAAATTATTCTTAAGCCAGAGATGACAATTTTGTAAACATGTAATAACTACCTGATCTCAAAGTTACCAAATGCTGAATAAAGATGATCTATTCATGGAAGGGCAAAAGGAAAAATGATGTTTATAGTGGGCATTAAAGGTAATGTGTGCATTCTCACTAGCAGTGGGCAATCAGTTATTCTGCATGGTTTCCTTGTAGCCTTCATTAAAGATCTTGGGCAGTGCTTCTGAGTCTCCTGTCAAGACCAGCCAGGAGACAAACTAGGTCAAGCAGTAATAAAGATTTCTGATTTACGGTCAAGTCCTGGTCAAAGGAGTTTGATAGCTGTCACTACTTTTCTTTAGTAACATTGAAAACATGATGGATCGTTTGTGAATCTGGCATCAACATTAGAGTCAGCGATCTGGTATATGCACTAAATTTATTATGTCTTCCATACTAGCAATTTTTTTTAAAAGTGTGATCATTTCTCTTAACTTCATTACCACTCCTGGATTTCATATCTCACCTTATATTTTGAGAATGAGAAAGGATATATTTTGTGGGAATATCAAAGAAATAAGATTTCATGGCAATGATCATTAACAAATTGTTTTTCTCTATCCAGTTGGTTGCAAGATATGCAGAATTTGATCCAGTTTTTTTTCAATTATATCCAACCGATCTTCAAGGGACTTGTCTATTTTAAAAAAAGGAAATAATATTTGATCACTTGAAAGAACAATAGAGGGCACATCTCTAAATAAACACTGGACATTTTGAATTGGGGGAGCCATATAAATTGAAATCAGAAACAAACAAACAAATGAAATGTTTTTTATTCCACATAAGAGCCTGAATCTTGGGCGTACCTAAAATTTATTTTTCTTTCATTGCCAAATGAAAGATTTATATTAGCCTTTCTCCAATTTCCACTCTTCTTGTACTTGAGAAACATTCTTAAAATTTGGGTTTAAGAAGCAGGATCTTAGGAGCCTGAGTGGCGTAGGAGGCTAATGCCTCTTACTAAGGCAGCATTTAACATCCAGCTGCCTGCAATTACTGCGAGTTCAATTCTCACCAGGCTCAAGGTCGACTCAGCCTTCCATCCTTTCTAAGGTGGGTAAAATGAGGACCCGGTTTGTGGGGGCAATAAGCTGACTTTGTATAAAATATACAAAAGTATGAAGGCTATTGCTTAATGCATTGTAAGCCGCCCTGAGTCTCCGGAGAAGGGCGGCATATAAATATAAATTAAAATTAAAAAAAATTTAAAAATAAAAAATGTACAAAGAGATAGGCAGCTATTAACCCATTCATACCTCTGGTTTTTAGCAGCTATTAACCCATTCATACCTCTGGAAACATTCAGGATTATTGTTGTTGTTGTTTTTGTTGTTAGCATATGGCATTGTTAGCCAGGGATCACAGTGCTATAGCAAAATAGTATATTTGCTTCCAATTTACTAGCTTTGTTGTAGGAAACACTTGTGTGCTTCCCAAGGTGTGCCAAAGGAGGGCAAGCTGGTTTTGTACCAGAAAGAAAGACAAGCAACTCTTCTTGCAGCAGCATCCAAGCCGCCTCCCTTCCCCAGAGCTGCCTTGCAAATGGGCACCACAACTGGAAAGGTTCAGGGCTGGCAGGAATCTGACTGCCTGAATGGAGCATCAACTCATCTCCCCACCAAAGTGGTACCTATTTAACTACTCATATAGAAAATGCTTTCGAGCAATTTTGAGCAATTAGGTGCTCAGAAGCTGAGACAAGTGATGGGAGCTCACCCTGCTGGAGGTGGACTTGAAACGCTGGAACAGAGATCATCTCCAGCATCATTATGGCACTAATTCACTGCACCTCATATTCAGGATTTGTAAATATATAGTACGTAAAACTGTTGATTATAAATTTATATGTAGTTATCTGAGAGATCCAAATACTATCGGCTGACTCTAGGCTTGCCCATGGACTCTAAAAATATCATTCAATATTTGTAGTCTACAATATTTTTGTGTTGCACATTGTTAAAAACATATATTCACTTTATATAAACAAAATACTTCTAAATAGTACACACATAAAGTCAAAATTGTATCTCATCCACAAATTTTTCATCAGAATTTTTTTCTAGGATTCTCTTTGACAACTAACGTTTTAGCAGATACTGCTAAAAACTTTCAACATTATTCACAAACTCCAAAAATGGAAAACTTGCTTTCTTAAATGTGATTATAATATTTGGAATATACTTATAGTCATGTGACAAAGAAAGTACACCCTCTTTGGCTTCTATTGTTTTATGTATCAGGATGTAGTAAAAATTATCTGGTCCTTAGCAATTTTTAAAAGTAGGTAAATACAAACTCAGATGAACAACAACGCATGACATATCACACCATGTCATCTATTTTACAAAAAGAAAGCCAAAATGGAGAATGTGTGGAAAAAGTAAGTATAGTATACCCTTACTGCTTCGATATGTAGAGAAGAAGCTAAGTAGTAACCAGGTGCTACTAATCAAACACCCTTGATCAATTGATCACCAACAAATGTAACTACCTCTATAAAAGCTGAAGCTTTAGGAGTTTGCTGGTCTCCAGCATTGAGGTATGTATTAATACAATGCCAAAGAGTAAAAACATCAGCAATGCTCTTAGAGAAGCAATTGTTGCTGCCCATCAATCTAGGAAGGGTTATAAGGCCATTTCCAAACACTTTAAAGTTCATCATTCTACAGTGAGGAAGATTAACCACAAGTTTGCTGTGTCTCTAGCATTGAGGTGTGTTAACACAATGCGAAAGAGTAAAGGCATTAGCAATGATCTTAGAAAAGCAATTGTTGCTGATCCCAAGCACATCAGCAAATTTATAAGAGAATGGCCCAAAAAGAAAAGAATCAAGATTTGCAATGAGCCAGACAGTCCAAACCTCAACCTATTTGAAATGCTAGGGCAGGGCCTCAAAAGAGCTGTGCATAACAAAAGTCCACAAAGCTCAATGAACTGAAGCAATATTGTAAAGAAGAGTGGGCCAAAATTCCTCCACAATGATTTGAGAGTGATATAGTCACATAGAAAACAATTACTGCATGTTATTACTGCTAAAAGTGGATCTCCAAGTTATTGAATCATATGCCATCACACATGGCTTCTCCGTTTTGGCTTTGTTTTTGTAAAATAATTGATGACATGTCTATGGAGATTCTCAATCATCCAGATCATAGTTGTTCCAAAGGTGCTTTTCCAAAGGACTTTCTTGTTTTTCTTCATTTTCTTTTTTGGTTTTGGAACTGAAGAAGCTTCTTGGATGAGAAGCAGAATGTTTTCAAGAAAAAAACCAAGATACTCCAGTTGCCTTTTGAAAAGGACCTCTGGAACAAATGATGACATGGTGTAATATATCATGTGTTTTTGTTCATCTGAGGTTGTATTTACCTGATTTTAAGATCTGCTAAGGATCAGATGATTTTTACTACGTCCTGATATGTAAAGCCATAGAACTCAAAGAGGGTGTACTTTCTTTGTAACATGACTGTAAATTTTCTAGCCAGTCTAGTGCTATTCTACGCTAATGCAAATTAGCAGTCCAATCATGTGATGACTTACCTTCACTCTTATCTTCTTTTGGAGGGTTAGGGGGAAGAGCAGATGTTGGGTCTGTGACTGAGATCGTGACTACACCAGCCAAAAAGAGAGGGAAAAATGTTTATATAGCTTTTCCAGACCCAGGATGTGCAACTTTCAAATGTTCAACTCTGATGTTCAACAAAGATTTAAGAAAAAATTACTTACTCTTATCACACCATGGACCAGATGGTTTCCACTGACTATCAGCGTCACATTCAATTAAAGAAGCCCCTACAAAAGTGTAGCCAGGATCGCATTCAATAGGTAATTTATTCTGATATTTATATGTAGCTTGAAACACACTTGCCACTCTTCCATTTGGGATGCTTGGTCTACGGCACTTGACCTCTGGAAAATAAATCAGCATTTAGTTTGCACCAAATACCCAACTGGCTTAAAGAGGGGCAATTGAGAAAGTATGCATACTATTTGTGTTACTATTACACAAATGCTGTGAGTTATATATTTTTGTCACAGAGTGGGAAATAAGTACATAATGGCGTCCTGTTTGTATGTTGTGGCATTACCATGTGATGTAATTATGGCTTGCTGCCACAATTAGGAATCTTAAGCCTGGAAACCATTATTTGCTTAGCTTTGGCCAAAAAGAACAGCTACCTACTATGGCTGCATCTTGTTTGCAGGATTTGCATGGAACAAGATTAAATGGTCACCAAGCTAATTACCTGCAGCTTCAAATAACTGAGCCAAATATATAGCTTTTATTATAAAAGTGTGGTACTTATACCTGTTCATCTTTACATACTTTCAGACTGCTTGGTTGGCAGAAGCTGAGATTAGCGACAAGAAGTCACTAATCTCAGAAGTCGTAGCACTCAAGTTTCGAACTACAGACCTTTAATGGACTAAGACTGCACATAAGCATATGGGAAGGTAGCAGCGTTCCATGTTTCATCATATACCTTGTTTTGTGGTGTGATTTCATGCTGGCTACATGACTGTGGAAATGTCTCCAAAGAACTCTGGCTCTTTGGCTTAAGAAACAGAGATGAGAACTGCCCCTTAAAGTTCGTCACTAGTGGAGTAAAATCCACAGGGACACCTTTATTGTAAAAATGTAATACTGACAGACAGTGTGGTATAGTGTTTTAGTTAGGCTCAAGAGTTCACCCTAAATTACAGAAGCTCACTGTATGAGAACCAGAAATTCACTTTCACAACAATCTGTTTGTTACTGTTATAGGAAAAATAGGAGAGTGTATTATATGTGAGGTCCAGGAATAGAATATATTTCTAGTGAATAAATAAAAGTACAGCAATTATGAAAGATCTTGGCATCCATCAGTTGAGAACTTATAAAATAAATATTTGGGATATCAAAGAAGCACTATAAAACCTGTAAGAGAATGTACTGTACCTAATTTACAAAATCATGATTATGACAAACTGAAATAAATACCCTATTTTTTCTGCCTCACTCTTGAAAAATATTCTGAAAGCTATGTGTGAAAAAATATTAACCAATTATGCTATATTCTTTAATAATACTATTTTTAGATTTCTACCCAACATTAAATATAACTCAGTTCACAAACTTAGACCTGTAGCTATAGTCGTTAATTTTTTTTTTACAAGACACACACGCAACCAAAAATCATTGAGGTCAGTTTTCAACAAGTAATTTTAAAGTAATTAATATGAAACTTGATTATTTTTAAATGACTTGGGTTTGAAGTAAGATTTGTTTTCTATGATTAAGGCACATGGTATTCTTGGCATGGGGAATCATCTCGTTAGATTATAAAAATTGCCCAACATTTTACCTTGTTGTATTAGAGGGGAACAAAATTAAATTATTTTTATAATCCCCCTAATAAATAATATAATAAGTCTAATCGAGCTCAAGGGGGTAATTACCAAATCAGAATACAAGTAATAAAATAAATTATTCAAACTAGGTTTGCATTTCTTTCAATATTCCCTTGTGAGAATTAGTTTCAGATGGATAATTCCCATTTTGTAATCCACAGCAGCCCAAAGCTTAGAAGACAAGATTACCAGATTCCAGCAAAAAAAAAAAAAATACTTAACAAATGGAAAAAAAGAAAAGAAACAATTTTACAGTCTGAAAGTAAGGAAAACGACATAAAATTCCATTACTTTTGCATTCAGGTGAAGGCAAATTCCACTTTCCATCTACGCCATTTTCTGCAACTATACATGTAATAACAGATTGTCCAATAAGGGAGTAATCAGCATCACACTGATAGATTACTGTCCAGCCAACATCATATGTGTCTGAAGGATTAGGATCATATCTTCCATTGGCAATTACAGGAGGCAAAGCACAAGGAATACCTGGAGAAAAAAAAATCAACAATGATTTAACTAGGCTAGAATTGCAAAGCATCTGGATGAAAATTTCCTTGTGATATAGATGTTTAGCTGCTTGAATTAATTACTTCAATCCATCAGGTAAATGCACATCTTTGGAATATTTTCTACAATCAACCAGAACACCAGTCACTTTTCTACTGCCCGGGACAATATTCCTAACAAATAAGTATCTGCTGTCCTGCTTCTGCATGAGATTTCTTGATAAAGTTCTTTTTATCAAAGTGTTCTTCCTTGTTAGGATCTCTTCCGTATGCAAGTCTAAACTAGAAAAATTACATTCTTACTCTGGAAGTAATTATCCCATCTCTTGACAGAATACAACAAAAGTTCTTACTTCATTGAGAAAAATTATCTCAACAATTACATTCTTCAACAAAGGAGCCATTTTGAAGCAAGTGCTGAAAATGATGGCTATGCAACCCAGGAGATAACTATGCAACCCAGAGATGCTTGCCCTCCTTCCCCAACATCAGGTCCAGAGATCTTCAAAATGTCACTGCATAATGCACACATAATTCTCTTCTCTTCTCTTCTCTTCTCTTCTCTTCTCTTCTCTTCTCTTCTCTTCTCTTCTCTTCTCT
>WNWU01000004.1:6685083-6801330 GCA_012654045.1 Ptyas mucosa
CTTCTCTTCTCTTCTCTTCTCTTCTCTTCTCTTCTCTTCTCTTCTCTCCACTCCACTCCACTCCATTCCATTATTCTATTCTATTCTATTCTATTCTATTCTATTCTATTCTATTCTATTCTATTCTATTCTATTCCTTACCACAGTGTTATATTGCTTGTCAGTTTTAACCTCTCTTGGCACTTCTCACAGATACTCATAAATGCCTTAAAAATCTCTTGGTTGAACTATTGCAGCACACACTGTCTTTGAAAATCACCGAGAATGTATAGTTAGTCAAAAGATGCAAAAATGCAGATAGTTATGGGTATGTCTCCTTTTGTCTATATAACAGCACTTCCATGAGAGCTACACTGGTGATGTTTATTCAAATTGCTGGTTGTCATCATTAAACAGCTGATGACGGAGATATCTTCAGGAATGTCTACTCCAATAACTGCCTGACCAATGACATCTGAAGCCACCCTTGTGTGGAACAGCAGTCTCCCCCACCTGAGAGATGAGAATAGCTCCAACCATGAACCTCTTCCTGAAGGTCTTGGGAACTGGAATATTGCAGTGTTGTTTTCTCTTGTAGTGAAGTGTTGCTTACTTAACGTGATTCACATTCCTTGCAGTATTTCTTCACTTTACGTTTATTTTATAATTTTATTTTATTTTATAATTTTCACTTCGTTTAGGAACATTGGATATGTATACCACTCAGATAATGGTGGAAAGAGTACAATAAATGCTAGGCAAACTGAATTTTTGCTATTAGAAAATTAAATGTAGAAGCACCAAAAGAAACCTAATAAGCTTAAAATAAAGTATCATCTTACGTTCACAAATTGGAAGCTCTCTATTCCAGTCAACTTTGCCTGATTTCAAAACACATTGACGAGTAGTGCCACCTATTATTCTGAACCTAAAAGGGAAAAAAGACCTTTTAGTAAACAAATTATTAAAACTATATAGAATATTTAAGATGAAGCCATGGATGGTTCAGTTGCGATTTCTTCCCAGCAATGATGGTTATAATTTTTGCCATCTTAGCAAATATTTTATAACTCAATTCCATGTCTTAACATAATGATTTTGAAACAACATACGATTCATAAGTGTCAAATTTACACCCAAATATTCTACCTTTTTCTCAACCCTGGAACCTGTTTTATTCATAAATTCTATTTGATTTTGCATCTTCTTATTTTTATTAACATCTTTGGCTTCTGTTTAATAAACTTAAAGCATGCTAATGTGCCAAATTCTTTTAATTGAATTAAATTAAATGGCCAGGATTGAAGTCCAGGCTTTGAGCAGAGTTTGCCCACAATACTGCACTTTATCCACCAGGGCTCTCATTCACTCAACAGGCTGATTCCAAACCAAACAAATTGTATTATTATATACAGAAATGTAGGAATCCAGTCAGTATAGAACTGCTCCATGTCTTCTTTTAAGAATCCCTAGAAACATATTCTAAAAACCTGATAAGGTGCTACATACCAGAAATGTTCACCTTCAAACCAATGTCAAAGCTTCATATCCCACCCCACTACTGCCACTATAAACTACGTTTCCCACTCCACATCTCCAAGTAGATATAATAATGTTACACATGTGATTTCACTACCAAGAATGAAGAAGCCATACATAGAAAGATCCTCAAGAAATGATCTCTAACTTACCCATAATCGCAAGCAAGGATTACTTTCTCATCAAGTTGCAAGTCATTTGCAAATAGTATTTTGCCATTTATTATATGTGGAACGGGACATCGCTTTCCTAAAAGATTGGAACTGATGTTATCATGGGCCTTTGCCATTCTTACAATAAAATGAACACAGAAAATAGTATCTTTCTGGTGACTGAATGAATTGACTAGTCTAATCATTGGTCTGCAGAAAATCCTTAGTGTGAAAGAAACTTTCAATTTGGGGGTGAAAAGTTGATGTGGATGCAAACAGTTCTTCAGTCTCTGAGAGTCAATGTGTCATCAATTGCACAGGTTGAGGGACTGTACTTTTATCTCATGTTCTTTACAATAACTTATGGCATTATACATCTCTGTCTCCATTATAGGGGTGTACAAATACTTCGTCCTATTTCTCTGTTTAGGTAGAGAAATACCTCTGAAATGGTGATCACGGGACACAAATTGTCTAGTAATAAGCTAGAACTCTGGTTCATCCTCAGTGAGTAAATGTGGTGATTAATAGTTCATTTTACATTTACAAGCAAACCTCAGTTATCAATAATAATTGGGACCAGAATTTTCTACCACTAAGCAATGTAGTTGTAAGGTACAACATCATGTGATTGTATTTTTTAGTGATGGCAATTCTGTCAGCTCCCATTGTTGTTAGTTGAGAATTGTGAGTCATTAAGCAAGGATTTCCTCATGACTCTTTGCGGGCTACAACAAGCATAATCAATAGGGAAGCTGGCAGGAAATGGTGAGTCCTAGACAGCTTGCAAGCAACCGGCAGGGAGGTAAGTAATTGTTGCTTCTCTGGCACAAGTACAGCCACTGTGGCTGGCCACTTCTAGGAGTAGGAAGGCACACAAGTCACTTTGCTCATCCCCACTCCTTCCCTCCCAATTCACTTTCCTCATTTTGGAAAGAAGACTTTGCATGGCCAGCAGCTCCCTCATAAAGGTTCAAGTTGTCAGCAGTGGGGGAAAATGATGGTGAAGCTCAGCTGGAGGTGGCAGAGGGCAGGGAAGCCAGGATGGTAGACCATAGGGAGGTCCAAAGACAGGTGGCACTGGGGAAGTTGAAATAAGCCCTCCAGGTTTAAATATGTGTGCATTGTCAAAAGGCTGAATTTTTATCATGTGCCCTCAGGAGTCCTGTAATAGCTGTAACTTGTACCATTTTTTCAGTATCATAACTTTATAACTTTGAACAGTACTGAACAAATGGGAGAAATTCTGAAACTAGCAACCTAGAGATCCTGATTTCATGGGCAATGATATGAAAGCTGGTGACACCCTAATATTTCTAATTCGATGAACAAGAGAATCCAAAAAAGTACGAATTATTATGCCCAGTAGAATGCTTTCAGAATTCTCATAACTCAGTATTCAGGTTTGTCTGAATGTAAGTCTTTGAAAGTTTACATGTATTTCATTCAGCATTTTATAAGAGATTAGGCTAAACATAAATCTAAAAAGATTAAATACGTGTGCAAACATGCTGTTTCTCTCCCTTTAGTACTGTTTTTGTTGAAGATTTTCTTTAGAAAACATATGTGACCTTGGCATCCCAAATGAGGGCAGAATATACATTTAATAAATGATAAATAAGCAAAAATTCTGATTCATCATAAATGAGGATACGGAAAGTAAACTTTGGTTGATTTCTCCTACCATCCACAGTGTTAGCATTACATATACAGTATCCTAGGATCCTGGGCCTGCTGCTCTCCAAAACAGAGAAGCGTATGAATTAAGATGAATAGCTTCAAGGCAGCATTACAATAATTGATGTGCCCTAGTATTTTTAACATATTCTGCTGGCAGAAGAAACCAAGAAACAGCTATTCAGAAACAGCCACCCAAATGCTTGCTAAATTCGCATGATCCAATAGCCACAAGAATTTTCAGATAATGTTTTATTCAAAGTAAGTTAGAGGATGGAAGCGAAAGCTACAACTTTAAATCTGACAATTTTGAAGAACTGAATATATTTCATTCACTATTTCATAGAAGCCACTGGTGTTGACAAAAGATAGTCACCTTGACAAAGTGTAGGAAGCTCTGACCACTTATTAGTATCAAGACATGTCATCCTAGGAATTGTTCCAGGTATAATTTCATGACCTGCGATGCACTGTAAACGCAGAACAGTTCCAGCTGGAAAGGTATCTGATAGGCTGTCTCCTGTTCTAAGTGAAGAATGGGGAGGTAGAACTGGATTTGGGCACTCATCTGTGGGTAAAGAAACACAAGGAAGCTCTGAAGTAGACCACAGAGATAAAGGTTATTAAGTACCAAAGCCCAACCATACATAAAATCTTAACCATAGATTTCCCCCCTGAAAATTTGTCCCAGGTGAAAGACCCTCACTTGATCTTTCAGGTCTTCTAATGATGCAGTCATCATTTATTTATTTTTTTTATTTTTATTTATTTATTTTGTCAGGCATGTATTAGATAACAGATATAAGTATAAACATAATTATGAATACATGAAATGGATACGAATAAAAGGGACCATTAGGACAGGGACGGTAGGCACGCTGGTACACTTATGGATGTCCCTTAAAGACCTCTTAGGAATGGGGTGAGGCTGGCAGTAGACAGTCTAAGGTTAAAGTTTTGGGGGTTTGGGGAAGAAACCACAGAATCAGGTAATGTATCCCAGGCATTAACAATTCTGTTACTGAAATCGTATTTTCTGCAATCAAGTTTAACTCAGTTTACCATAAGTTTGTATCTATTGTGTGCTCATGTATTGTTGTGATTGAAGCTGAAGTAATCATTGACAGGTAAGACATTGTAGCAGATAGTTGTACGTACTAAGCTTAGATTGGACCGAAGACGGTGAAGTTCTAAACTGTCTAATATGAAAATTTCAAGTCTGGTGGCATAAGGTATTCTGTTGCAAGCAGAGGAGTGGAGGATTCTTCTCGTGAAATATCTCTGGACTCATTCAATTGTATTAATGTCCAATATGCAGTGCGGGTTCCAGACAGGTGAGCTGTATTCAAGAATTGGTCTAGCAAAAGTTTTGTATGCCCTAGTTTGCAGTTCAATATTACCGGAGAAAAAGCTACACAAGATTAGGTTAACAACTTTTAATGGCTTTTTGGCAATGCTATTATAGTGATTTCTGGCACTTAGATCATTTGAGATGAGTACTCCAAAGTTCTTGACAGAGTGAAAGTTGTCTATGAGGTCGTATCCACCCAGCTGGAATTTTGTGTTCTGGTTTTTTTATTTTTTATTTTTGCTAATGTGTAAGACAGAGCATTTGTTGGTTGAGATTTGCCAGACAAGTTGCAAATTGTTTGACCATTCTGACAGAAAGCCAAAGTCTTTTTGTAATCATCATTTTTGTAATCATCATTGTAACTGAGTCTGCTCACCCTGTTACTGACCATTCTCTTCTTTTTTCTTCCACTTTTCCCAGCACCAGAGCTTTCTTTACAGAGCTACCTCTTCACAGTTCAGTCATGTGAAAAGGAAAATTTGAGTTCTATAATTGTACATATCAGGACAGCAAAAATTATCCAGTCCTTAGCATAGGTGAATACAACCACAGATGAACAACAACACATGACATATCACACCATGTTATCATTTATTTTACGAAATGAAAGCCAAAATGGAGAAGAATCCATGTGTGAAAAATTAAGTAGACTCTTATTGTTTCCATAGGTAGGAAGAGAGGCTATCAATCAGGTGCTTCTAATCAAGCACCCTTGATCAAGTGTGATTGCCTCTATAAAATCTGAAGCTTTAAGAGTTTGCTGGTCTCCAGCATTGAGGTATTTGTTAATAAAATGCCAAAGAGTAAAAACATCAGCAATGATCTTAGAGAAGCAATTGTTTCTGCCCATCAATCTAGGAAGGGTTTTAAGGCCATTCCAAACACTTTAAACCCCATCATACTACAATGAGAAAGATTATTCACAAGTGGAGACAGTTGCAAATTTTCTACATTCTACAATGAGGAAGATTATTCACATTCAAGACAGTTGCAAATTTTTCAGGAGTGGACATTGCAGCAATTTCCCCCCAAGGTCAGACGATGCAATGCTCAGAGAAATTGCCAGAAATCAAAGAGTTACATCTCGCACTATATAGCCCTCAGTTATATATTAAATGTTCAGGTTCATGATAGTACAGTTAGAAAAAGACTTAACAAGTTTGGTTTGTTTGGAAGGGGACGGTGTCTTCTCTCTAAAAAGAAAATGAGAGCATGGCTTAGGTGTGCAAAGTTGCATCTGAACAAATCACAAGACTTCTGGAACATTATCCTTTGGACAGATGAGACCAAAGTGGAGATGTTTGGCCATAATGCACAGTGGCACGTTTGGCAAAATCCAAACACAGTATATTAGCACAGACATCTCATACCAACCAGTAAGCATGGTGGTGGAGGGGTGATGATTTGGGCTTGTTTTGCTGTCACAGGATCTAGGCACCTTGCAGTCATTGAGTCGACCATGGTATCCTCTGTATACCAAAGTATTCTAGAGTCAAATATGAGGCCATTTGTTGGACAGCTAAAGCTTCACTGACATTTGGTCACGCATCAGGACAATAATCCCAAGCGCACCAGAATATCTACAAGCGAATGGCTGAAAAAGAAAGCAATCAAGGTGTTGCAATAGCTCAGTCAAAGTCCAGACCTCAACCTAATTGAAATGCTGTTTTGAGACTTCAAGCAAACAGTGCATAAACAATTACCCACAAACCTCAATGAACTGAAGCAATGTTATAAAGTAGAGTCAGCCAAAGCTCATCCACAATATTATGAGAGACTGATAAAGTCATGCAGAGAAGAATTACTTCAGGTTATTGCTGCTAAATATGGTTCTACAAACTATTGCATCATAGGGTATTCTTACTTTTTCACACATGGTTTCTCTGTTTTGGATTTCTTTTTGTACAATAAATGATGACATAGTGTAATGTGTATCTTGACTTTCAGTTAGTGTTTGCAGTCTATTTCTATTTATTATTCTATACAAACAATTTAAAATAAGAGTAGGGTAAAATACAGTAGTTATAGGATAAGATACAATACAGTGTAATACATAAATATGTAAAATAGAATAAAATGACATAAAATTATATTTTGGTGTCACCCTTACAATCTACCCCAATCAGTCCCATGTATGCAGATCTCAACCAAACCATTTTGTTTAAGTGCTGTGTTAAATGTTATTTTCAGGTTCTGGCCACACATAAGGTAAGTTGTTTTGATATGGGGATCCCAATGGGTCATTTGTTTGGTATATAGACCAAGTACCTGTCTCTCACCCCCTTATACAAGCAACAATCAAATAGGATGTGAACCAGGTCTTCTACCTCTGCCACTCCGCAAATGCAGAGATGCTCATTGTAGGATATAGAATGGAATCCCCCATATCTGACCATTGTGTCAAGTTGTTCAAATCTCACTTGTGTAAATATCTCCCTAAGATGTTTTGGCAATTGTAACTTCAAATAGCTGTCTACTTGAAAAGTATGTTTGTATTTGCTCAGCCATTTCAAGTTACCCATCTTACTAAAGATAGCTGTATCATTTTGTGCTTCTATATCCTTAATTCTTTGGGTAGCTCTTTTTTTGAATTGTTCTCCTGTTACCCAAGAGACAGGAAGGCCACAGCTTCTTACAAAATTTGTTAGTTTGGTGATCCATGAGATTTGTGACTGTAATTTTGTTTACTCTAATAGACATAACTTGGGGAGTCTATCAGTCTCCATTTCATTGACTTTGCACCAGTAGTTATATGCTCTAATTTTAGATAGTGCATGAATTGTATGAATTCCCAATTCAGTTCTAACTGCTGCAGCAGATGTTCTTGGATCTACACCCAGAATACATCTTAAATGCTGGGACTGTGTTTGTTCTAGTGTGTGGTTGAGTATAGACCCCAAACCTCTGCTCCATACAAGAGCATAGGGGTAACCTTAGCTTTATATACTTTAATTAATGGGGCTAGGGACCATGGGTAGCTATGGTTCTTTAGTTTTAGCAGTAAATTCAAATGGGCTTTTGCTCTAAGTGTACTCGGTTGATGATGGCAAGCCCAAGATCCAGTCTTGGAAAAAGTTACGCCTAAATATACAAAGGTGTTAACCTGTTCAGTTGGTTCACCATCTAATTGCCACCTATGTTTCTGATGATGTTTTCCAAACACCATTATTTTTTATTTAGTTTTACTAATGATTAGGGAGTTATCCTGGCAATAAGAGCTGAATCTTCTTAATAGCCTATGTAATCCTACTAGTGAATAGGATAATAAAATCATATCATCAGTATAAAGCAAGCTGTTACAATAAGTATTTAGGATCATCAGCATGTGTACCAAGGGATCCTTCATTAACCCTGGCAAGTCATTGATATATAAACTAAATAATAAGGGGGCCAGGATACACCCTTGCCTTACCCGTTTATTTGTGTGAATCCTGTTAGTCAGATCCCCTTTAATCCCATACTGCACCTTCAAATAGATACTTGTGTAAAGAGTTTTAATCAAAGCCAGCAGTCTAGGTTCTATTTTAACAGATGTCAGTTTACTCCATAGTACTTCTCTATTTACCATATCAAATGCTGCTGTAAGGTCTATAAAAGCAACAAAGAGGTGTCTCCTCTTATAGGCATATTTGGCAATTAGATGGTTCAAGACAAAGCAGTTATCAATAGTGGATCGGCTTTGTCTGAAACCTGTTTGTTCTTCTGCAAGGATATGGTTTTCCTCTATCCAGATTTCAAATCTATTTAAAAGGAACCTAGCATATATTTTTGCTGCAATGTCAGTCAGGCTAATGGGCCTGTAATAACTAGGATCCTTTGTATTTCTTTTTTTATATATGAGGACAACTATTGCTATCTTCCACCCATCTGGTATATGGCAAGTATTATTTATATGTGTAAAAAGACCTGCCAATACTGGACCCCAAAAATTGGGAAATTTCTTGAATAATTTTGCTGGTAAAAAGTCCTCACCTGGGGCTTTATTGCTCTTTAAACTTTTAATGATGGATTGTATCTCCTTTTCCAAGACTGGTGGCCAAGGGGAAGGAGTTCTAGGGTTTACTAGAACTCCTTCCCCTTGTTTAAAGACAGTTTCTCTGCAAGTTCCGTAGAAGCAAACAAACACTGATAATAATTCTCCCAGTCCTCAGCTGAGATTGGTATATCAAAAGCAAATCTCTGTTCCTTTAGGATACCTGCTACAGAATGCCAAAATATTACTGAGTTATGACTTTTGGCAGCCAACTCGAATTCTGACCAGATTGAAATGGCAAAACTTTTTTCTTTAATTTTATAATTTTTTTATATTCCCTTTGTATGTGCAACATTTCAGCTTGTATATGAGCAGTAGGATTCCTCATGGCTGCCTTCAATTTCTTTTTCAGTCACTGGCATTCAGGATCAAACCAACGAGGTCTACTCACTCAGGATCTTTTTTTAGCAGGCTTAGTTGAGGTTATTGCCCATGATAGGACTAAAGGAGGACACCTACTAAAAGAAGCCTGGTTCTCCAATAACAATTCCATCAACAGGCATATTGAACTGCCACTGGCCTACCAGGCTTTGAAACACCAGGAAAGACCCTGCAGGATGAGCAGAGACGGCTTTCCATCAGAGGGCAGAGATCAATGGCACCCACCCCTCGCCTCTGAGCATGCAGACTCAGCCTGTGAAAGCATAGTCAGTCCTGACCAAACACAGAGCAACCTGGCAGAGCTGCCTCAAACTGTAACAGATAGGATTAATGAGAAACGAACCCGGCTGACCACAAGGTCACAAACAAGACAGCAAATTGCGATGGTTGACAGGCTAACATCATCCCGCACTGATAAGCAGGCTAGGAGGGAGGAAACAGTAGGAATTAAGCCTCCATCATCCAGCATGACTACAGCAAAAACAACACAGCTAATTACAAGTGGGAGACAGCTGGAAGGGCCTATTACCCACCGCAATGGCCAAATTGATTAATGGCATATAAAGGCAGAGATCTCTGTAATGGTAGTTTAATACTCTGACAATGTCAGCAGATGGCTGACGAAAGCTTAGTAAAATAAAATTTTAATTATTTTAAAACTTTAAGTTCCAGAGCTCGCAGGATGTCTGCTTCTTTCTTTACATATATATAAAAAAGAAAAGAAAAAAAGACCTGATTTACCTTTGGAAGAGCTCTTTAAAGCTGTTGCTGCCTGCCCTCCATCTTAGCCTCTTCCATCTATTTTTATAGAAACTGATCTTTGGAGAAACAGTTTTCCAAGCATTAATTTTCCAAGTATAATGGATTTCTCATGGGAACTGGGCTTTTGTATGATGGATCGAAAATGTGAAAGGGCCTCATGATTTATGCACTGAGTAACAATTCTGGCTAATTTGTTCTATGCTCCATTTCTGTGTTTGTTTCCTGGTTGACTGCATTTATCAAGGACAGTGTTCTAAGTGGATGTAGATAAAAGTCCTACTTCTTCAAAATGTAGTACAAAATACAAACGATAACGAAAGAGTAAGGTAGGTAAAAAATTAAAAGTAATTTTAATTTTGTTTGAAAGTAATCTATTAGTTTTCCACCTCTCTTTCTGTAATGCCAGGCTTGGCATGAAACTGAAGGGTATCCATTGACTTGCCCTTGGGTGAAGAGGGTTTTGGAGCGTCAGGAGGATTTGTACAGATACTTGGCCAACTTGACCCTCCTAGAATGAATCCTCATCAGTGCTTCACGTGCTAATCTGGGCAGGTTAGAGTAGCAAAGCAGAATGTCATCCCAGCACAAATTGATTTGATCTGATTGGTGTATTATGAAGAATTAGGAGAGAATTAGTAGAACAAATAAAAGCAGAAGCAGAAAGATACAACGAAATATAGTGCCACAGGGAACAGGCCCATGAGAAGGAAATTACATTGCCACCTCCTCTAGTTAAAAGCAATAAATATTTAAGCCAATGCCTGTGTTAACTTGGCCCCATTTGTCCACCCTCGACAGACTTCATATCAGTGGTGGGTTCCTCCTGGTTCTGCCCAGTTCAGAGTGGTGATGATATGACATCACCGAACCGGTTCTCCCCCCCCCCCGCCTGCGTTATTCTTACCTTTTATTTGGTCCCACCCCCAATCTATTGCTGCCTCCTGAGTCCCAGCTGATCAACTAGAAGGAGAAAAACTGTTTAAACTCTTGCCGCGGGGCTTCAAAGGGCCACCCTACAGTTAAAAGGCAGAGTGGTGGTAGACCGATGCCTCAAAAAATAAATGAATAGACCAGTCCCTGCAAAAACAAACGAGTAGACCGGTACGGCTCTGCAAGCAGTTAAAAGCCTAGTAGACTAGTACTTCTGCTAAATCCTAAAGACTTGTCACATGACCATCAAGCCATGCTCACAAAATAAGCCACGCCCACAGAACCAATAGTAAAAAAATTTAGAACCCACCCCTTCTTCATACTGTATTGAGAAGTCAAGTCTGACCTATGATTCTGCCCTGGACTAGTCAACTTGAGCCCATCTTTAAAATGCTGAGAACTGAGTTCTCAATTATATTGACAGGACCAGCATAGAATTAAAATAGCCCTTTAGCACAGAGAACACAATTTTAATATTCCACCCACACTGGAAGGAATTGAGCAGTGAGAGAATAGTTGAACTCCAAGCAATGTTAGCCTTGCCTTCCAAAGAGTCCTGGTAAGCACAAAATAAAGCAAAGTATAAAAAGCTGTTTAAAACAAAGTGGGAGCATGGCTTGAGGAAGCCTCAGTTCTCTCTCAGAAAACAGTTAACCTCCCAGAAGCCAGGTCAGCCCCTTTTCTTTCAGAAACCAAAAGCAAACCCCCAAGAGCTCATTTTACTTACTTTGAACTTCAGACAAGGACAGCAGCAGCAAGATCCAAGCTAGAAGCCCAGTCTGGTTGCAAGATAATGCCATCATTGGAACAGCAGTAGAGAAATCTCCAATCTTCAGAACTCCAAGAAGATTATTGGCAGCTTCGGACAGAGCAAAAATTTCCACAGCCAAGGTCCAAACAGCAAAATGTGATAAACACAGAGAAAAGGAGTGTCTTTAATTTCAATAGGCAGTTGGTGTTTTTTGTTGGTGAGCCAGAGAACTTCCTGGTTCAGACAAACAAATAAATGTTTTATTTATACAAAGAACTCCAAGGATTAGAAATAAATCCAGACACAGAATATGTCAAATTGGTGGTGACATAAATTGACAAGGTGACTCACAAAATAGACTTCTCAGCAGTGTTTAGAAATAAATGCAAATGTGTTTTTATATTGATTCACTCAATGTATACATTGCCTAACTGTTATCAAGTCTAGGAAGCTTATACTTTAAACCAAAAATCAATAAACAGACAGATACAGATTACCTATGTCCAGAAAATAAGCCAAACGAACAACAAAGTAACCTGCTGGGTGGCAACAGCCAGCCTTCTCTAAGGCCTGGGAGAATAGCCAGGTTTTCAATTACTTTCAATGATTGTCAGAGTGAGAACCATATGTATCTCTGAGAGGTCCTGTTCTTGAGGGCAGAGCCACGCACTGAGAACACACTCTTCCTACTCCCACTGGATTACATTGTTGGATTGAAGCAATCTGGAATACATCTACTTTGCCTATTTTATTGGATGGGCAGAAGTTATCACAGATAGGCAATCCTTCAAATAATCAGACCCTATCCCATGAAGCAATAAATGGGAATAAAAAAAAATCTGAACAATATGCTTATTTACAACAATAAAAGATTTTGGTGTGAAACTGATTAAGTCAGTTTCAGGAAGGAGCTACCAACCTATTCTTTTTAGGGACATACTTCACTGCAGAGGAAGAAGAGATAGCTTCCAGGAGCATCCTCTCAACCCTGCAAGGGGAAAAAAAAGGGGGGGGGAATGGATTGTTGGCACGAGACATTATACAAGAGAATTGTATTTGAATGAGTGTGCAACAAACAGCAATCTTCACAGCTTCTCTCTGGTCATGTGCTTTCCTCACCAGCCATTTTGCTGAACCAATTGCAATCACTACATGAAGACTACCTGTAACTGCTTAGTCTTAAAGTTACCAAACAAAGCATAAATACTCCACCTATACTTCATTTTTTATAGGGACTTATGGACTCAGTTTATATCACCACATCTAATAAAATATCCAGGGAATACTGATCTCTTTTACATACATGCAAACTAGTATCTGAATTTCCTGCATCCGATGAGGAGAGGATATCTTTCTCCGTCTGCCCTAGCTACTCTTTGCAGAGGCACCATTGAGAACATTTTAACAAACTGCATCACTGTTTGATTTGGTGGCGGCAGTGCCTCAGATAGAAAGTCCATTCAAGGAGTGATCAGGACAGTCAAAAAGATTATAGGAAGCCTGCTTCCTGCTATTCAGGATACTGCTTATAAACGCTATGTGCTTAGAGCTCAAAGCATTGTTAGAGACCCCACACACCTGCGTCACGGTCTGTTTCTGTTGCTCCCCTCCGGGAAGAGGTTTCAAAATATTTCTATCAGGACTACCAGATTTGTAACAGCTTTGTTCCCTATGCCATCCATCTGGTAAACTTGCAAGATTTGTTTTCTTGCCATGTATACATCCGAAGTTGACTGTGTTGTTTCTCTGTGTCATATAATATATATGCATAATTTTGTATTTATTCATAACCTCTCAGAGATTTCCAATTTCTCTGTTTTATTTGTAGTCATATCACATTTCTGGCTCATCAATCCCTGTTCCAAGATGTTTCTAGAAAGATCCATTACCAAGCCAAGTTTTCTCCATTTTATAGGAAGCCATGGTGGCGCAGTGATTAGAATGTAGTATTGGAGGCTAATTCTGCTGACAGCCAGCAGTTCAATTCTGATCCGCTCAAGGTTGACTCAGCCTTCCGTCCTGCTGAGGTCAGTAAAATGAGGACCCAGATTGTTGGACGCAATATGCTGACTCTGTAAAACAGTTCGAGAGAGCTGTAAAGCACTATGAAGCAATGTATAAGTCTACATCCTATTGCAAAGTGCTATTGTTATACCTGTGCATTTAAGGATTTTTGTTCCTTAGCTAAATAGCTTCCCACCCCCCCTGTTAAATGCTGTTCTTACTTTCAGCTCTTTGTTGGAATAAATTGAATTTTATTCCTGTCTTCTATGGCTGGATTTTTAATTCTGGGTTATATGGAACTTTAGGCTTGTTTGAGAAGTTGAATAGGTTCAATAAGACTAAGAGGAAAAGGAAACCCTCTTATTGAGATAGCATGGCAAAGTTTTTTTTTTAAGTTGAATATACGCAGTCATTTACTTCTGCCTTGATTCTGGTTTTCCCTTCTCATTTGCTGTATATCACTAATATTTATTTTTTGTTTGTTTGTTTGTTTAATATGTCACTCATCTTGCTATCCAAAGTGTTTCATACTGGAAGCAACTATCTGTCTTTCGCTTGCTAGTAGCATATACATAAATCCCAAATCCCCCCCTACTGGAATCTCCAACAAATATTTCTAATTCTATAAGACTAAAGGCAATGAGTTACTCCCACCCTTTTTATTTTAAAAAACTTGCTAATCATCAATAATTGTGAGAGGGCTCTAGGAATCCTAATGGACAACCACTTAAGTATGACTCAGCAGTGTTCTACAGTTGCCAAAAAAGCGAATGCAATCCTAGGCTGCATCAACAGAGGGATAAAATCAACAGTGGTGGGTTGCCTCCGGTTTGGACTGGTTCGCAAGAACCGGTAGTAAAACCACCAGGAGACCCCGCCCATGTCGTCATCGGTGATCTGCGTGTGCGCGAGCGAAGTGAGTGCATGCACGTGATCCTGTTGTGAATCAGTAGTAAAGGTAAGTAGAACCCACCCCTGAGTATGGGGTGTAGTAGGAACTGGATATATTTAGTCTAATGAAGAGAAGGACTAGGTGTGACTTGATAGCAGTCTTCCAATATTTGAGGAGCTACCATAGAGAAGAGTCCTATTGTCCAAACCACCTGAGGGCAGGGCATGAAGTAACAAATGGAAACTTATCAAGGAGAGATCCAACCTAGAACTAAGAAAAAAATTCCTGATAGTGTGTAATGGCTTTCCTCCAGAAATTGTAGGTGCTCCAACACTGAAGGGTTTTAAGAAGAGATTGGACAGCCATTTTCCCGGAAAAGTATAAGGGTTTGGAGAGAAGACCTTCAACTTTGGACCTTCTTCCAACTATTATTCTGTATTCTATATTCATGGGGTACTTTGTCAAATGCTTTCCCAAAATTGAGATACATGTATCAAATAATTTGCATTCCCACAAGTTGTCAAAGAACTTAACTAATTAAAAAATGGGATATGATTAGACCAGGATATATTTGTTTTTGATAAGGCAATGATAACATCTGGCAATTGTTTTCAGCTTCATTACAGACTAGCCTGTTTATGAACTGCTAGAGATTCTTACATTAGATTGACTAGACTATACTTTTCTGGAACTTCCTTCTTTTTTGGACCAAGGAATATTGTTCTGCTTCAGATATTTGGCACTTCACAAATTTTTTCAAGATTTTTCACATATAATAGATGAGAATTCAGCCAGACTATCAGTTAGCCTCTTTAGCATCCTTGGATATAATTTATCTAGTTTTGGAGATTTAAATTCATTCAAAATAAACAGGAATTCCCTGACAATGTTTTTTATTTTAAAATTTCAATCCTACCCATTCGCTCTAGACTAATATGGAGGTTGAGTAGTTCTGCCTTTTGTCACCTATTAGCATTTTACCTTGTAACTAAGCAGTTCATACAGGGATCACCAATTTCCCCCCTTTTCCCCCCAACTTGCCAGAACAAAGAACTCATCTAACTATTCCCAATATAAGTAATCTGATGACAATTAGTGTAATTGGCCTTCCTGTAACACAATGGAACCCTATTCCTTCCGTCAGAAAATGGCTAAGATCACAAAATTGCACAGCTGATGATTCAAGAATAAAAAGCAAAAAAAATGAAACTTTGGAGGCTGCCACTGCCAATGAAAGAACATTGTGGAAACATCTTAAAGCTAAAGACCAGTAACACAAGTAAGTACTTGTGGGTAGCTTTTTCAGTGTGTTACTTTTATGTAAGGTGTAAGTGCATGCAATTAAAAACTTCTTTTCTGTATCTCCTCTTTGTGCAGGTCATTCATCAGAGCAAGGAAGTCTGTGAATTTGAAGACAGACAACAAAGTCATCGTTCTTCTGTAAGTACTTGTCATTCATTAGGGCACAGACTGTGATCAGTGTCGTTGAAGACAGTCATCATTCTTCTGTAAGTAGTTGTTTGTGCAGGTTATTCATTAGGGCACTGTGGTCAGTGCCGTGGAAGACGGACAACATTTCATTGTTCTTTTGTAAGTACTTGTGTGTAGCTCTTTCAGTGTGTTATTCTTATGTAAGGTGTAAGTGCATGCAATTGAAAACTTCACAGATCTCTTCTTTGTGCAGGTCATTCATTAGAGCAAGGAAGTCTGTGCCGTTGAATACAGACAACACTTTCATTGTTCTGTAAATATTTGTGTGGCTCTTTTATTGTGTACTTATTTTATTATGTAAATAAGTAAGTGCCCACAATAATAAACTACCTTTTTGTATATCTTCTTTTTGTAGGTCATTCATTAGGGCAAAGAACTCATGCCCGCTGAGTCACATGGCCAGGAAGCCATGCCCACCGAGTCACATGACCAGGAAGCCATGCCCACCAAGTCACATGACCAGGAAACCATGCCCACAAAATAAGCCACACCCACAGAACCGGTAGTAAAAAAATTTAGAACCCACCCCTGGAGTTAGCATGTTGGTTAGTTTGTGAAGCTGGCATCAATATTTGATTTCATGACTGATATACAGTATGTACTAATTTTATTTTGTTTTCTATGTTAGCAAGTTTTTAAAAAGAGTGATAATCTGTCCAACCTAATTGCCCCCAATGACATATCTAAAAATATAACTTTGAAAATGAGAAAGCATATATTTTGTTGGAATAATGTTTTGAAGTAAAAAAGAATGTTTTGTAGCAGCCATTATCAGCCAATTTTTTTTCTGGGTCTGGTTAGTTGCAGGAAATGCAGAATTAGATCCAGGGATTTTTTCTTCAATCTTATCCAAACCTCTTCAGGAAACTTTTTTATCTAAAAAAGGAAAGAAATATTTGATCACTTAGAAGGACAACACAGTGCATTCCTCTAAGTAAACAGTGGACATTTTTTAATTGTTTCAGCCATATAAATTGAAATTATAAAGAAACAAACAAGTATCTTTTATTTCACATAAGATCAGGAATGTCATATGCCCAAGTTAACTGAGCCAGTATCTCAGGTGTATCTCAAATGTATTATTGTTCCATTCCCCAAATGAAAGATTTATATAAGATCTTCTCTGATTTCCACTCTTCTTGTATTTGAGAAACAATCTTAGAGTTTTGGTTTTGAGAAGTGGAGTGCTGGACAAGTGTTGGGTTCTAGAGGCTATTAACCCATTTGTACTTCTGGTAACATTCAGGATTTGTAAATATCTATACAGCATATAAAAACTGCTGATTATAAACTCCTATGTAGTTATCCGAGAGATTACTTACTCCAAATAATGTCTGCTCACCTTAGGCATACTTACAGATATTAGAAATATTTGTAGTCTACAATATATTTGAGTTGAAAAATCACTTTAATATAAACAGGATCTTTCTAAATATTACACAGGTATAGTTAAAAGGTATGTCATTAAAGGGTTCTTCAGCAGAAATTCCTTCAAGGATTCTCTTTTCAACGTTGTTCACAAACCCCAAAACCGAAATCTTGCTTTCTTAAATAAGAATTACAATATTTCTGATACACTTAGATTTTCTAGCCAGTTTAGTACCTTTCTACACTACTGCAAATTATCAGTACAATCATATAATGACTCACCTTCACTCCTATCTTCCTCTGGGATAGGCTAGGGCTGTGATGGTGAACCTATGGCATGCGTGCCATAGGTGGCACACAGAGTCATATCTGCGGGCACGTGAGCCGTTGCCTTACCTCAGCTCCCGCGCGCATGTGTGCATCAGCCAGCTGATTTTCAGCTGGCCCTTCCCACGCCACGCCTCCCCTCCCAGGAGTCTCCACGCAGCCCATTTTGGATGCCAGGTAAGTACAGGGCTTCCATGGAAGCTCTGGGAGGGTGTTTGTGGCCTCCAGAATGGCCTTGGGAGGGTGGGGAAGGCCATTTTCACCCTCCCCAGGCTCCAAGAAAGCCTCTGGAGCCTGAGCGGACAAAAATGGTCCTAGTGGGTCCACCTGAAGTTGGGAAATGGGCAGTTCCTGGCCTCTGGAGAGCCTCTGGGGGGCAGGGGAGGCCATTTTTGTCCTCCCCAGGCTGCAAGAAAACCTCTGGAACCTGGGCAGGGCAAAAAACAGGCCTACCAGGCCTACTGGAAGTCTGGAAATGGGCTGTTTCTGGCCTCCGGAGGCTTCAGGGAGTCCTGCTAGGCCCAAAATGGGGTGCGTGGGGGTTGTGCGTGCATGCATGGGGGAGTGCGGGGAGGTCATGTGTGCATACATGGGAGGAGGTGAGTGGGGGCATTGAATTATGGGTGTGGGCATGCGCATGCATGCTATCACACACACACACTTTCGGCACCCAAGGAAAAAAAGGTTCGCCAATACTGGGCTAGGGAGAAGAGCCGATGTGTGGGGGAGGGTGGCTGGTTTGAGGGCGGTCATGACTACACCAAGCCAAAAAGACAAAAGAAAATATTTATGCAATTTCCTCCAGACCGTGATTACTTTAAAGTTCATAACTTTAATATTCAGCACTGATGTTCAATAAAAGTTTAAGAAGAAATAAATACTTACTCTTAATACACTGTGGAACAGGAGGATTCCATTCACTATTAGCATCACAGTGAATACTTGCGGATCCTACCAAAGTGTAGCCAGGATTGCATTCAATGAATATGCTATTCTGATATGTGTATGTTGCATGAAACCCATGTGGCATTCTACCATTTGGGATGTTTGGTCCAAGACACTTCACCTCTGGAAAAAAAGGCAGCATTTAATTTGGAAGTGTTTGCACCAAATAACCAGGTGCCCTGATGGTCAGTAGAAGGGCAAAGGGAAAATATGGATTAAATTATTGTGAAACAAATATTGTGACTTATATCGTATAGAGCAGGGGTATCAAACTCAAGGCCCTTGGGCCAGATTTGCCCCATGGGGTGGTTAGATCTGGACAGTGGGGCCACCCTGGAAACAGTGAAGGACCGACCTGCAGTGCCTCTGCTGTTTTTGCTGGTGAAGGTTGCAGGAGCCCATCCCAGCCAAACAGAGCTCGGAAGTCAATTTTTGCTGGCAGAGCACTTGGGCCACCACAGGTGCCCCGCAACATGAGTGATGTCAAGCTAGCCACACTCACCCCTCTACTTTATTTTAAGAGTTGCCCAAAACAAGATTAAATGGACACAAAGATAATTTAGCTGCAGCTGCAAATAACTGAACCAAATTTATAACTTATATTATAAAAGTGTAATACAGTCAGCCAGTGTGATACAGTGTTTTAGATTATGATCAAGGGGTTCACCCTAAGTCACAGAAGCTCACTGCATAACTTTGAGCCAGAAGCTCATTTTTAGAACAATTTGTTTACAGGACTGTTGATGTTATAGGAAAAATAGGAGAGCATATTATATGTGGGGTCCTGAAAGAGAGGTAGAATATAATTCTAGTGAATAAATAATCTACAGGCTTTAAGAAAGATCCTGGAGTTCTTCAATTGAGAACTAAACAAATATTTGGGATATCAAAGAATCAATATAAAAACTTTAGGAGAATATACCATACTTTTTTACAAAATCATGTTCAGCACAAGTCAAAATAAATACCCCAATTTTTCCCCGTCACTCTTGAAAAATCTTGTGAAAGCTATGTGTGAAATATTACTAACCACCTATGCCACATTCTTTAATAATATTATTTCCAATAGTATTGTTAATTGTACCCAACAAAAATATAACTGAGCTGGTGGTGCTATGTGGCTAAGAACAAAGCCAGCAAGTGTGTGTACATGTACACACATCCACTTTAATTTAATTTAAATACATCCACTTATAAGCCTCGTGGTGTTATTGAGTCTGACGTCTAGCCTACTTGTATGACAGCTGTTAAGCCATATGGGGGCACAGTATTCTGCTGCAGAATAGACTAGCCCTACTGCTGATATTCTGAGGATGGCAATTGAATCTCTACATTTGGTTTCACTTAATTTTGGGAGAATGTTTTTCCTAGTATTGATTTTTGCATATGTAATAATCTCATTTGACTAAAAGATATTACCCAATGTTTTAAATTATTATATTAGAAGGAAACAAAAGATAAATTATTTTTATTATCCTCCTAACAATTAACACAAGGTCAATCCAACTCAATGGGGTTATTACCAAATTTGAATACAATTCAGGGGTGAAATGCTCCTGGTTCGGACCAGGATCACCTGATCTGGTAGTGATGGTGGTGGGTGGTTCGGAGAACTGATAGCAAAAATTCCTCCCCCCCTCCCCCCATATGCCCAGTTGAGCTGCGCAATCATCAGAGGCTTTTTTTTTAATTTTTAAAAGCATTTTTTCTACAACCTCTTTGGCTGAAGAGGTTGTAGAAAAAATTGTTTTCTACAAATTGTTTTAAAAGTTTTAAAAAAAGTTGGCCACACCCACCCAGTCACGTTACCCACCAAGCCACGCCCACAGAACCAGTAGTAACAAATTTTACATTTCACCACTGATTCAATTAATAGAATAAATTATTCAAACTGTGTTTGTATTTCTTTCAATACTCCCCTAAGAGAATTAGTTTCAACTGGATAATTCCCATTTGGTAATCCACAATAGCCCTGTGCTTAGAAGACAAGTTTACTGTATTCCAGCAAGAACATATTTAACAAATGGAAAACAAAAAATTAGTAAATTTACAGACTGAAAATAAGGAAAATAACATAAATTCCATTACTTTTGCATTCGGGTGGAGGTGAATCCCACATTCCATCTCTACCATTTTCTGCAACTGTACATACAATAGTTGACTTTCCAATAAGGGAGTAACCAGTATCACACCAATATGTTACTGCAGAGTACACACTGTATTCATTTGAATATCTAGGATCATAATCTCCATTGTCAATTAAAGGAGGGGTAGTACAAGAAATACCTGGAGAAGAAAATCAACAGTGATTCAACTAGGCTAGAATTGCAAAGCATCTGGATTTAAATTACTACTTAGTATGAATCTTTAGCTGCTTGAATTAGTTACTTCAAACCATCAGATAAATGCACATCTTTGGAATACTTTCTAATATCAGCCAGAATACCAAAGTCACTTTTCTAATGACATGGATAATACTCAAAATCAAATAAATATCTGTTGTCCAGCTCCTGGATGGGACGTCTTCATAATCTTCTTATTATGAAAGTGGTCTTTCTCATTAGGATCTCTTCCATGTATAAGTCTAAACTAAAAAGAATACATTCTTCCTCTTTGAAGTAATGTGGAGTTATTCATCTCTTAATAGAAGATGAAGGATGGACAACAAAAGTCCATCCTTCATATGAGAAAACTGATCACATCAATCACATTGAGTGGCAGGTAAGAAGTTGTAGAAGAGCTATTGACTGAAGGTTTATCACTCTATGTTATGCTAATTCATCCTAATCTGACTTGAGTTTCACCTGATTATTTCCAATGGTTCCTAGATCCATTGCAATAATTGTTAAAATATTAAACCAGAGATCAGAGATCAGGAAAAGACTGCAGCGTGTGGCTTCTTCAACAAAGCATCCATTTTGTGCTGAAGCAAGCATTGAAAATGATGGCCACTTCTGGGAGCAACCTAGGGACATGTGGCCTTTCCTACCTGATCACTATGAGGTCCAGAGATTTTGAAAAGGTAAATGCATATGGTTGATTGGCATGTGGGAATAGAACCAAGACCTGTGGGGCCCAACAGGGAGGGATTGTGGGAGGGGAGGGAGGAATGATTGTGAAGGTGCTGTAGCAGCTGTAACATTGAAACAGGTTCCTAGGTAGCTTTTGTGGGGTTTGTAAAACTTTGAACAGCCACTAAGTGACTGGAGAAAGCAACTTGAGAAGGCAACATTCTGGATACCACTGCTGATGGAATTCCATCTAACCCAATTTGAGCAGTTAGTGCAATCAACTTTACCATTAAAAAGATATACTTGTATTTGCTTTACTGTGAGTAGAACCTACTAGATTGGAGAGCCTGATGAAGCAAAATCTCTAGTTGCATAGGGTTCTATTCACATTTCAGGAAATATTCATGGCTTAACCTTCAGTCCAGCAACATTGTGATTTGAGGGGAAGTATATAGCTAACTACAGCAAGGATATTCTGCCTTATATTCTTTAAACTGGTTCCAGTAGTGGTGGCAGAGAAAAAGATCAAGCTTAGGGGCCCTAGATGGTGTTATTTAGAGATCACATGAAGCCATGGTGGAAGAAGGGATGAATCATTTATCAGCACAAGGTCAGGTATGATCAGCATGCATGTTGAACTTAATTTTATACGTTCAGTACAGGCTCTACAAGGGATATTGCTATCATATGCCTGGACGCCAAAAGATGTGGAAAACGTTTAAGCAAGATGAAATAATTGCATTAGGAAGTCTCCGATTCCATAGGGGAAAGTCATTGTTAATCCAAGATAGTTCATAATCTGGGGAGCAGTTCTCCTCAAGGAACATATGGCACCTGTCGCTAGTTGAGCTTTCCACAGTGTCATATTATGTGTCAGTTTCAAAATCTCTTGGAACAGGAGATTCTTCTCACAGTCACTCATGCATACCTTAAAAAAATCTTGGTTGAGCTATTGTAATACACTGTACATGTCCTTGAAAATCACTGAGAAGTTATAGCTAATAAAAATGTAAATAGTTATGGGTGCATCTCATTTCGTCAATATAACACACTACTTTGATGCCTGCCATGCGATGGATTGTCATTATTAAAACCCCATTTAGCTTATGACCTGGGTATCTTCAGAAATGCTACTTCAATAATTGCCTGGACAAGGAGATCTGATACCACTCTTGGATGGAGCAGGATTCTCCTCACCCTAAAGATGAGAATGGCCCCAACTATGAACACCTGGCTGTTCCTTCAGTCCTTGGGAATTGGAATATTGCTATATTGTTTTTTCTTGTAGTGAAATGTTTGCTTGATTAATGTGATTCACATTCCTTGCAGTATTGGTTGTTGCCGTATTTTATGTCACTGCTTTTATTTTTGTTTTGTAATTTTCACCTGGTTTAGGAATGTTGGATATATATACCATGCCACTCAGACAATGGAGGGAAAAGTAGAGTAGATAAATTATTGTGTGGAACAGCATGCCCCAACCATGAACCCCTAGCTGTTCTTGCAGGTCTTGGGAATTGGAATATTGCACTACAAGAATATTCTCTTTGCTTACTTAATGAGATGCATATCCTTTGGGTTCTTAGCTGTTGCTGCACTTTATGTTATGTTATTTTTACTTTGTAATTTTCAAAATAAAAGTATTCCTGGTTTGGGAATATGTGTACTGCTGTGTACTGCCCAAACAATGGAGGAAAGAGTACGGTAGATAAATTCTGTTGACATGATGCATTTAGGCATTTCCCATATATGTAAGCAGGCAGAATTATTCTAGTAAAGGCTAGGCAGACTGAACTTTTGCTATTAGAAAATTAAACATAAAACCACCACAAGAAGCCTAAAAAGCTTAAATAAAGTCTCATCTTACTTTCGCAATATGGAAGTCCTCTATTCCAGTCAACTTTGCCAAATCTCAAAACACACCGTACGGTGGGAGAACCTCTCATTCTATACCTAAAAAACATTTTTTTAGTAAATGAATGATTAAAATTATACAGATTATTTAACCATGGAGTGTTCAGTTTCAATGTCTAAAATAAGCCACAACAGGCTGGAATCACACAACATGATGATTCCAATCAAAACCAATTATATTATGGTTTACTGAAATGTAGGACACCAATCATTATAATACTCTGGTCTGTATTTGCCTAGCAAAAATCTCTAGAAACATATCATGAGAACTTTATAGATGTTGTATTCAAGAAATGTTCATCTTCAAATCAGTATCAAAGCTTTATACCATCACCACCACCACTACCCTGGCCACTCTAATTCTGTTCTCTCTCCCCATTCCACAATCAGATACTGAGACTTAGGAAGTCACACATATAAAGAACTTCTGAGGATCCTAGCATAGTAGAAACCTTCTCTATCTATCTCAGTTTCAAACTTAAAATTAGGCCCTTTTCTCTCACTTGTTTGAGCCAGTGGTGTGCACCTCTTCTTTTTGTGGCTTTACAGTAATTATTGTCTCTCCATTCTTTTACCAAATAGCTATTTTCAGCAAGAGAGTCAAGAATTTCCACTTCACCAGTTTCAACCATTACATCAGAATGTTACTTAGTTATATATTAATATTGCGTTAAATAATTTCATCAGTCAACCTGTTTTATTTTTAAGTTACTTTTGAAAGACTTGTATCTTAATAAAGGAATACAAATAATAATAACATATAGTTCACAACTGAGATTTTTACTATCAATATTTAATGATACAATATATGTTTACCAAATATATTACCCAAATATATTTTTACAAGTTGCTTCAACAAATGATCTGTAACTTACCCATCATGGCAAGAAAAGGTTACTTTATCTCCAAGTAGAAAGCCATCTGCAGATTCTACATTTCCAAAATCTATATGTGGGGTGGGACATCGTTTTCCTAAAAGATCGGAATTGATATTATCATCTGTTATCCTTGTGATTCTTAAAACGAAATAAACACAGAAGCCTAGGAAATAGTATTATTGTAGCTTCTCTTTTTATATTGCATTGTATCAGTTGTTTTGCCACGCAGAGCTGCTTCGTAAGCTATTCCCAGCTATCTGTGCATATCTGTCCACTTCAATGGCTGTTCATGTACTTACACATGAAAACAGGCTACAGTAGTTTATGAAGCAACTGCATGGATTGGGAAAAGAGCCAGGTGTTCTACTGAGTCAAAGTCTTTCAAACATTCTCTGTGTATATTAGAGTTAAATTACGTATGCCTAATATGGAACAATATTCCTTCCTGGCCCTATTTTCCCCACAACAACAACACTGTGAGGTGGGCTATGCTAAAAGAAAATGACTGGGCCTCAGACTTCCATCCTTCCGACGTTGGTAAAATGAGGACTCAGATTGCTGGGGGCAATATGCTGACTCTGTTAAACTGCTTAGAGAGGGCTGTAAAAAAAGTCTAAGTGCTATTGCTATTTTACAGGATTATTGTTATGGAGGACTTCCTGTAAGTGTCATGATGAGCAGATGCTTTGCTGATATTTGTTAGCTAGCAACACAGCTTTGTAAGCAGAATTGCTGCTGAATGATCGATCTGAGTCTGCATAATTTGTCTGGAATCAAAGGACAGCCAGTTGAGATTTTCCCCATGATTCCAGATAGCTGCTCTTTGTGAGTAGACTGCAGAAACTTGTGTTTATAGACATTTTATGAGTGGATGAAAGTTAGAATTGTTGTGGAAATTAAATGAATTCACTATGTAAATCATCTTAAATCTTGGAGGATAGGCTAAATATAAACTTAAAAAAAACAAGTGTTCAAAAATGCTGTTGCTCTCTTTTTACAATGTTTGATCGCAGTGCTGGAAGCAATTATAGTTTAAACTTTGACAGCTTCAAATCACATATTTTAAATCCAAAAGTAATTATTTTTAACTATGTAAAACATATTAATCCACATTAATAGCCATATGCTGTGGGATGCAATAGTTCCTTTTATCTAACCTTGACTGTCTATTTCAATGCAGCAAATAGAAAAATGCCCATGATTTCCACTTCATACATATTCACCATCTATTCAACCAACTATTTTTTCTCACAATGTTTCTAAATTAAGAAGGAGAAGGATTGTAATATTCACATATATAAGAGAAACAATTTTCATGCAGCCAAATTCATGGAAATCTGTTACCCCTGAAAGTTAATTACAACACTTTTTACTTCAAGTTCAGAATGGAGAACACAGTGGCTACGTGTTTAGAATGCTAGGTTGACAATCAGCAAACCCACATTCAAGACCTGAGTGCTGCTGTGCGATGGGGTGAGTTTCTATCATTCACTCCTGCTCCTGCCTATCTAGCAATTCGAAAGCATGTAAACAGGAGTAAGATAGATACTACTTCAGTGGGAATATTAACAGGGACATGAAAGGAACCCCCAATCAGACATCTCCTGCACTACAGTGATGGTACTGGCTAATCCTTTCAACCCGGAAGTGCCTCAATGCTTCGGACACAAATGGGATAAACAGGACAGGAGTTAAGAATTAATAGGATGCTTAAAATTGGGAAACACAAGTGGAATGCGTCACATAGTTTATATAGTTTATGTACTTCACACAGGCTAGACAGGCCTTTTATCAGATTGTATATATTTCTTACATTTCAACCTTAGTAGCAGATAACAGTATAATACTCTGATTGAGTGAAGTCATTTATAGTTTTGTTGATGCAACTAATTAAGTTGGTTAAGGATAGAGAAAGCTTGAACAGGATTCTTCAAAATGAAAAAGGTCTTCTGAAGTCATGACATACGCCTAAGATTGAAAATCAAGCTTGTCGAATGCTACATCTTTTCTATCCTGCTTTACAGAATGGAGAGTTGGTCTCTGACAGAAAGTCACTTGAAGAGACTAGAAGCATTTGAAATGTGGATTTACAAACAACTGTTACATAAAAGCTGGGTTAACAAAGTCACAAATGAGGAGGTGATAAGCCACCTGGGAAAGCCAAGGGAAATCATCAAAACCATAAAAAAGTGAAAGTTAAAATATTTTGGACATGTGATGCGACACCCGGAAAAATATGGCATACTTCACTTAATCCTCCAAGGAAAGATTGAAGGCAAATGAGGTCCAGGCAGAAGAAGAACATCATGGCTTCAAAATCTAAAGGACTGGTTTGGACAAAACTCAACAGCACTTTTTCGTGCGGCTGTTGATAAAAATAGGATCACCAACATGATTGCCAACGTACAATGACGGATATGGTACAACAAGAAGAAGAACTAGTTAAGTGACACTTAGAATCTGATAGCATTTTAATGACATTAAAAAAAAACCTTGTTGATATTATTGAAGGTTTTCTATATGCCACTTTGAACTCTCAGATGAATAATTTAAATACATGATAAATAACAAGAATTCTGTTTCATCGTAAACAATAATACGGAGAACAAACTTTGGTTGATTTCTCCTACTATCCATAGTGTTAGCATTACATCCATCCTGGGATCCTGGGCTTGCTGCTGTTCAAGATGGAAAACCATCTGAATTAACAAACCAAAGTATCTAGCTTTGAGGCAGCATTACAATAATTGACATGCCCCAGTATTTTTAATTGATTCTGCTAGCTGAAGAAACCAAGAAACAGCAATTCAGGAACCCCCACCTGAATGCTTCTTAAATTCTCATGATCCAAGAGTCAGAATTTTCAGTTACTGTTTTATTCAAAGTAAGTTATAGGCTGGAAATTAAATGTACAACTTTAAATCTGACAACTTTGAAGAACTGAACGTATTTCATTCATTATTCCATAACAGACACTTTTGTTGATGAAAGGTACTCACTTTGACAAAGTGTAGGAAGCTCTGACCACTTATTAGTGTCAAGACATGTCATAGAACGAATTGTGCCACTTATAGGTATATAACCTGGGTTGCACTGTAATCGCAGAACAGTTCCAACTGGATAGGTATTTGCTAGGTCTCCTCCTCCTCTTGGTGATGAATTGGGAGGCAGAACTGGAGTTTGGCACTCACCTGTAGAAAAACAAAAATTAGGAAAATCTAAAGTAAAGAATAGAGATAAAGATCTAGTATAGTAGTGAAGCCCAACTGTTCATAAAATCCTAATCATAGATTTCCTCCATGACAATCTGTCTCTAATTTGGTCTTTCAGGTGTTCTAATGAGGTATTCATCATCACTGCAACTGAGTCTGCTCACATTGCTGCTGGTCATCCTCTTCTTTTTTTCCTTCCACTTTTCCCAGCATTAGAGCCTTCTTTAGAGGGCTACTTCACATAATTTATTTGAAGTTCAATTCTTCAAGCCTGGTCATATATGCCTCATGTAAGAACTCTGAGTTGATTTATTGATTATCCATTTGTCTGATTTACTGGCTGTCTATAATATTCTCAGGAGTTTATTTTTCAAATTATTATTTATGTGTTTGTCTTAATTTAATACTTTCCCAAGTCCACTTGATTTTATTTCTGCAACATGATCTAGGATACCTGCTGTTAGAAATTTAGGTGGCTTGATCTCATGGAACTTTAAGCGGAATATTTGGAAACTAAAGTCCAATTTTGTGTCAGTTACAATGGCTGCCTGTACAATTTGAAACTCAATTGATCTGTCTGTTATTAACCTTTCCAATTTGAATCTTCTCAATTTTGGCAGGCAGAGGGCCATGGCCAAAATAGCCCAAGCCAGAATAAAAATCACATGATGTGTTAATACAACTTTATAATGCCTTGGTAAGGCCACACTTGGAATACTGCATCCAGTTTTGGTCACCACGATGTAAAAAGATGTTGAAACTCTAGAAAGAATGCAGAGAAGAGCAACAAAGATGATTAGGGGACTGGAGGCTATATAAACATATAAAGAATGGTTGCTGGAATTGTGTATGTCTAGTTTAATGAAAAGAAGGGTGACATGATAGCAATGTTCTGATATCTCAGGGGTTGCCACAAAGAAGAGAGAGTCAAGCTATTCTCCAAAGCACCTGAGGGCAGGACAAGAAGCAATGTATGGAAACTAATCAAGGAGCAACCTAGAACTAAGAAGAAATTTGCTGACAGTTAGAACAATTAACCAGTGAAACAACTTGCCACCAGAAGTTGTGACTTCTCCAACACTGGAAGTTTTTAAGAAGAGATTGGACAACCATTTGTCTGCAATTATATAGTGTTTCTTGCCTGAGTGGGGGGTTGGACTAGAAGCCCTTCAAGGTCCCTTCCAACTATTCTATTCTATTCTATTCTATTCTATTCTATTCTATTCTATTCTATTCTATTCTATTCTATTCTATTCTATTCTATTCTATTCTATTCTATTCTACTCCACTCCACTCCACTCCACTCCACTCCACTCCACTCCACTCCACTCCACTCCACTCCACTCCATTCCATTCCATTCCATTCCATTCCATTCCCCAATTTAAGTAAAAATCAAGTGAATGAATATCGCTGACTGCTAATTTAATACTTTTTCCCTTTTTAGTCTTAAAAATAAAATATGATGGCAATTTTGGGTGAGCGTCTGGAGTGAATCCATGGTTTGCACATGGGCCTTATATTGTGTAGCACACATTTTTTAAAGATTTGGAGCCAATTATTTTGAAAAACTGTTTCCAACCCAGTTGCTTGTCTATGCCTCCTGGATATTTCTTTTTTTTTTTTTTATTGAAAAAGTTTTAAAAATTTTTCATACATTTTCTCCCCCCCTCCCCAACCACCTCCCCCGACTTCCCAGAGCAAGTACAAAATAAAATACAGCTTAAATTCTCTAAATTAAACTCCATTTCACACTTATTATAATCATGATCATTAAACAAATAGATAAAAGGAAAGCAAGTCTTTTTTTCTCCTTATTCCATCTAATTCAACAAAATTATCTCCATTTATAATTACAGCAATTAAAACAATTAAGTATTATCTAATCAAACCTATCATTACTCAATTTGGCTAATTGTTACTTAACAAATTATTAGGTCTATACAATTTAACAAAATATTTTATAACTTCTTTCATTTAAAACAAAACAACAACAACAACAACAACAAAAAGAAAGAAAAAAAAAAGGAAACCCTCACTCAAAAAACCTCCAATTTTTAAAAAAAATTACTATATAAACTCTTCTGTCCTTCACTTTTAAACCATCAAGGTCCAATTATAATCAAAACACTTAATAAGAAATAATATTAACAATAATTTTTAATTAATAATCAAACCTCTTATATCCATGCATATTAACAAATCAACTAAGAACATCATTTAAGAACTTTATCAATCCTTTAAATTCTTCATACTAGATTGAACCAATTGCTAATCTTCTTGTCTTCACATCTTCCAACAGCATATAAGATATCTTCATTTACATCTACCCCCCTAAATAAAAATTGCTTCTGTATATAAAAAAAAAGCCCCCCGAGTGACTTTGTAATTGTAATTATATTTGAAATGATATCCATCAAATCCAGTCAAAAATTAGATTAATAAATTCATCAGACATATTAGGGAAACCACCAGATCAACTGCAATTGCCCTAGGTCCATAGTCCTTTTGCCTTGTATTCATTACCATCAAGCAAGAAACTTCAATTTGCTATATTCAGTAGAACTTCTGCGATTGCAATTAAGTCCAAATTTGTTGCAGTCCTTAATAAAATAATCCAAATCATTCAAGTCAGGGCATATTTCACAACCCAATACACCAGCATTGCTGTGATCTGTTTATTCTTCTCAAATATTCCAATACAGCTGTAAGTTGCCTCTTCATCGTCGCTCATCGCTTAGTTAACTGGCATTAAACTGCTGTCTGTTTTTTTTTCTTTTTCCAAAAAATTCAAAATCTTTAAACAGTTAAACAGTACTTTTTAAGGACCATCATCTCATCAAGCAGGGTTATTTTCCATTTCTCCAGTCTTTCTTCTTTTCCTTTATACGAACTTTCTTCTTAACTTTGATCCCTCTGCCTTTTTTAGCTCCAGTAAAATTTTGCGGTTTTTGGGATTGCATATTATAAAATTTTTGCAGAAATGTAGCTTCTTCAGGAAACAACTCTTTAAGTACAGATTGAGTTTTATCTTGCTCCTTATTTTGCACAACATTCATCTTTCTCTCCTCAGTAAAATCTGCTATAATCTGTTGTTGTTTTTTTGCATCTTCCAACTCTTCATTCAATCCCCCACTGCTAGATTGCAACTCAGTATTTCCATGTATTTCATTATTTCCAGCTTGAGAAACTTGAAATATAGTATCAATTCTTTTCAATAAAGCAGAGGTAATTGAACTCAAAGCTTCCTCAAATTCAGACCATTGAGGGTTAAATAACCCTCCTTTACTTTCAAAAAGCCCAGCCATCTTGCCCCCCTTCTTCCTTCCCAGAAGGACAGGAAAAAAAGGGGGGAAGAGAAAAGAAAAAAAGAGTTTCAAGAAGAAAAAAAAAAGGGAGTCCTTTACAATTTGTAATTTGTATTGCTGCTTCAATTATTATTATTCCTTTCTTATTACATCCACTTTTCAAAAAGGAGTTTTACGTTTCAAACGGGCTTGTCAATAATTACTTTTAGCTTTCGCTTCTTCACGCCCCGTTAAAACTCAAACGCCATCTTGCTTTCACTTTCAGCTTAGGAAGAATCTTTTAAAGAAAGTAAATCTTTGGAGTTAAAAGGAAAAAAAAATACTTGCTGTTTAATTCATACTGCTTGTGCTCCGCCAGCTCGATTCAAAAAATATCTGTTTAAAGTTGGTGCTGGAATGGTTAACGACATCTAGCTCTGCAAAGCAGAGGCATCCAGGGTCCGGAGTACTGACAGGCTTAACGGGGAGCTCTCATCTTCAAGCGCCAGATTATGTGTGAAATCCGGCACTTTCAGGGAGCTCTACCCCACCCGTCTACTCACTTTCCCCCCTCATACCAGGGGGAAAGTTTTCAAACCGCAAGACAGCTGATAGTCGCTGTTCTTTGCGGTTCTACGGAGCCCTGGGCTGGCGCTTCAAAAAGAAGCGTCTGGCGATGTCGCTGTCCCACTGGAAGTCTCTCCCTCCTGGATATTTCTTGAGCAGCAATAATTTTAAGCCATGGCCAGTGCAAGGGTCAGACTGATAAAAGCTGCAGTGTAAACTGTACTCCTTTTCTTTCATGAATTCTCCAAAGAGGCAGAACTTATACCACAATTAAAGCAGTGGGATGCATCCTGCTTCAGTACTCACATAAGTATTTTGTTTACTAGATTTCAAAAAGTGCTCAAGGTGGCAACACTGCATTTTCTCCTCCTTATTTTTCTGCACAGCAACAATTCTGTGGATCAAGTTAAGTTCAGTTAGGTCCTTTCAGTAAGAGTTTCAGTACTGTGGAACTCCAAGCCAAGTTGACTTATGCTTCACCTATTCTTTATAAGGGTGCCTTAAAACATTGAATTGAAAGTATGTTTCAAGAGAGTATTTAAAATGATTCCATATACTTTATAGCCATATAAATCTGTGGATGTTGCCTCCTCTGAATGTGGAGCCTATGCTGTGGGCAAATATCCCTACACCGTGACTTAAAATCTTTTAAATAAACACGAACAAATAATGTCCAGTTCTTGTTTCCAGAGTTCAGGTTCGTGTTCTCAAACAGGATTTTAGCCTCTTGACTTTCAGTTGGTGTTTGCAGTCTATTTTTATAGAAATAGACCATTGGAGAAAAAGTCAAGTGAACAAATCACTTAGGTAGAAACCAAAGAATATATTTCAGGATCTTGGCTACTATGCTGCATCATGAAATATGTTTGGACACAACCTGGCTCCCTGGCTTCCAACATTAGTACTAACTATGATTTTTTTAAAGAAAAAAGTCTTAGTTAAAGCTTAATATTATATTGATATATAATTGATTGATTAGGTGCCATAAAATTGGTGTCAATTCTGAGAATCCAGATGATTATATACTCTTCAGAATGATCTATTTTCAATTTAGCCTTTTAAGTCTCTGAATGGAACATTGATTGCTGTTGCATTCAGATCTATCCACCTGGCCACTGGCTGTTCCTATTTTCCCATCAATTTTCCAAGCGTAGTGGATTTCTCAAAGGAACTAGGCTTTTGTATGATGGATCCAAAATGTGATATGGCCTCATCATTGCTGCGCTGAGTAAGAATTCTAATTTGCTCTATGATCCATTTTTGTTTTTTTCTGCAATTATCAAGGACAGTGCTCTCAGTAGATGGAGATAAAAATCCTACTTGTTAAAACTGTAGCAGACATATAAAAGATTGCAAAAGTGCTGGGTACTTAAACAATTAAAATTATTTGAAAATAATCTATTACTTTTCCATTTGTAATACCAGGCTTGGCATGACACTAAAGAGTGCCCATTGACTTGCCCTTGTATGATGAGACTTCTGGAGTGCCAGGAGTGTTGGTACAGATATTTGGCAAGCTTGGCCCTCCTGGTAATGAACCTCTCATCAGTGGCTTCAACAAGTGCTAAACTGGGTAAGCCAGAGTGACAAAGTTGAATGTCATCCCGGCTAGATCTGACCGGGTCTGATTAAGGGTGGCTTATCAAGAATACTCATAAAACTAATAGAATTAGTGGAACAAGCAGAAGCAGAAAGAGACAATGAAATATAGCGCCACAGGAATAGACAAGCTTATGAGAAGGAAGTTATCTACTTAAAAACAATTAATATTTAAGCCAATGCCTGTGTTAACCTTGTCCCATTTGTCCACCCTCAAAAGACGTCATACTGTATTCAGAAGTCATGTCTGGCATGTAATTCTGCACCAGAGTTGTCAACTCCGGAGTTTCCCATTTTCAAAATTATGAGAACTGAGTTCTCAATTATATTGACAGGACCAGCATAAAACAGCCTTTTAGCACAAGAGAACACAACTTTAAAACTACCCACACTGGAAGGAATTGAGTGGTGAGAGAACGGATGAAGTTCCAAGCAATGTTAGCCTTGCCTTCCAAAAGAGCCCTCCTGGTAAGCACAAAATGAAGTGAAAGTATAAAGTTGTTTTTTTTAAAAAAAGCAGGACCATGACTTGAGGAAGTCTCAGTTCTCTCTCAGAAAGCAATTGTTACTTGGACACCAGGTCAGCCCCTTTTCTTTCAGAAACCAAAGGCAAGCTCCCAAGAGCCCACTTTACTTACTTTGAACTTCAGATGAGGACAGCAGTGGCAGCAGTAACATCCAGGCTAGGAGCCCAGCCTGGCTGCAAGGAAATGCCACCATTGCAGTAGTGTAGGGAAATCTCCGACCTTCAGAAGAACCTCCTAGAAGAATATTGGCAGTTTAGGACACAGCAAGAACTTCCACAGCCTAGACCCAGATAGGGTAGCGTGTGATACACCAGTGGGGAAAAAGAGTGTCTTTATATTTATAGTCAGTAGGCAGTTTATTTTATTATTTCTTTTGTTGGTGAGCCACAAAGCTTTTGTAGTTCAGGACAATAGAGGAAATATATTTTATTTATACAAAGGGTCCAAGGGTTAGAAGAAAATCCAGATACTGAGTATGCCAAATCTGTCATGACTTAAATTTACAAAGTGACTCACAAAGTAGAATTCTCAGCAGTGTTCAGAAATGAATGCAAATATTTTTTTTGTATTTATTCATACAGTTTAAACATTGCCAAACTCTAACTAAATCTAGGAATCTTATACTTTAAACCATAAATCAACAAACAGACAGAAAGAGATCACATGTGTCCAAAAAATGACTCAAATGTAACAATAAACCAACCTGCTGGACCTCAACAACCCTAGAGTTTGGGAGAATAGCCAGATTTTCAATGACTTTCAACAACTACCTGTAAGTAAGGTAAAGGTAAATGTTCCCCTTGCACATATGTGCTAGTCGTTCCTGACTCTAGGGGGCAGTGCTCATCTCCATTTCAAAGTCAAAGAGCCAGCGCTGTCCAAAGATGTCTTCGTGGTCATGTGGCCGGCATGACTAAACGCCAAAGGCACATGAAACGCTGTTACTTTCCCATCAGAGGTGGTCCCTATTTTTCTACTTGCATTTTTTACATGCTTTTGAACTGCTAGGTTGGCAGAAGTTGGACAAGTAACAGGAGCTCACCCCGTTACGCGGCACTAGGGATTCAAAATGTTGAACTGTTGACCTTTCAGTCGACAAGCTCAGCATCTTAGCCACTGAGCTACTCCGTCCGTTTACCTGTAACTATTTAATCTTAAAGTTATCAAACACTGCATAAAATTTTTATTTACTTATGGGAAGGAGAAAAATCAGTTTAAGCTATAGTGGGTTTCCAGCCAGCTTGCAATAAAGATCCTAAGCAGTGCTTCTGAGTCTTAGCCAGCTGTCAGGTAGCAATAAAAAATTCTGATTTATAGTCAAATCCTGGTCAAGGGAGTTTGATAGTTACCACTAGTTTTCTTTAAATAAACTCTACATTGATAGCATGATGGTTCTCCCAAAGGTACTTTTTCAGGAGGCAACTGGACTTTCTTGTTTTTTCTTTGAAGACGTTTCTCTTCTTATCCAAGAAGCTTCTTCAGCTCTGACTGGATGGCGGGGAATGGGAGGATTGCAGATATCTGGTCATTTGCGTCTTTTTAGAGAGTCGTTGAGGCACTTGGCAGTTTATTTGTGTCCTCAGATAAAGTCATGCAAATGGTTCTTGTAGTCTGCAATTTTTCTGGAAATCCATTCATACTCCCACACCATTCGAAGGATGTTAATCCCAAAGTGTATAGCTAAAAGTGTATGGAGATTCTCAGTCATCCAGGTCATGGTTGTTCTAAAGGTGCTTTTTCAAGAGGCAACTGGATTTTTTTGTTCTTTTCTTTCAAGGTGTTTCACTTCTCATCCAAGAAGCTTCTTCAGCTCTGACTGAATAGTGTGAGAGTATGAACAGATTTCCAGAAAAATTGCAGACTGCAGGAAGTAAACCTCCAAGTGCCTCAATGACTCTTTAAAAGGATGCAAATGACCAGCTGTCTGCAAGGGATATAAATCCTTTCATTCTGCACCATTCAGTCAGAGCTGAAGAAGCTTCTTGGATGAGAAGTGAAACATCTCCAAAGAAAAACCAAGAAAGTCTAGTTGCCTCCTGAAAAAGCACCTTTGGGACAACCATGACCTGGATACTTGAGAATCTCCATAAACATGATGTTCATTTGTGAATCTGGCATCAATATTATTATAGATTCAGTGATTTGGTATATGCATTGTTTATTTTAGCTATTTTTTTTAAAAGATGAGGTCATTTCTCCAACTTCATTGCCATCCCCAGATTATATATCTAAGCATATATTTTGACAACATAAATTTAGGTGGAATATCAAAGAAAGATGTTCAGTAGCAACCATTATTGGTCAACTGTTTTTCGGTGTCTGGTTAGTTGCAGGATGCAGGATGAGCATATGCAGAACTAGATCCATTTTTCCTCCCAATCTTATCCAACCAATCTTCAAGTATTTTTGTTTTCTGAACAAAACCATTTCTGTTTAAAACAGGAAACAATGTTTTATCACTTAGAAGGAGAACATAGTCATATCTCTTACTAAATAGTGGACATTTTTGAATTGGGTAAGTGATATAAATGGAAATTATAAAGAAAGAAAAGAAATGTCTTTTATTTCTCATAAAATCAGGAAGGTCACGTTCTTGGCACAAATTACAAATTAGCCTGTATCTCAGGTCTATCTCAAATTTGTGCTTCTTGTGTCACCAAAATGAAAGATTTATATTTGCCTTTCTTCAATTTCCACTCTTCTTGTACTTCAAAAACACTCTTAAGAGTATGGATTTTGAGAGGAAGGTACTGTGTAGTAAGAGATAGATATTACTTTCCATAGGATATTAGCCCCTTTGTATCTGTGTTAAATTCAGGATTTGTAAATATTTATCAAGTATATAAAAGCTGCACCTATGTAGTTAGCAGAGAGATGGCTTTTATTTTTCCTCATGAAGAACCCACAGAGGAATGTCAGTGGCTCAGAACACAGCAAGCACTTCCACAGCCTCAAACCAGATAGGGTTATGGTTATTAGATGTCTGAACAAGATAAATGGAGACAGGGACAATTGGGAGGGAGGATAGCTGCGAGAAAGGAGAACACAGTAACTTTAATTTTCTTGAAATCAGCAACAAAAATTACAAAAAAATGTTCTTAGGCCTACGTGTATATGGAATTACTTTTTCCAGCATCAGAAAGACTTCTGGTTTTTCAGTTGAAATTGTTTCCCCCTTAAAATCTTTTATCTTCAAGAACATACGCTAGCAATGGTATAAAATAAATGGCATGCTTTTCAAATGTCATCATAAAAACGTATGATAAGTCATGCGATTTACAGACTACTATGATCAGATTCATTGGATTGAAATTGATTCCTGGGTCAATTCAGGATTCAGATGGGAGACAGGAGGATTTTAAAAAGGGACAGGTGCTCCTTTTGCCAGATTTCTGACAGGTTGAAATGTAATAAACTGACAAGAAAAGGAGCGTCATTGCTCTCATTCAACAGGCATATTTATTTTATTTCACTGCTTTTGTTGGTGACCACAGCTTCTTGGTTCATATTTATTATTTCTATCCGCCCTGTGGGATTCATGTTTAAGCTTTGCTTTTCTAAAAGAACAGATTGATCACGGGGAAAATATGATATTTACTTTTTTTTTTTGCCTGTCATATATATTTGCATTTCTTTGGCAGCTCTAATTCTTTCACCAACATTTCTGGACTTGATTGATAGCCCTTTCTTTGTGAAGTTAAGAAGAGATAGGTAAGATAAGGCAAAAGATAACTGATAGCCTTTGAATCACTGATGCCTTTTGGGGAATTAATCCAATTTGGTTTCAATGCTCAAACTGTTGAAATGAATCATTCTGGGGAAAACTATTTTTGTACATATTCAAAATATCTAAATCAGTTTAGCAGCAATCTGGCTGAATCACTGTTGAACTGAATCTCTGTATTTTGGCATAGGTAGAATTTCTAATTACACTCTGGTGACCTCTACTATTTATATCAGTGGTATTGTTGTATTACACCAGATCATGGATGCCAATTGAATTGTATGTCTTCAATAGCTTCCAATAATTGACATGTTGAAGTGTTGTAGGAAACAGTAAGATACCTAGAAAATTGGGCCTCTTTTTTACAGTCAAAGGTGAATTATCAAATTTCCATAAGAATAAATGGAGCCATCTATTAGAGAAATGGAGATAAAGAGGGAGAGAGGTAGATGAGACAGAGAAAGAGACAGAAGCTTCCTGATGATGGGCTCCAGCACAAGTCTGAAAACTTGGAAGAATAAACTTTTGGTCCTGGTGACCAACTCAGATTGCATCCTGCAACAATTATCCTGTGACATATATTTGCCTTCATTTGCAACAGAAGCTCCTCTCTTATTTTGTTGTCAGCTTTCAAAATGTCAACTTTTCAGTCATTTTCTAATGGTTTTTATGGAGAGCAAGCACACTTCTGTGGAGCTCTCTGATAAGAAAGGTATGAAAATCCAGAACGCTGACTTTTAGTCAAAAAGTCCAGCAGCAGACATGTTTGATAACAACCCAAGCAGAAGTCACTATGGTGTGTGGACTTATTTGGAACTCTTGTAGCCCTGTCCAGGGAAATACTTTGAAATTGCCTGTCCTAGTTATCTCTGCTTGCCAATCTTACAGGAAGAGCAGAAACTTTGAAACAGTTCTAAAAAGTGGCTAAAGGGGTCACAAAAAGGAGAACATGTAACATCCATGACAGCATTCCCCAACCTTTCTGGGTTGGTGGCCTGGAGTGGAGGGGAGGGTTTCGGAAGAGGAGGTGGTTTTATGTGAGGGACAGGTGCACATGTGCGATGCACAGTTTCATTTGTGTGAGCGGTGGGCACATGCACCTGCTGCTTCCACAAGTGGGACTGTGAGCGCTGGTGCCCACCACTTGCACAAGTGTGGCTGAGGGCGCACACGGACACATTGGCCCGCCACTCACGCAGCATGATTGCGAATAGGTCACAGCTCAGTAGTGGGCCGGGGCCCACATGTTGGGGACCCCTGATCTATGATACTGGTTGCCTTAACTGTGCTTTAATGGCTTTTATTGATGTAGAATGAATTTCTAGAATTTAAGGCTTAAAACCTATCAATTGTGTGTTATATCCTGGGTTGCTACTAGCTATATTTTTTGGGAGCATTCATTATTCTTATTGTCAAGGTTCCATTTAATAAGTAAAACTACTTTTGCTCTCATGAATTTAGTGTCAGGTTTCTCAACTATTCCATACCTCTAACAAAATAAATACAGTAAAAAGTGTCGAGTCCTTGGTCTCTTTGATCTTAGTTATTTTTCTTGCAGACATTTAATTACCCAATCAGGTAATATCATCAGTAATAGAAGGGAATTGGGTTTGCTCTCAAGACTAATGGCTTTCCCCTTGGTGGAAATATTGTTAGTGGTTCATTGATTAGACTGTTGTTAATTGTTAGCTTGTTTGCCAGAATTGGTAGTACCTTGATTTGGGTATTATTTGCTACTAGATTGTTGGACTAGTATTAATATTGGGTGTTAATCTCTGTTTATCTGAGTGTTGATTGCTGGTGAGAGGGTGCTTTGGTCTTTTTTTTTCCTTTTTGTCTTTTAATAGTCATCCCAAAAATACAGAAATTAAGATGAGGAGTGTAGTCAATCCCTTTAACTTGACCTTCTGATTTCATTTATTTCAAGATCACTCTGTGCAACATGGACTCCAGGCTGGAACGAAACCCAGAACATCAATGAAATGATATACTATTGGTTGTATTTTTAAAAAATGCAGGGAGAAGTTGTTAGGTCAGAAAAGAAAAATAATAATTAGAAATATATATGCTGAAAATGAACTCCTATTTACAAGTATTGTTACCATTGTGCTATTGCAGCATTCATGGTAAAGGTAGCTCTAAAAGACATTAGAAGCCAACACAGCACTAAGAAAAATATGTTTATTTTAAAACTAATCCTTGTGCCTCCACACATTTGCAATTCGATGCTTTAACTTTGGATATACAGGTAGTCCTTGATCTACAACAGTTTAAGTTTGTTTGAAGTTATAACTGCACTGAAAAAGTGACTTTTGAGAGTTTTTCACACTTACAACTGTTGTAGCATCCCCAAGGTCATGTAATCAAAATTCAGATGCTTGACAACTAGCTCATATTTATAACAGTTGCAGTGTCCTAGAGACATGTGATCATTTTCTGAAAAGGAAAGTCAATCGGGAAGCCAGATTCACTTAACAAATGTATAACTAACTTAACAACTGAGTGACTCACTTAATCACTGTGGCAAGAAAGGTTGTAAAATGGGGCAAAATTCACTTAACAACTGGCTTGCTTAGTAACATAAATTTTGGGCTCAATTGTGGTTGTAGGTTGAGGTTGTGTGTGTGTGTGTGTTTGTGTGTATAGTTTAAACAATTCAAATACTGCCCAACTCCAATAAGTTGTGGTTGGGTTTTACTTAAAAACCAAGAAACAGTAAAAAGAGAGATATAACATAAATCATATAAATCCAGAAGACAAATCCTATGTACTAACAATCGATAGCAGCTCAATGACCATCCTTCCCCAAGAGTAGCCAGCTTTTCAATGACTTTCTGAATGTCATGAGGGTGGGAGCCATGTGGATCTCTGTGGAAATGCTGTTCCAGAAGGCAAGAGTTGTAGTATAGAGCATACCATCCAAGCCTGAAAGTGGAAAGCCCTCGGCTATTAAGTCTTGTCAGAATTTAACCCAAGTCTCTTCTGGGTGGCACTGACTAGAAATATATATTTAGATTTCATCAGTATATCCAAACTGATATTTCATCTGTCCCAACAGTTTCATACACAGAGAGAACACACACCTAAATGTCTATATGTTCAGGAAGACCTGCCCATAGGAAGAAAAATTATTGGCAGTTTCTTTGTTGAGTAGGTGAGAGACCATAGCAGAAAAATTGTCCAATTAGTGAATCTGATAGCCTGTTTTCTGGACTGAGTTCTTTGCAATTTGTTCCAAAGAGTCTTAATTTAGTCAGCATTTCCTTAAGCTGACTTAAAGTCAAGCTTACCACCACATGGGAACAGTTTAAACAAGGAGTGTGCTTATGCCTTGAAATAACAACAACAATATAAACACAAAACAAAATAGACTTTTGAATTTGGAATGTAGAGTTAATTTGGTGTTTAAGTTATTAAGGTATCAGACTAGAACTGACTTCTAGTCCCTCCTCTCGTCCCCAATTAGGCACAAAGCATGAGATGACCTTAGGCCAGTCTGTCTCAGCCCTAGGAAGGAGGCAATGACAAACTACTTCTGAAGTCTTGCCAAGAAAACTGCAAGGACTTGCCCAGGGAGTCACCAGTGTTCAGAGTCAACACTGACTCAGAAGCACAAAAAATAAAAATTAAATTGGAATGCATGCCAATAGTTTTTTTCTTTACCAGCAACCGAATGCCTGTTCATAATGATGCTATAGCTACTAAAACAGAAACATGTTTTTTGGTAATAAGTTCTTATGGGAAATGAACAACAGATTTTAGTAACAAAAATCATTTCCCTTTTTTCTAAAATTCCTCATTTCCTTTTATTAATATGCTTTTATTTGCCCTTTGTGCATTGGAATGGAGTTTGAATAGAGTGTTTGTTAGATAATTTTAGTTTTGTAACTGAATTGTGAAAAACTTAACATTAGCATATATGTACCAAAGATCTAAATGTAATTCAATTCCCAACGGCAAGAGAGAACAAAGATTTAAATATAATTCAGTTCCCAACAGAAGACAGGAAAAAAACCTTTAACCTGTTTAATTTGTGGATGAATGATTCTAAACATCATAAGGCTACGGAACTCAAACTATTAACCTCTGTATAAAAGTACTGTGCAATATAAAATCCCCAAGTAATTGATCAGCAGTTTTAAGGGATAGGAAGATAAAGAATAAAATATTAACTTCCTCTTTAAATTTGGATGAGAAAATATCTGGCCAACTTTCCTTTGAAACGAAAATGCAGTAATTCCCTTAATATTGCAATTGATTGATTTGTGTATTTTCTGCCAGTACCTATTTTTCACTGAAAAGAAATACAACATTTTGAACAACTGGTTGGAATTATGAGGTTAATACTATAATGAAAACCGCTTCTATATTTTAAATGTTCCATTTTAAAGAAATTAAGATAGGAGATGATAGATAGATAGACAATCAGTCAGACAGACAGACAGATAGATAGAATGAATTTTCAATGAAATTCTCACTTCTCATTGATAGGCGAGCCTCCTATTTTTCACTATATAATCATCTTTCAAATTTTACAATTTTCTTTATTTCACTTACATCCTAAGAGAAGATAGCATGAGGAACTTTCACCCAATATGAGTAATAAATCATAAGATAGCTAACCTTTAATTCTGGTCATGGCTTGGCTTGGCTCACAGATACAATTTGGCAGGATTTAGAATCTTTATTGCAGAGAAGCATAAATCCTGAAACACAAGACTTAATTGACCATTCTAACACAAGGAAAAAAGTGGCGCTTCATATGCCAATCACATGCTAGTTCCCGTCTCTCCTTACAATTACACTTGAGGGAAAATGTTCTGATCATCAAATCAAAAATTCTGATCAGTCATTATGGACGGTATAACTATAGGTGAACTTGTTTTCAGCAAACCAGTCAGCTTCTATAAAGGCAGTTAAGGACATTATTATTTGTTACTGTATTGGTTAATATGACTTCAGCACATTCATGTGTGATTTGGGATAGACATATGCACACTCCCCCCATCCCCAAGCTCAAAAAAACTTAAGTAAATTTCCACAAGTTTTGTTTTATCTTCAGCAGTTGATTCATCACTTTTTGTTAGATGCCTAGGAAAGGGAAAGCCCTAGTACAGTGATGGCGAACCTTTTCAACACCGAGTGCCCAAACCGGAAAGTGTATGCATGTGTGTGCATGCACACACACCAGAGCACCAGAAACCTGAAGACCAGTGGCCAGTGCGCGCATACCTGGTTTTTGGCCATTTTTTTGGATGTTTTCAGGCCTGAAAACAGCCCGAAAAATGGCCTCTTTTTGGCTGTTTTTCGGGCCATTTTTTGGGCAGTTTTCAGGCTGTTTTCTGGTGCTCTGGCACCTGTGAAGACCAGCTGACCAGCACACCAGAAACCAGAAAAGCTGGCGATGACACATGTGCCCACAGAGGGGGCTCTGCGTGCCACCTCTGGCACCCGTGCCATAGGTTCGCCATCACGGCCCTAGTATCTTGCTCAAGAAGGGATATGATGGTATACCTTTTTCATTCCTGATCATGGGTAGAAACAGCACTGATCTCTTTGACGGATGATTTTTGTTGCAACCTAGATGGTGGGAATGCACCCCTTCTGATCCCTCAGCAATGTTTGATACCATCAATCATGCTATCATTCTGGACTCCCTGTAAGGACTGGGTATCAGGACCATATTTTTAAATTGGTTCCACACCTTCCCAAGTTGAAAATTCCAGGTGGTTTTGTGAACAGTAAAAAGGCTTTTGTAAGCAGTAAATTGTGTGAAAGAATGATGAGGCACAGCAATAGATATACACTGCTTGATTATTAAGTATCATCATAATTTATTATATAGGCACTAAGCATGAGTACCATTGTAAAGAACTACAATTAGCACAATATTGCACTTCAGACATTAATTACAAATGGGTATGCTTCACATATGTTTCTAACCCATTCTCAGGTTAAGGCAACAATATGTCACTTACACCAGTTTAAGTTATACACACTTAAAAAAAGAAATCATTTCTCTCTGACTAGAAAGCATTTTGGCTATCACAGTCTCTTGGTGACTCAAAATTTTGATAGATTCACTTTAGATTCAGAACTTTTCTTGCAGGTGTAGATGCTAGTATCAGAGAAAGAAATATTATCAATTAAGGAGACAAAATTGCTGAAATTACATTAATATGTCCTAGCATAAAAATATATATTATTTATCTCTTGACATTATCAGGGGTTCACTCTGAGAAACATTTTCATTACTTGTGCAAAATATTGTGTTTGTTGTGCATATCTGTATTAGTGAAGTACAGAATGTGTGGCTGTTTTTAAATTAAATTAACCCATACTATGAATTTAGATAATTCACTACCGCAGTGTGGCACTGGTGCACTAAATGAGATGCCATGGTAATTTCTTTATTTTGTGGGCTAAGTCTAATTTTACCTTTGCAGTGAAATTGTAATGCTAAGGTTAAAATCCTATGTTTAGGGTATTTACCTCTTAATAAAAGCTAGAATTGCCTGCATAAGCCAATGCCAATCAAATCAAAATTTTGGCATTCATAGGAGTCACTAGTCCCTGTGTTTTTCACATGGAATGCACCATTTCCTGGATAAATTAAAGGGGTGAGTAAGGATAGTGTGAGGATAGAGTGTGAGGATAGTGAAGCGGATAGGGTGAGGGTTCTTCTTCCATTTCCTCCCTTCTAACAATGATAATCTGATTGCACATAGCCCATGATTTATTGTGTTTTCTGTCAGAAAATAAAGCGAAAGAAAGTTCCACAGATGTATTTGGAGATAATCATTTTAAAACAAAATTTAAAATGTGGGAAAAAAATCTCTCCACCCAGTATGAGAGTTAAGAGTTTTTAAATTTAAAAGAAAAGGGAAAAGTCACCATTGACAACGGCAACATTACCATCCCACCCTTAGAGGGGAATTTATCCCCTTTATTCATATTTTGCTCTGCTTAGAAATCATCTATGTCGTTTGCACAAGTAATTCAAAACACTGCCACTAACTTATTTTTTAAAACTGTACTTAATGAACAACAAGAAGAAGATATGTATCCAGTTATATAAATCTTTCAGACATACTGCTTTAACTTACTTGATATTCTATCTCTATTCAGGATACAGAGAGAAAAATACACAATGAGTTCTGTGCTACTTTTGCATGCCCACCATATACGAATTACAAGATGCCTTCTACTAGAAATAAGGCAAACTTTAAATGTTAGAGACCAAAACAGGAGGATAGAAGTTATGCTTTAAAGATCTTTCCAAGATCAATTGTTAATCATTGGGCATCAAGCACAGAAGTCAACTCTGATATCAAATGTATCTTAGCATTTCATATAAGTTTTTAAAATGTAAATTGTAGACTTAAGTTTGAAGGTATTTGTAACAGCAAAAGCAAACAGACATTTAATGTCATGCCAGTTTGGCCACTGCCATATAAGTTCATGGAGAAGTCAACATCAGCAAAATGGTAGGCACGGGTTCAATATTTACTGCCATAGGTACAAAAATAACATAACAATAGCACTTAAACTTATATACTGGCTTACAGTGCTTTACAGCCCTTTCTAAGCAGGGTACAGAATCAACATATTGCCCCCAACAATCTGGATCTTCATTTTACCGAACTCAGAAGGATGGAAGGTTGAGTCAACCTTGAACTGGTGAGACTCAAACTGCCAAACTGCTGGCAGTCAGCAGTCAGCAGAATTAGTCTGCAGTACTGCATTCTAACCACTGTGCCACCATCAAAGCATGTAGCTTTGATGATGATACCACAGCATCCATCTTGCAGATTTTGACCTCCTCCACTGCAGACATGTTAGTCGTAATATTTCAACAAAAAAAATAAGAATCATCAGGAACAGAGCAGCAATTAAAAATCTTTAAAATATGCAAGCAGATCTTTACCTGACTTTTTAGAAACCGAGATCGTCCTTGTTTGGAGTTATGTAGCATTAACTGTTCCAATTAGTTCATGTAGATGGCACTTTTGGAAAAATCCTATGAATGGCCTAAATGATGTATTTCTGCTACTTTTATTTTACATTAAAACAGCAGTCCCCAATCTTTGCGACTTGGCGGCTTGGTGGAAGGGAAGAGAGGATCGAGGCCACATGAACATGCAGCTCAACTTGCACAAGTTGAGCTGTGCGCACATGTGCTCACGCACCGGCCCACCATTCGTGCAGCCTGATTGCAAATAGACTACGGCCCAGTAGTAGGCCATGGCCCATAGGTTGGAGACCCCTGCATTAAAAGGAATAATTGTTACTAATAATTGCTTTCCACCCTTACATCAATGGTACATTTACTTAAAATTACCCCTAGTAAAATGGGAATATAGTTGTTTCAAACTAGTTAGCAACCAATAATTCTACTTTTAATATTTATTAACTTTTGACTTTTCTCCTGAAATGAGAAAGGAAATAGCAAAGTCAAATTTATTTTGTCTTTGCTATTGGAGACCTTATTGCTATCATTTTGGCTAAGATGTTTATACCCTGGAATCAGCATTTAAAAATTTAATCTTTATCATATCCCACAATGAGGATGAGTACCTGAGAGCTAGCCACTCAAGAACTATTGAAGACAAGAATTCAAGATTAAATGCCCTTGAAAGAAAGAAAACGCCCATATTTCCTGCAGACTAAATTCTCCTAAACATTGAAGGAGATTCAAATGGACATTCTTGCTATTACCTGTTCAGCAAAATGTTCTGAATAAATCTTTTATTGTAAAATAATGCCTAATATCACTGTTACTGCACTTATAACACTATAAATTCAAGTTAAAAGATTTGAATTTATTCAAGCCTTTTTTGAATTAGCTACAACATGTTTGAGAAGTAGATTCTTATGCAGTTATTTTTATATAAGGAAGAACTTTGTTAAGTCATATAGAGCAATCCACATACAATATTTAATGAACAAAGAAACAAAATCAGATTTGTATACGTATTTTGGAGAGGCAAAAAATTCTAATTTTTTTATGAGTCACATCTATACAACAAATCTCAACCTATTTAAATGTAGCTTAGATGTTATGGCTTTTCTATAAACGTTTTACAAGAATGGTATTTCTTAGCATTTTAATTTGGTAGCCATAACATTTAAACTGATATGAAATTGGTTTATAATTTTAATATTGATGCTTTTTAAGTTCCGGAAAGATGTGACTTAAAGACAACCAATAGGTGCATTAATAGAACTTAAGAGCTTTAAAGCAAGCTTGTTCTAAGTTCAAATGCTGATCATTTAATATATATCATGAAGAAAATGTTCAGTACTCCATTTCCAGAAACACTAGAAAAGTTCAAAAAATGAGACAATCCACCATGCTTTAAAGCCCCTGAGACAGCAGAAGCAGCTTCATTAAATAACCTTTCAAGTAGTTCCAGTCGAAGGTGATTTTTTTTTCAGAGACATCCATGAAGTTTTTCTATGACACAAATGGAATACTTCTACATTGCTAAGCCAGCTTTTTTCTAGAAAGGAGAAACCAGACATAATAATTAAAAGAATAAAGACTTTTATCTGAAACAATATCATTATGAACCAGGTTCCTCATTTTTTTAAAAAAATGTAAATTTACAATGATTACATGTGACATTGTTAAATTTAAAACAATGGGCTCAAAAGAGTAAAAACTGTTTTTGTCTTTTTAAAGAGGTTGGACCTGAACATTTTCATCCCTATATATTTAACTATCTATATATTTCTCCTATCCCTTGAATATTTACTGTACCTCTTATAAACATTTTTTCCATCATGCCATTTTATTCTAATATAGCCTGGTCTGTAATTATCTGGGACTTGAAACATCTCTGTTTCCCTTAAAATGTTCATTATAACTAACTTGGTGTAACACAGATTTTTTTAATATACTAGTTTTATAGATCCTATTACTGCAATGGCATGTAAAAGCAATTTGCAGTTATCAAGGTCATCCTTTAATTAGCTGGCGCATGATTGCTATCTCCTGCTCTTGTGCCTACTTCCACAAGTTGTTGTGGAAGAGGAAACAGAAGCCAGCTTATAGCTTATAGCTTGCTTGTAGCCTCTAAACCAGAGGTCTTCAAATTTGGCAGCTTTAAGACTTGTGGACTTCAACTCCCAAAATTCTCCAGCCAGCATAGCTATGTCTTAAAGCTGCCAAATTTGAAGACCTCTGCTTCAAACAATCCTGCAGTTTTCATGAACGGTATTTTGTTCATGAACGGTATTTTGTTCATCAGTTGGTTTTGCACATTGAATAAGGAAAGGACACCATCTATTCTTTTGTTTCAGGCAACAAAATCTTTGATGGACTCTCCCTGACAACTATTTTTCTAGCTTGAGAATGAACAGAACTGTTCCGACTGAATTTAAGACAGATTGATTCATTCTTCTAAAATCCCTGTAGCCACTGAAATACCTTTCCACAGAATAATTATGCTTAAGCTTCACGCAGATTTCAAATCACTATCACAACATTGGATTTTTTATTTTTTAAATATTTAATGGTGTATCACAGTTGTTTATCATGTACGACAAAGTATATCAAGACCCAATAAGGCCAGATTCCTAGACAGATGTAGGCTCATTGTACTTAGGGATGCTATATTGTTAAGATATGATTCTTAATATTTACAGAGATGTTTGACTGACATCTTTGATTTGCTCATTAATTCTTTCTGTGCATTTATAATAGAAACTACCTGCTCACTAAATTAATACATATGTCTTATAGGCTTGAAGTTAAGAAATGTGTAGATGGCACAAATATTTGAAAACAAAATTTTAAAAATCTTTCAAAAAATGTAACAAATACAGGAATATAAAAAACTAATTCCAGTGTTAGTAGTTCTTGTTTTGTAGTTCAGGATACAAATAAGAATTTATATTTTAATTGTTCCTTTGAGAATATTTTTATATGAAGTTTCTCAACAAAATTGCCACAAGTATAGTTATTTAATTTTCAGGCTTTTTTAAATAAGGAGAAATCTGAACTGGTTAGGTTTAGAAGTAAATTCAGGGGGAAAAAAAACCCTAAAAGTTTAGTCTAGTGCTTAAAACACCAGGCTAGAAACAAGGAGACTGGAAATTCTAGTTCCACCATAGGCACAAAAGTCAACCGGGTGACTTTGGACCAGTTATTCCCTCCCAGCCCAACCTACCACACAGGGGTTTTGTTCCGGGAGAAAATAGGAGAAAAGAGTATTAGGCATGTTTGCCACCTTGAGTTATTTATAAATAAAGGTGGGAACCAACCAACCAACCAACCAACCAAACATTTACCTAGCTTCTCATCCAGATAATGATACTGTCAAACAATACTTATACACATATATTTATAAATATATAGCATGGGATAATAAGTGCAGTTTTCTTCTAAACGCTGCTTGAGAAGACATTGAAGTATGGGTCTCTGGAATGCCTTTAGTTATGCTTGGACATATATATGTGAGGATCTGCAAATATGTGTGTCCATGGACTCCACCTCTATTTTGCAAAGCAGCCTATTGTCCTTTCAAACTGTACACAAATCAAAAAGTACTACTACATTTCTACTACTGCAAGAATTAATTATTTTTTAATGGATTTGATTTAATAGTAGTTCCCTTTTGATTCAGGTTCAACTCCGAATGATATCTTGGAGACAACACTTTGTATGAGGGAGTGGAAACAGGTTTTCTAGGATTGAGGGGAGGGTGTTTTTCTTTAAGTTTTCATGACAAATCCAGCCACATATGTAGACTTTCCTGGTTGTTTCCAACCAAGTATTATCCTGCATAGCTTTTTAGAAGCTCAGCCAAGCTTCCATGTCTGTGTATTGTCACCAAGTTGGGCATAATGACATTAAATGATGCTAAAGAAACGCAATACATACAATAGTTCAACTATTTTATTTACCTAGCCCACAAGAAAATCTGCAGCTTATATACACATATTTAAGATATGTCATAACCATATTAATATTTTAGTTTTCTTTATGAAAATAACAGCTATAAAAAACCTCTGTTATCTACCAGAGATTTACGCAGCAAGGTAAAATTCTTTCCAATGCACAAATACTTGAATTGTACCTAAAATTCCCTAAATTGAAATACATTTGACCATAAGTCTTTTTTTTTTTGCTTTTAACTTCAAATCCTGCATAAATTTCTTTTAGTTTATGGAGTAAATGGGGCTTCAGATATGAAATAGAAGCATGTATGAAGGGCTTATTAAAAGTAGACTATTTTAAAAAAAAATCTGCACATTCATTCTAGACGTCCATGAATTTGCATCCTTTACATTCTTCTTTCTTTATATTTGAAACATCTGCAATTCCAAAGCTTAGTTTTAATAGATTTGCAATATCCATTAAAATAGCAATTCTCAGTAGAAACAGTTATTTTACTACACATGAATACAACTTTCATAGATTAATTGAACAATACATTCTTGTTGTGAGCAAATTAATATTTAGAAAACTGAAACACAGCTATTGTAATATAAATAACAGCTTCCGCACATGAGTCTAAATATGGCTATTGTTATAAAGGCACGCAACACAAACTGGGTCAAAGGATTTCACAATTATCTTGTGCTTCATTTTAGCTACAGTTACTATAGTTAGCATTTGGATTCCCAAATAATAAATCAAGCTGTATAAAATGTCTATGGAGATTCTCAGTCATCAGGGTTGTAGTTGTCCCAAAGGTCCTTTTTCAAGAGACAACTGGACTTTGTTTTTCCTTTAAGACATTCCGCTTCTCATCCAAGAAGCTTTTTCAGTTCTGATTGAATGGTGGAGGATGGAAGGATTTATATTCCTTGCAGTCATCCGGTTGTTAGCACTCTTTCTGAGAGTCATTGAGATGACTTGGAGGATTATCTGTGCCTTCAGGGTCACCTGAATAGTACAAATGGATGTGTAACCTTCCTGGAACTGCTAAAAGTACTCCTTTCCCTTGCTTCAAGTGGCCTCAATGACTCTCAGAAAGAGCGGTAATGATAATACTTCAGTCAGAACTAAAAAAGTTTCTTGGATGAGAAGTGAAATGTCTTCAGGGAAAAACAAAGTCCAGTTAGCCTTTTGAAAAAGCAACTTTGAGACAAGCACTATAAAACCCTCCAGAGGGGTAGGTGATACTCAAATCATTGTATTGTCTCAAAAGCTTAGTAAGGCTATTTTAAGGCCATTCTTATGTTGTCTGAACATGCATTGTATGTACAAATATTTCATTTTACAATGAATGCCACTTTGCTTCACCAAAGTGATGCTTCACAGGTAAAAATTTCAGCAGTATAACCACTCACATCTTTAACATGATACAGAACGTCAATGCTTCAAGCACTGAGTTTGGAAGAACCTTATGATCCAGTGACAGTCTCAGCAGAAATGTTGCCTCTGCATGGACACACATAAAGAACCTTCATAACAATGCCTATCAAAGGATGCCTTAATCCTTTGAGGAGGGTTGCTCTATTTACAGCCCCACACTTGTAAAGTGTGCCTTGTAAATATTTTGCATGGCTCTAGTAAGCATGGAATCTTTCTCTTAAAATTTTTGTAACCTACAAGTAGGTGGAAGACCTCCCAAAGATTCTCATCATTTCCCTATATGTGTCCTTGGCAATATGAGAGACATTCATTCATATATATATATATATATATATATATATATATATATATATATATATACACACACACACACACACACACACACACACACACACACACACACACACAGTATGTTTGATAGAAAATAACTACATAATTTTAATAGTTGAAAAATAACAAACTATATGGAAATATTGCTTCTAGGTGAATAAATAATTAAAAATATATACATTTTAAGGTGTTTGCTATAGTTTTTCTTCAAGTCTATCATTAGAGAGCCAAATAAGCAAGACACCTTGCCCTCTAATTTGAATCACAATTATTTGTCCCAAGAAATCCATTGAAATATTTTAAATAAAGTGACAGATGAAGAAACATGATTAAAAATTTTAAGTGATTCTCCGTGTATTCTAAACACTAAGTTCATATTTCACAGAACTATTCAAAGTAGAATCATAAATTCCTAGGAGAGTCAAAATCTCTCCTAGGAATTTATGATTCCACTTTTACTAGATCAAAGGATAAAAAGAGAACAAATGCTAGGAAACTGTTTTCTGAAATGAACTTCTTAAAGTCCAATGTATTTTAGTTAAACATACTAAAGAGCAATTCAGTGACTCAACCTGGTCATAAAACAGTGCTATTTTTTTCTGTGTTTTGAACTGTTGGAGTTCAAATAAGAGATTGAAATCACCATAGAATTTTTAAATGTCCTGTTTAGGATGTTTCCTATTTAGAAGAAAACTGGGACAGAAAAGTAGAAAGGGAGACAGAAAGATAAAGACAATCTGATTTTTAAAAAACACAAAATCTGGTTGGTGGCATTTGGGACCTTCTCTGATTGGCTAAAGTTTAAGGCTGTCCTTTTAAGTGTAAAAATCAAATCAAACAGTCAAGTAATATCACACTGTATCTTCAGACTGTTTCTAAAATTGTGTCACAGAAAGAGATGTAATATTTCATTCACAATGTTTTAGCATCCATTCTTAACATTGTGTATAAATTGTAGCAATTATTTTCCTTTCCATATGAAATTTCTGTATGAAAACTTGTGTAATACAAGAATGAATTAACAACAGACAGCAGTTGTTAATTGGTGGTGGAATTAAAAAAAACCCTATCTTAAGGTCTTAGTTTGTTTTTTGTTTGTTTGTTTTTAGAAAAAGCTATTCCATCTGACTCATTTCTTTTTCATTAGGATTTAAAATAATTCAACTAGCTGATGGTTTATTTTAACAGCAAAACTGAGTATGTTGAAAAGGACATATTTATCTTGGGCTAAAACATGCTGAAGTGAACAATATTATTACATTTAGCAGCTTAGCACGATAATCATTTTTATATATTTCTCAGCAAATCCATTTTTAAATTAAGCATTCTGTAACACAGGATCTCCCTCCTAAACCTTCAGGATAGAGACTAAAATTTTCCTGGATAATTCCTAAAGGAATTGTGCATGACAGTAAAACCAATCCTTTAACCACTTTCATCTTATTTGATTATACTTTAGAATGCTGTCAAAATTCCTAAGACTTTGGGGCATACAACATTACAAATTAGATTTTAAGATATTGAAGCTTACGGTATCTAAGAGTTGGCTTGCATTACATTATATTTAGTATTTTGGCACTTGTCTTATGGAACATTCTCCTCCTTGGACATCCCTTTTTGTGTTCCAGTTCCTCAAGACCTGTTTATGCCTGAGCATCCCAAGGAACCAGAGACTTGTTAGATGGTTCCACTGTTGAGGTGGATTACTCTCTCTCTCTGCTTTGTACATATTTTTAGTTCAAATCATCTCCATTTCTAAAGCTGATTTTTCTCTTTTTAAATGAATTTATATATTTATATACGTATTGTTTTTTATTTATTGTTATATGCCACCTACGATAACATCTCATGAGACAAGTGCTATATACATAGTACTTATGTTATTAATATTAGCATACAAATAAAGTTTCACTGTCTATTCTACAATCATAGCAGAATGCACCCTGAGCACCTGTTTGATAATTTGTTCAGAATCCTGAAAGTAGACTAATATTCTTGACATAGTATATAATCAGTTAATGCTGCCGTCTTTATCAGTTTTCTGAAGCAAATCATTAACCACAGGGCTAGCACTGTAACTATAGAAAGGCAGAATCAGCTGACAAAAGCATACTGTAGCTGTTCAGAATATCAGTGATCTGTGGGCAGGCATGCAAGCACCTCTTTTCAAAACCCCAAAGCAACCATATCATCCAGAAAACTTGAACAATTGCTCCTAGGTGCCTCTGCAGGGCAGAAAGTACAGCTAAGGAGAAAAAGCATCATGTGGAGATAGCTGGGACCAACCCTGAAAGCAACGACATCAGTATTGCAAATAACACAGCTGCTTTAACAATTATATAAGAGGTGCTTCATATCAGTGGTGGGTTTCAAATTTTTTACTACCAGTTCTGTGGGTGTGGCTTGGTAGGCGTGGCAGGGGAAGGATACTATAAAATCTCCATTCCCACCCCACTCCAGGGGAAGGATACTGCAAAATCTCCATTCCCTCCCCAATCCAGTGGAAGGTTATTGCAAAATCCCCATTTCCTCCTGATCAGCTGGGACTTGGGAGGCAGAGAATAGATGGGGGCGGGGCCAGTCAGAATTTTTACTACTGGTTCTCCAAACTACTCAAAAGTTCCGCTACCGGTTCTCCAGAACTGGTCAGAACCTGCTGAAACCCACCTCTGCTTCATATATGCTCCAATGAAACTTCATTTTGGAAGATTTTCCACAATTTGCTTCTATGATGTTGAAATACACATCAGAGCAAGGCAATTAGGAAATTTGATGGATGTCCCCAACAGAATGAAATTAAAATGATTCCATCTCTTTTTGATTTCTGAAGAAGTTAGAAATAAGTTAAAAGATCAGTTTTGACTATTCCCAATAACCTACATCAGGTTTTTTTTCTGCTAGTGCAGTCAAAAGTGATTTGAAGAAAAGCAAATGCATATTAATATACTACAGTACTGAAATTCTGTTTAATTAGTTTAGTAAGATGTTCTTTTATTAAAAGAAGAATTTTCCTTTAATTGGAGGTTCCTTTTTCACTTATATATTCTAAGGGAAGGTCCTGATAGCAGAATTCCAATTTAGTGAACCACTATTTGGAAAACTTATTTTCTATTCCAGACTCTAGTGCTATATTGTACATTATTGTTTAATTTAAAATTTATTTTCATAGGATATATGCATATTTGATACAACTGTCCTCAGGGGAAATATCCTCTTGTCATTTTTCCCTGCATGTTATCCTACCTTCCAGTTCCTTCATTAATCAGTTCTTAAAATTAATTCAAGTTAGTTATCTATCTGTAGGGTACTTCAATTAATTCTCTTTGTGTTCATTAGACCATTTCTTTCTCCTTTTCACAGAAATTGCAACAAACTGAGAGGCTGGGGATAAACAAGTTAACAACAGTGATATTTATAAAACTTAAATTAAATTTAAAAAAATGTTAAGTTTCTGATTATAGGAAAATGTAAATACTGGACAGGGAAATTTATGAAAATATTCCCAAGAAAATAATATCAACTAACACATTCCATGGAAATAATAAAAGCAAATTGTACAGGAAAATCATTTTCAAATTAGCTTTGGAATATTTTTATGTAAGGCAAAGCATGGGACTATTACCAACTATCCAAACCATATGTCAATGTACATTTCTCAACAAGGATAAATTATTAACAATACTTCTGCATTTCAAGGTGATTGAACTGCATTTGCAAAGATCATATGACTACCATAAATTACATGTTATCTATCTGCAAAACTCAAAACATTTCTGTCAGATGGTTATCAGGCAGTTTTTACTTTCAGCAATATATACAAAATGAAAGCTTCACTTGACAAAACAAAGAAAGCATCACAAAGGAAGCAAACACAATATCAACAAAAAGTCATATTCACATATGTACACAATTTCATGGAACAGCACATGAAAGCTAGCATATCAAGACAAATTTGCCAGCAAAAGGAAGTGCAGGGAAGCATCACTGCAAAACAAAGCATGAAGCATAAGCGACTGGCCACTCTGAACACAGGTTTGGAACAACTGCTTCTTTCACCGTCAGTCTCACTTGGGAGTCGAGACAGAGACCAGAGGTTCTCAGATGACGGCATCTGATTTCTCCCTATAGAAAGGGGAATAACAAACCATTGACACAACCTCTCTCATTATAGAATGAAAAATAATCTGCACAGAATTTTCCAACCCTTCCATTTATTTTCTGGCAATGTACATGGTGCACTCACCTAGTTAGCATTTTAAAGGTATGTCATATCAAAAGAAATGAAGTATTCAATCAGTTGTATCAAGTCAAATACACTTCTTTAAAAGGATGACAAAGCTATCAAGATATCATGTATGCACTTGAAAACATCCAAAGGAAATGCTCATGGTGGAGATCTGTAATTCTAGGATAACTGCATTTGAGCATTAGAACACATTCTCAGCTGAGATAACAAGTCTAACATACTAGTTGCTTTTTAAGAAGGCCCACATGGCATTTCAAAAACAGGTAGGGGTTTTAGTTGACTTTCTAATTGCATTTTAAAACTATTTAATTCTAATTCTAATTTTTAATTTTAAAACCATTTCTGCATTGTTTTCATTGTTTTTAATTGGCTCCTGCCAACACTTTTAACCTGAAAACCAGCAGCTGTTCTTCAGGAGCCATGCGTACATAAGACAGTACTGCACTGATTCACGTTAGCTGACCAGGAAAATTTACCGTGACATGGTCTATACTTGTGCTCAGAGTAGACTTCAACAAAGATAGTTACATCTGATCCTTTTTAGTTGTATTTGATTAATCTTACTCATGTGAGATAAATGTTAATCTTATGACCATACCATATTTCACCCATCCCAAATGGATTTTAATTTTCACTAAGATGATTTAATACAGTACTTTCTCTTTATGTAAACGTTTCTTCTAAAGTTCTCTTCTTCTCTTGGAAAATGTCTGTTAATCAAAAACACATGAGACATGTAAGCTGTTCTTAAGGATACTCACATGCAAGGACTTTCCATCTGAAGCTGCAAAGAAAGAAAATAGCACAGGAGAAGCTCAAGCTTCAGTTCTGGGAAGTCAGAATAAGCAACAAAAAAGAAAAGAGAAAAAAGAAAAATAGCATATGGAAAGAGAATGAAAACCATCGCCTTCCCCCCCTCCCCAAATGACTGCAAAATGCCGTATGCGCAACGTACAGTGTATTTCATATAAGTACTGTGTAGAATACTGTCTACGTTTCTATTATGTATTAACCCTTTGCATCCTAGAGATTCACTTTAACACCCCTTTTCTTTTTGATGGTAAAAATGAAGGAGAAATAAGAGATAATAAATTATTATTATTATTTTTATTGCCAAACTTAAATGGTTACATAAAAGTAATACTCAAGTGTAATTCTCAAGCTGAAAACGTTAAAAAAAGGAAAATAGCTTTTTTTCCCAAATAAAAACAGTATCAGCCCCATATATTCCTTCGTACCAATCTTTAAAAGTCTACTTTTCTTACAAAATTACATTTTATTAAGTTACACTATAAAAAGGCTTTGGAAGAACATCCATCTGATGTACAGATGCAGCTAGAAAGGGATCTTGACAGTGTGTCTTAGATAGATAGATAGATAGATGGATGGATGGATGGATGGGGTGGATGGGTGGGTGGGTATAGATGATAGATGGTAGATAGATAGATAGATAGATAGATAGATAGATAGATAGATAGATAGATGGATGGATGGATGGATGGATGGATGGATGGATGGATGGACGCACGCACGCACGCATGCATGGATGCATGGATAGATGGATGCATGGATGGATAGGGTGGATGGATGGATGGATGAGTGGATGGGGTGGGTGGATGGGTGAGTAAATAGATGATAGATAGAGAGAGAGAGAGAGAGAGAGAGGGATGGATGGATGGATGGATGGATGGATGGATGGATGAACAGTAATAACAAAAACAATGGTTGTTTACTGGAGCCTGAACTATCATAGCAGCTTCAGTTCAACTTTCCTTAATTTTGTAGACTTCAAGAGTTTTGGACTGAAAATCACCTAATTTTGTTGCATAATTTATGCCCAATTGTTTCAACTTTTAGTAGCCTTTAAGAGATAAGAAACGGTTCTATGTTGTGAAACCCCACAATTGCAGGTACTCTTTTAACTGCCTTTCTTTTTCTTGTTCATTTTGGCAGTGGTACAAATTGGAGTAGAGATTTAGGATATTACCGCCTGAACACTCTCTTGAAGCTTTTGTTGATCTTGAGCCTCCTGGAACAGCAGGGATCCTGCCGGGTTGAGAGGTTGACTCCCAACACTGTAATTGCGAGGCCGTTTTACTGTGTCCGGACTGGCTAGTGGTGTAAAGCTGTTCCTTCTCATCCTTACAGGGGTTTGGCTCTTTGGAAGGTTATTCTGATTAAAAATGGAGGATACCATAAGAATGAGAAAACTAACCCACAAAGCAAAAACAATGCCACTGACTGTTTCTGATGCCAGGCTATCAATTCAGGTGTCTCTCATCCCCTCCGCCATAACCTCTGTCCTATAGCACACAATGTGATAATTAAAATTCTGTTTCCTAGGACATCTAAGAAATGTGAATATGAGTAGTATCCAAGAGTGCTGGAAATGACTCTGCTTGAGTGAGGTAAGATAAGTAGAGTTTTGCTGAGCCCATCCTTTTATCCACTGCATTCCCCATGCCCAGCCCCAGAAAGCTGATCTGACAGACTTGGGAAGCCATGTAACAGCAGCATATGACTTTAGAAGGCAAAGGAAATAGGCAAAAATTTGGTGCCTAGGTCATCATTGGATACAATCTAATTTTATCCATATGCCCTGGGGCCAAATTGATTTTGCGATATATTTCACTAAAGATCTTCAATCTATCAACTCCTGAACCACGTCAGACCACACTACCAAAACGGATGATGTGAATTTTCTTATTATTCAAATAAAAAGCATAAAAAAACACAAGTTTTAACATCCTGAGAGAATGAAGCACCAACATTTTATTTACCCTCCTCCCAAACATACTTGGGTCAATAGGTGCAATCCTGTCAAACTTCATACTATGATAGGTCCAACAGCAAATATCAACTTTCCAAAAACAACATCCCCATGCTCAGAAGCTCCTCAGGCTCAATAGAGCTAGATCAGTTAATTAATTGCAAACATAATGTATGCCCAGATATTGATTCCTGTAGAAGGTCGTAGATCAAACTTAGTCTCAATTATATGTCAAGCTTGTGTTTAAATCTTAGATCTTTAGAAGTCATATTAGCTACTGTCCAGCTTTGTCCAATCATTTAGTGCCTCCTACTGGTCAGCAGCTAATAATAGTATCTAAAACTATATAACATATGGGCACACATACTTTCACACATAGACACAGACAGACAGACAGACAGACACACACACACACACACACACACTCTATTCTTGGGACAGCCAGTCTTGAGGCCTCTAACACAAGGCCCAGATTAATAAAAGCACAAAACTGTCTGGCATGAAAGCACATTGAAAACAAACAGAAAAAGGTGTACTGCATACCTACTGGACGTTTTCCTCTGCTTTTCAGTTAATGGATTTCTTGCTATTCTTTTCCCAGCCTTGATTGCTGGGTACATTTTTCCTTGTTTACATAAAGATTTTGTCTGGCTGAGAATGGTTCCGGTTCTGCCAACATAACCTTTACAAATCCCTTCCTTCCTTTTCTGATAATGTCACTGCTACAATCCTTAGAACCTTCAGCAGCTGAATTTTAAAGAAGTGACAGTTGCTCACCTCTTCAGTAAACCAAGGGGGGAAATTATAATGGAGTAAGGAACTAATTTTGCCTGCTCTTAATTATAAAGGTTCTGCAACAGTATGTTTAAAAAATAGAAAGTATTCTATGTTGGTTATGTCTTCATTGAAATTATTGCAAACTGAGAGAAGATCCTGTCTTTAATTAAAAGATTAATTTCCAAATTAATAAAACATAATGTTCAGCAAGAAATTCATCTTTTTTAAGATAGAAAAAAATGACTAGGAAAATTTGTTTCTGATAAATGATTGCAGTGAAAAAATTAAGCATGACAAAAAAACTACTTACAAATTAACTGCCACTTGTACGAGGTAGAAAATAATTTTTTCACATAAAATTCTGTAATTTTAGCTTTTGTTTTAAAACACAAATTTTGATTTGCATAACTAAGGCAACTTTGACACCAGAGGAATCTTGTTTCAGTATACTATGCTGCAGTAGCATTACTATAATGTGATCATTCTGACATTGCAGTTGGTACACAGTGACTGTTTTTAAGGTACAATTGAAATATGTGATATCTCTATTACACTAACTGTATTGGCCACAAGTATGTTTTCAGGGTAAAACTTACATTGTGGGTTTTGATATTTAAAACACTATAAGATTTTGATCCAGGCTATTGGAAAGTTTAACTTTATCAGGATTAAGCTGCCTACACTTCATCAGTGCTGAAGATCTTGTCTAACTTTCAAAGCAAAGAGCCTTAACAGTACAGTGGAGAGGGCCTTTTGAAAAGGAACTGTTGAAACTCTCTTTCGCGTAATACCTTTTGAGTAGTAGCTTTCAGGCCCTTTATTACACCAAATGTACCTATTGATCATGACATTTAACTGTTTTAGTAGGATTTTGTCATTTTAGCAGCTTTTAAAAGTTGTAGTTTGGATGCAAATATTTTTTTTAAAAATAGTGAACAAAGTTATGTTCAGATACTACTTTTCCTACGAAAACCTGGGGAAAGGTGTCATTTTCTATAGATTAACTCACAGCAAGTTAGCAGTTGAGAAAGTTGATTAGGAATTAGAAATATAGCACAGGATATGTAAGCAATGTATTTCATGCTAGACATACATAAAATAATATCAGTAGCATGCAAAGAATTGGGGTTAAATTCAAGGATGCATAGACAGATTTCTTTCTCTTCCTCTCTTAAGTACCATTAATAGCTGTTTCATACACCAGTGACTTTTAAGCTCATATTTTAGATTTTTTTTTCTAATACAGGAAAAATATATATTGGTATTGCATAAGAATTTGTACAGTATCTACTGTTGCAGCCTATGAAGAAATAATTTCTAGTTTAGAAGATTGAAGTGAGATTTATTGCTTCCTGTGGCCCACTAGTTTCCTGGGTGGGTAGGATGCATGACTAAGTCCTCCACACCCTATGACAGTACAGATGGGAAAAATTTTTCCAAGAGGCTCTTTGCATAAGAACACAAATATTTTCCATGGATAAATATCTTGTGACTAAATGACTAAGAAACTTCAGTCAGCTTTTATAATAGAAATTATTATTGTTGTGGCTTTCGTATTTTTGCAATTTAACTCTCAAGTCAACAGTCTTTCCCCTAGATTATGAAAAAAATGTGAGACTATTCTTTTTCTATCATTATATGACAGAGCTTAAAGCTTTGAAATGTAGAAATAAAAGTATATTGGAAAGTAGATATCTAATAAAGAGTATTAAGTTTGAATTATCTCCTTTCAGTTGATCTTGACCACTATATATGGACATTGTTTTCCTGGCAATAATACAGAAGTGGATTGTTCTTCCTTTGTTTGGGATTTCCCCTCACCTTCAAGTTGCTAATTTAGCTTGCAACCTAGGTATTTCACTGCTGTTCCAAGAACTAGCTAGCACTAACTTTGCTTTGTGACAATCTGCCAAGGACAGATACATGCTACTATCAAGAACATTACCAATTAATTGAAAAAGATTCAGAGCACATAGGTGAACTACAGTGGTGAGATTCAAATAATTTAACAACTGGTTCTCTGCTCTAATGACTGGCTGGGTGGGCGTGGCCATGGTGGGCGTGGCCAGGGGTGTGACAGGCAGCACTCGGCCTCCTGCACCCCCTGGGAGCAAAAACGGGCCGGGGGGAATGTGCCGCCTCCCGCGCCCTGTTTTGGGCCTAGTAGGCCTTCATGAAGCCTCCTGTGAGTGAAAACGAGTCGCAGGGGGGAGTGCTGCCTCCCGCGCCCCGTTTAGGGCCTAGGAGGCCTCCCTGCACTTACCTGGGAGCCAAAATGGGGCGCATGGGGACTCCTGGAAGGGGCAGGGTAAGAAGGGGTGGGGCCAACCAGCAATTTAATTACCGTTCGCCCGAACCAACCCGAACTGGCTGAATTCCACCACTGATGAAATACCAATTTGCATGAATTAATATAAATGCATATTTGCAAGTTTAAAAATTAGTGGTGTTCATTTCAATAAAAGTATTTCCAGGAATCTGCAGAATGATTTTCTCTCACCACCAAGTTACATACTCTACCCCATATGTTTACACATTGCACTAAGCCACGGTTTGTTTTTATCTTGCTTTGTTGACCAAGCCACACAACATCGTTGGGATGGAGCCTATGTATGGGTTCTTAAAGGTTTAACCAGACAATAGGAAACTATGTTTAAACAAAATGTCAGTATTGTTTTTATACTTAATATCGAAGAAAATAAATACTAAAAGTTATGTTACATTTGCTGGGAGAGTCAAAGCAATTGCATCTTTCTCTTTAAATTAACAGATAAGAGATAATGCTAATAATGTAAACAAAGCCAAAGAAATATTATGTTATGGAATATTTGATCTGGCATGCAGGAATGTAATTAATAAGAAATCAGATAGTGTTGCCAGTTGCAATCTGGAAAAGAACTCAGAGCAAAAGAAGTGAAACCACCACTTGGGAAGATTGATTTTTGGGAAACACAATCACAACAAAAACAAATGAAGCATATTCTACCTTACTGTGTATGTGAAATGACATATTTGTTAAGGCTGGAAGAAGTAACTGTCCTTTTTATTGACAAAGCACTGGGTTATTCCCTTTGATAGGACACGTTTCATCTTCACGAGGTCTTATCTGCAAATTTTGGTAACTAATTTTTTTTTTTTACATGTGCTGACTTTGGACAGAAGCCTCTTCTGCTGCTTGTAGTAGATTAATAGAAGAGTCAGAAATACTTCTGTACAAATGCAGCACCTACACAGAAACTTCTTTTGGAAAGTGAAACAACATGGCTCCTGGAGTGGATCCACTGTTTCACACAGCATCATGAAGGGTGCTTCACATGGGCCTTCATCACCACGAAGAACCATTTTGAAGCTCTGACCGAGCCAATATTTGTAAACAGAATAAAGTCTTCACAGTCTCTTCTCAGAAATGAAGCATTTACAATATTTTTATATAACTTTTACCAGTGAAGCTACACAGTTCAGAGTGGATCTGAAATTAAACTTGGATAGAGGTTGTATCTTGATCTGCTCATGTTCAATGTGAAGCAATGCCTTGATCAGTCACTGATAGTTACATAGGTGACAGCTGACAGACTACTTCCCTACTTAAAGTATTCAGATATTTATGGATTTCTATTGCCTTTCTAGCAATTCTGAAAATTATCTGTTATACTGTTCCATGATGCTAATGTTTTCTGAATCTGTTTTTCTAATTTGGCCCTTGTGAGTTCAGCTAAACTGACTCTCCTAATAATCCTTTGATGTTTTTTAAGATTGTATTTTGTGGAGTATTTGGTATGTCCAATGTAACTGTCCACAAACTATCAGTATAAAATAAATGTTATGAACTTATTTTATGGTTTCTTTCTAATTCATGAAAACCTGCTTTTCCCACAGATTTGGGGAGAACAAAAGAAATGAAAAACACATTATAAATACAGTACTCTTTTCACCCTTTCCTTTCTTGAGAATTACCTAAGATTGACTATGACTAAGTTAGAAATAAAATATAAAAGAGATAAGAAGACAGAGGAGTTATAGCAGAATATTTTTTAGTACATACCACTGTGGATGGCTTGTCCCGGTGAGTGTCTACAGCTTCAACATTCAGAGAAATCATTTCTAATTTACAGCCTTCATAAAATTGAAAATATAAGGAACTTTAGGCACCATTTTTGGAATTGAAGTACTATAATATCATCAGAGAAATGAAAAGCGATATGTATCAAGGAAGACACCTGAAATACTTGAAAGTCTCTTCCTTGACAGACTGCAAGAAGGGCTATGCCAAAGTAGGCAAGAATTAGACATATAGATGGAAGACATAGATCTCACTGTAATTATTTAATTAGTTTTAACCCAACAAGTCATATTTAATTTAGCTTATCATTGATTTAATTTAACATGTTTTATCAGGAAGAGTATCATTATTTATAAAGGGAAACTGAGATTGGTAAAAGCCACACATGTACCAAAAAGTAATATCTAACTGTACTAATTACGCTTTATTAATTCAAGAAACAGAAGATACCTAATCTAATGAAACAAGTGATAAGGTAAATAGATATTTGTATTACTGCTTTTCTCTCCCAAGTTCCCATATAAACAAATAAATACTTGCCATAAGCAACTGGTGTAAGCTTAAAGATGGTATGAAGAGGACATCTTAAATAAGGCAATTCATCTAAGATAAAGTAATAACAGTTAAACAGATGTGCTGGATAGTAATATAAAACACACAGTAACCTTTGATTCAGCAGGAATTTAATTAATGAACAAACCTGCAGGTTCTGAAGAGTGACACACAGAGAACGTTAGAATTAGAATTGAGATACAATTCTAATTCTAGATTAGAATAGAGGTAATACAACTATATTCTCTCAAAATTTGAGTATTCTAAATATTCTACTGTGCAGAAATTTAACAATTTCAACATGGAACTCAATCTAATTACCATAAACCTATTACATAATAGTAATTCCCTGAAATTATCTAAAGAAAATTTCTTTCGAGTCAATGGACATATCTAGGTAGCTTTGCTGGTGGCAATATGGAAGTGGTTTGCTGTTGCTTTCTGAGGATACTTTTAAATTTCCTGATAACACTTACAATCATGATATCCAATATGTGGACAGGATACTGGGGAGGCTGAATGCTACCACATGTTTATTGGACCCGTGTCCCTCCTGGTTGGTGCTGGCCTCTCGGGAGGTTACACGAGGCTGGCTCCAGGGGATTATAAATGCTTCTCTGAGTGAGGGTGTCTTTCCTGCTGCCTTGAAAGAGGCAGTGGTGAGACCTCTCCTCAAGAGGCCTTCCCTGGACCCGGCAATATTGGCTAATTACCGTCCAGTCTCCAACCTTCGCTTCGTTGCGAAGGTTGTTGAGAGTGTGGTAGCACAACAGCTTCCTCAGTACCTGGATGAATCATCTTATCTGGATCCGTTCCAGTCGGGCTTCAGGCCTGGACACAGCACGGAAACGGCATTGGTTGCATTGGTTGATGATCTCTGGAGGGCTCGGGACAAGGGTTGTTCCTCTGCCCTGGTCCTATTAGATCTCTCAGCGGCTTTTGATACCATCGACCATGGTATCATGCTGCACCGGCTGGAAGAGTTGGGAGTGAGGGGCACCGTGTTGCGATGGTTCTCCTCCTTTCTCTCTGACCGGTGGCAGTCTGTGTTGGCAGGGGGGCAGAGATCGACCCCGAGGCCCCTTATATGTGGGGTACCACAGGGATCGGTTCTCTCGCCCCTTCTGTTCAACATTTATGTGAAGCCACTGGGTGAGATCATCCGTGGTTTGGGGGTGAAGTACCACCAGTACGCTGATGACACCCAGCTGTACATCTCCACCCCAGACCACCCCAATGATGCCCTTGAAGTGATGTCCCGGTGCCTGGAGGCTGTACGGATCTGGATGGGGAGGAACAGACTCAGGCTCAACCCATCCAAGACCGAGTGGCTGTGGTTTCTGACATCCCGATATAGTCAGTTGGTGCCAACGCTGACTATTGGGGGCGAGTCATTAGCCCCCACGGAGAGAGCTCGAAACTTAGGCGTCCTTCTGGACTCACAGCTATCTTTAGAAGAACACCTGACGGCTGTGGCCAGAAGGGCTTTTTATCAGGTTCGCCTGATACGCCAGTTGCGCCCCTTTTTAAATCGGGACTCATTAAACACGGTCACTCATGCCCTCGTCACTTCCCGCCTGGACTACTGCAATGCTCTCTACATGGGGCTCCCCTTGAAGAGCACCCGGAGGCTCCAGTTGGTCCAGAATGCAGCCGCGCGGGTAGTTATGGGAGCGATGTGGCGCTCCCATGTGACACCCCTCCTGCGTGAGCTGCACTGGCTTCCTGTGTTCTTCCGGGTGCACTTCAAGGTTTTGGTTACCACCTTTAGAACGCTCCATGGCTTAGGACCGGGCTATCTTCGAGACCGCCTTCTGCCACCAGTACCCTCTCACCGACCAGTACGCTCCCATAGAGAGGGGCTTCTCAGGGTGCCGTCGGTCAAACAGTGTCGACTGACGGCCCCCAGGGGGAGAGCCTTCTCTGTGGGGGCACCCACCATGTGGAACAAGCTCCCCCCGGAGATACGGACAATCCCAGATCTCCGCGCTTTCCGCCGTGCCCTCAAGACGTTTCTATTCCAGCAGGCTGGCCTGGACTAACCTCTTCTAAAATTGCTCTTATATTTTTAAATCTTAATCTCATAAATTTAGAGTTTTAATTTTAGGTTTAAGACCAAATTATTTAATTGTATTTTAATCAATTCTTTAAAATATTTGTATTATATGTATTTTATCATTTGTCTGTACACCGCCCTGAGTCCCCCGGGAGTAGAGCGGTATATAAATATAATATAATAATAATAAATAATAATAATAATATTCAGTCTCATACTGAAGCATTGATCAGGTGAGATCTAGACAACATTGGCCAGGAGGTACTACTTCCTAAGATGATATATTATAATACATGGGTCTTCTACACAATAGCATGGTTTTCCTTAACTAGACATCTTCCAGTTGCATGGAGCATCCGTGTGTGTGTGCGTGTGTGTTAAAATCTGCATAATGATCATAGATTTGAGATTCTCAGTTATGCATGCAATATTGATATACATTCAAAAGGGGCTGGACTCTGGATTATGCCACATATGCAAATTTTGTCACAGAGACATAGACATGCACCACATGTCTAAGCCACTTAGCAAGATAGCTAAGAATTCTGGAAATGTTAGTCCAAAGATATCGAGACTATACTAGACTAGGGATGGTTAATGTAGCAAGTATAACCCAATAATACTGAGTAACATTGAAAGAACATAGAGAAATAATCGATATAAAAAACAAAATTGCAACAAAGCCTGGTCAAATAATAATTTTACACTTGCCTTTACTGCACATTTATTACATAATCACATCCTCACCTCCACACATAAAGATTACTGGCTCCAATAACAGTAAAAAGTACTGAATGTGTGTATGTATGTTTTGAAAATGCCAATAATGTCAATAATTTTAGGCAGGACAGTCCTATCTAGTCTGGAAAATAATCAACAATATGAAACTGAATCTATTTTAGTAACTATGGCAGCTTTATAAACGCCGGAGAAAAAAGAAAGAATATGTGTGAATTTGAAGGCTGACTTTCATCTGGATTAAAGCAGGCAAAATGGAAAATCTCCCCTCCTTGCACATTGCAGTTCTGAATGAAATCTATTCTCGTGGCTGCTATTAATATTGTTATTTATTAAACTGATGTGGTTACTAATTATGTATTTATTGTCTTATGTGGTTAATAAATTGTTTCCTATTAAAAAAGAGAAGCCTCTTGGTAGTTGAAGGCTGTATACAGTTTTGTTTTACTAGATTAAGGATTAAGGCAGCATAGCAGTGATGATTGGGGTTGTCAGGTAAAAGTAGGTAAGGCAATATTAAAAAAGGAAGCAGTTCAGAAAATATGATATTTAAAAAATCAACATCAAAAAACAAAGTTCCCTCAAAGAGTTGCTATGGAAAAGTACCAAAGAAAGGAACTACAAACTGAAGTTTTATGGCAACATATGATGATCAACTTCAATTAGGTGAATTGGAGATCTAAAACTTAGAGACGGAACTGCATATAAACTGATCACCTCTATTCTAGATAATCACTGCCTTATTTCCATTTGCTATAAAAAGAAAAGATATTTTACCTGCACTCTTATCAAGAAAATAGGCCAATAGACATCTCATAACTGCCTGGTGAGAAATAACTAGGACATTCTCTTGACGTTCCAGTTCCATAATTACAGGTTCCAAGCGCTGGACCAAATCTTGGTAAGACTAAAAAAGCCCAAGAAAAATATTAATCAAAAAGAGGGAAGTTTCCAATAAATGTGTCTTTAAATATCCAATTTTTTTTCCCTACCTGGACGACTACTTATTATATTTTATCTACATATTACATATATTACATCATGGACCTTTCTTGGAAAATTTAACTTAGCATACATGAATTATTTTGATTTGGGGAGGGGAGGCAAGATTTCTAAATCAAGAATTTCCTTATTCTTTATTAGCAGCATTATAACACAGGGGTATCAAACTGGCGGCCCATGGGCCAGATGTATCATCTGCAGGCCGTGCCCACCCCAACTCTGCAAATGGGGAAAATGTTGCAAAACATCACATGATGGCAACGTGATGCGGTGAGTTTGACACCCATGTTATAATGCCTGAAAATCTGTCAGTGGGTATAATTGCATAATTTAGATGATTCAGAAAACTCTGATAGCATTTCGGCTTTCAAAATCTAACACTGTATTAGAAGTTAAGACTTTGAAGATAAGAATAAGAATTTCTGGAAGCAATTATGTCACACTAAGACTTGCTGTGTTTCTGCCCCAAAATGATAAAGCATGTTTATTATGCCATTTCTCAATCAGCTCCAGGAGACTTCTATATTATAGTTCATTTTTTAACTTTAAAATATGTTTAAGGACTATTGTTGCAACACACTGAATACACTTCCAACTCTATCAAATGAAAGTGGTAATATTTAGTTTAATATAGCAATGATTAAAAAACACACTTCTCCTCCGGGATAGCGGTAAAGGTATTTCTCTTGATCCCGAAGTGCAAACTCTTCTGGATATTTTCTCTGAATCTCTTCATATGTCATTTCCTCACATACTCCCTAGAAAATATAAGAATGGAACTCAACTGAATTTAATTGAATTTAAGCAATTGTTTTTTCCAAGACTTACATTTCTCCAAACATGGCAGCAGATATATTATATCATCTATTATTCCAGAAGCTCGGAAAGAGGAACTTGACAACACTGAACCTGATGTATTGATAAAATGTGCTTCTTGACTGCAGCCATAATTGCCCTATTGAATTGGGATTTATTTTTAAATTTAATTTATGAAATGGAAGGAGGGAGGGAGGGAAGGAGACGGGGAGGGGGAGAGGAAGAGAGAGAGGTGTAGACAGATAGACAGACAGACAGAAAGATGGATAGATGAAACTGTATGCAGCTTATCTTTATGGCAACGAAGGTTACTTGAAACTACATCACCACTATCCTTTTAACTTTTCTGCTATTCTACTCACTGCATCGATTTCATTCAGTATCTTCCATTGCTCGTATGGCACTCCTAGGGCTTCTGCTGTTTGGATTGTTCTTTTCAACTGGCTAGTCCAAACTTTCAGATCCATAATCTCTTGCTCTTTGATAAACCTTTTCAATGCCTCAGCAAACTATAAAACAATACAGTATGATTAAGATTTCCCCTTGCATATTATGAAGATAAGGACAGCAACTTGTCTTTGGTTTTGCTTATATTATCAGGACAAAAATTTAAGGTGGCATTGGAAACAGCGATTTGGAAGTTGTAGAAAGCAACTCTTCTGCCCAAGTCAGCTAAATTTTTATAATCACAAAGTTCAATACAAAATTTGCCATTTTTCTTGTATTGTATATAATGTATACAATATTCCTTTTTTGTTTCTAACTGCTATGCTACAATTCCAACTGTAATAGAAAGTTTTTTGATCCATAAGAAGCTTCTGTCAGTGTACCATTCTGAAGAATTCTCCCATGTTACACACCAATTTTGGAGAAGTACAGTGGGCTGTAACAGGGCATGAAAGAAACCTTCCATCAAGGAAAGGTAACTTGACTGCAATCCATTATCTAAAACTAATGTATCAAACAGTGGGTTATACAATTACATGTAAGCATATCTCTATTATAAATGGTTCTATCCAACTTGCAGTGTTTCTGTGATTACTATGAATTCTGATTTATACTAGAAGTTTACCAGTAATATACCAAGGGGTGGGCTACTTAGAGTAATCACAATCTTTTACGGTAAAATGACTAAGGATGGAGGATATCACAGAGGAAATTTGAGGTATAAATGCTAAAGAAATCTTCTATTTTTTATTCCATTCAATTTATTTAAAACACATTTGTATCTTTTTAAATGTTTTTAATGATGTAAAGTGATGATGTCTATGGGTATTTTCAGAATACTATTTACTACAATAAATTGAACTATTCTTCCAGCAAAAACTCGTAAATTTAGAATGTAATATTTGTTGTTTTGAGTATGTATTTCTGGTCTTCAGCTGAAATGAAAGTAAATGTGGGGGGAAAATCTGTCTTAATGTAGCTGTTAGTATGCAAATTCATATAGCTCCTGTTTGTAATTCATTAAAGCAATGAGAGTGCAGAAAACATGTTATGTTTAAGGAGTTGCTGACAACTAAAATGTGTCTGCTCTGACTGCCTTTTTGCCCTGAATCCGAAACACAGCAGTGCCCTACAAAATATGCAAACTTCCTGTGAATTAGACCATACCTGCTTCCCACGTGTTGACAGGCCCGAATCTCCGCCTATCTTTCTAATAAGGTTGCATTCACTCTCTCCATGTCTACAGAGATAGATTGTGCGTGGCTGAATGTGAATATTCATGAGATAATAGACAATTTTACTTTGGATGTAGTCTTGGACCCGGTTGACCAGAAAGCGCTGCCCAACATTGATAACTTTAATGAAAGAAAGGTCTCTGTAATTAAAAATATACCAGAAATCATTAGGTATCAAGCCATCACACAATTATTCAATGTCTGTTTTTGTAACTAAGGGAGAGTGCACCACAAAAAGAAAGGTAAAAGGCTGATGCATAAAATAGATAAACTTGGTTATTTTAATATGAGAACCAGTTTCTAATTATATAATAGATCTGGGCAGTACTTAGGATTCAGTCTCCAAAAGATGTTTCAGAGATGCTGGAGGATGAATATAGTATCTGCCCACAGCATTGGACTTGCACAATAGCCTCAGAATGTAATGTGATCATAGGAAAAAATACAGTACCTTTTGGAGATCAAATCTAAAGTGCAGATAATCTCTCTCTCTCTCTCTCTCTCTCTCTCTCTCTCTCTCTCTCTCTCTCCCTCCCTCCCTCCCTCCCTCCCTCCCTCCCTCCCCCTCTCTCTCCACTATCCCAAAGCAATAGCTGTGAATGAGAAGTGGCAAGACAGTAGACAGTAGTAAAAAGATATTGGAAAGCGGAAAGTTAAAAACTTATTTCTATGAAATCATGAGGATAAAAACACATTATATTTTAGCAAGTATTTTCAGACATACAAAAAGTATCTGATTACTGAGATACTTTTTAAAGTATACTAATTATTAAAAATATTTCAATGTGTTGAAAACTATTTCTAAATATTGCTAAAAAGGAGAAGTGATTCTTGCACCAGTCCCAAACCAAAATAGATGTTACAAAACCTGATTCTTATACTAGAAATTCCTTCTGTTCTTAAGAAGTAAAATCTCTAAATTCTCCACTATTTTCTACAATATCCTTCCAGAAATCATAATATCCTCCCATCTGTTCTTCCACTCCATTTCTACTCCAAACACATGCAGTAACCATGATCCAGAGAAGTATCAATGGAATGAGGTACGGTAGAAGGTGACTTTTCAACTCTTTTTCCCCTGGCAACCTCACTGATCAGTCTCTCTTGAAGTTTCGGATGGTGAAGCGTTCTTTTAGGGTGGATTAAGGCACAGGGAGTTTAGAACGAAACAAATGTAACTGAAAAACTGGGCGGAGTATTGTGACCCCAGAATAATCCTCCATTTGAATTTCATCAAGTTTATAAGGAAGACCTTATCTTCTCCTGTCACAGCCCAAACCTATTCAGGAAGAGGCTTTTCAGGGAAGGTCTTCAGAAAAGTCACCTCTGCCTGGTCTTCTGTTGGTGTGTCCTGGATCCAAGTCTATGATCAAGAATCCCCATGATTCCTTTGCTGTGCATCTTACTTGTCATAATCAACTGGATCAAGGGGTTGATAGGTGACTTTATAACATTCTATTCTCTTCAGAAAATCTTCCATCACATTCTCTCGGTTTCTTTCTGGATAATCTGGACTGGAGACTTTAACATCCTGGTGCAACCAAAAAACAAGCTCTTTGAAAGAGAAACTCACTCTATACAAAAACTTTGTATACACATAAAGAAATAAACAGTGGTGATAACAATCTTAAACTCTACTTTTAATAAACTACGTTTAATAAATATTATCTTCTAACAAGGTATTGACCATTTTGGAATAGAGATGATTTTTTTTAAAAATGCACCAATTCCAAAGCACAGGTATGCCATCCAAGATTAATAACCAGCTTCCAAATGTTGGTTTTGTTTCATATAACTAGATATCGTTTTTGCAGATTCTGATGCCCAAATAATTTTAAGAAACTTTTTTTAAATCTTACAATCTATTTATCTTATAAATTCATCTGTTGAATATAGTTTTAAAAGTATTGCATCAATACTTGGGAAAGCATTACCTGCTTTAATATTGTCTATTTAACTGAGTCAATGCTATTTTAAGCCTTCTAACTCTGGCTATAGAGCCTAAGCTTAAACATGCTCCAATGATGCTAAGTCTTTCTTCAGCAGGAATGACCGAGCAAAACAAAGCTAGAGAATGTAAAACACTAACCAATATATTGGCAGCAATGACTTCCGGATCATCACAGACAGACTCCACAAAAAAAACCTACAAAAGAAAAAATGAATTTTATTTTGTAAAATACAAAAATCTGGATCCAGGATAAGAGTTTTGTTTTGTCAAGAACTGTCTTTCTGCAGAAATAATTTGTTCATGGCTACATTGCATACCAAGTTGTGGGAGGTCAAGGAAAACGGTGAGTGGAACCAGACCACAAATGGGTGGTGTCCTATCTTTATAGTACTATCCTCTTTCTCTCTGTGTCTCTGTCTCTGTCTTTCCCTTTGTCTCATTTCTCTCTCATCCTCATTTCCCTCTCTTCCATCTTGCAGATTGCAAGAAAAGGGACAGATTGTATGAACTGGTTGCTTCTAAGGATTTTTGAAACTGAACCAAAGTTCACCTTTGACTAGAAGGTGAGGATTTTCAACTAACACGATATGACCAAATGGATCTTTTTAAAATGTGATAAAAATCCAAACAACTATATGATCCCAAAATGCATCATTTCATCATCTGCATATTTAACCTGCCAATAGTCAACCATTAAAAATACACAGCAATATATTTGGAACATATTTACAAAAATTCCTGTATGATCAATTTAGGGTTCCTTGCTGACTCGGAGGTATAGCACAGCATGTGTTTTGGAAAAGACTGGTCAATTAACTGCTGGAATTTGTCTTAGCTACTTTGTCAAATATGACTGAATGCTGGACATAAAGTCAGGTGAATAGAAAAAAGGTTGATGAAGCTAAGGTACTTATTTATTTTGTTGAAGTAACAAAGTTTGTTTATTTTCAGAAATCCATAAATGGGCACATAACATTGCCTATGGCAAAAGTACCTTTTCATTTGGCAAATCAAAGTTAAAGCAAAAGACAAATGTCCATTTTCAGCATCCTGGAATCATTTGATTGCCATTTGCATTTGTCTCTGACTTTATACTAGAACAAAGTTGCAACAAACGTCCCAAAAGACCTTTTTTCCAAAAAGCAACTAGAATTTTCCCCCCCTTCATCTCTGAAGAAGCTTCTTGGATGAGAAGTGAAATGTCTTCAAGGAAAAAACAAAGTCCAATTGCCTTTTGAACAAAAGCACTTTTGGAACAACCATGATCTGGATGGCTGAGAATCCCCATAGACATTTTGCAACAAAATAATCACCTTAAAAGAATTTTCTTTGGCAAAAGCTAAAATCATATCCCGTCTTTCTCGTGTTGTGTTGGTTGCATCAAAGACCTGAACAAAAAGCAGAAAAGAGAGATGGGTCATGTTGGAAGTGACATATAATCTGTCCCTGCATTTATGACCATCCCAGATCCTCATGGTTACAAGATCAAAATTTAGACATTTGACAACTAGCATGTATTTATGAAATTTGCAGCATCCTGGGGTGTGTATGATTGGCATTTGGGACCTTCACAGGGGATTTCTGACAAGCAAAGTCAATATGGGAAGCTGGATTCATAAAACTAATATGGTGGTTCGTTTAACAACTGCACAGAAAAGGCCATAAAATCAAGTGCAACTCATATAATAATTGCATTGAGTAGTGATAGAAGTTCTGGTTCCAATTGCAGTCATAAACTGACGACTATCTGCATGACTGCAAGGAAAAAGAATTCCACAATTAAGTCTGGCTTCAGCATCTGGCGCACTTGGGCTGTTCCAGGTCTTACCATCCCAGCAAAGCCATGGCTGATGCCTGGCCAATACTTCTTTTAAAACATTAGGTTTAGTGCTCTGAACATCTCTTCTGGATCCTTCAGATGTTGCTGAATTATAAATCAACCAGAGAGGCCAAAGTTGAGGGTGCTGGGCGTTGTAATTTAACAGCATCTGGAAATCCAGCTTCCCATCCTTGCAGCATGTCCCAATGATCAGGTGTGCACTTACAGCAATCTGGCCAGACTCTTCCATGAGATAAACTTTCACATCTTCAAGGGCCACCAAGGCACATTGTCTGAAAAAAAGGAAGAAAGGGAGGGAGGGAGGGAGGGAGGGAGGGAGGGAGGGAGGGAGGGAGGAAGGAAGGAAGGAAGGAAGGAAGGAAGGAAGGAAGGAAGGAAGGGATAATTTAATGAGAACTCAAATCATCCAAAGTAATCAATCAGTTTCATTGTTACAATTTTATCTTGCTCATGCACAACACTATTGAAGTTAAGATTCAGGTAACCCTGACAAACACAAATTGGGTCAATGAAATTTCTAAGCTGTCTAATTCACAATTTAAAGACCATTCACCATGGACATGAAAAAAACTTAACCATGAACACCAAAGAAAAGAATTTATGCCATCTAGTGGTGGAAGTAAGCAATTGGTAATCTAAAATAACAAAGTATTGTATATAAATTGTGAAAAGGGAAAAAAACAAATTAAGCTATGCTTAATATTAAAAATATCTAACAATGAATAAGCAAAAAATAGGTTGAGTGATAGGATTAACCAAAATATCATACGCATATCTGCAAGTTTTAAAAATCTACACAATCTATCAGCATCAACAGGACAATGTGAAACATGCCAGATACTATGTTTAGGAGCAGCTGATTTTATGTGATTAATGAATATTGAAGAAGCCTTTCTCTGACATTGTGGTTGCTTCTAATAAAGATATTAAAGAGAGCCAGTTTGGTTAGTGATTAAGGCACTAGGCTAGAAACTGGGAGACTGTGAGTTCTAGTCCTGCTCTAGACACAAAGCCAACTGGGAGGCCTTGGGCCAGTCACACTCTCTCTGCCCGACCAGGGTTGTGGTTGTAAACCCACAACCAGGGTTGTGGTTGTAAAGAAAATAGGAGGAGAAAAGTGTGTTGGATATGTTTGCTGCCTTAGGTTATTTGTAAAAATAATAAAGGCGGGATACAAATTAAATAAACAAAATAAGTATGAATCAGCTATGCTGACAACAAGGGTAGGACTTTGAAATAGAAAGACCACTCCTTAGAAATCACATCCCTTGACATCATTCACTTCCTCTTCGCTTCCCAGTTTCCTTCAAAGAGATAAAAGTAAGTGGAAAGCTCCATTATTTTGCCCTTGGATGGCCCTTCACTTTTGAAGACAAGAGGCCACATGCAGACAAATCTAGTGACACAATTGAAGAACAACTATGGCTGACAACTGGATGAGAGTCAGATGTTCAAGGAGGAGGAAGGACTTTGGTCTGCAGGCTAAAGCCCAAAGCATTTGAGGCTGCCTATTTTTCAGCTGAAGAAAAGAATTTATTACTACCTGAATTTTGCACTTTGAAGATGCCAACTATGCCATGCCATCTCTCTCTCTCCCTCTCTCTCCCTCTGAGTGTATGTGTGTTATCATTATTCTGTCACACAAACAGAAACTGTCACATTTCCTGGCAGTGAGAACAACTGATTAGTGGAATGGATTTCCTCCAGAAGTTGTGGGTGCTCCATCACTAGAAGGTTTTTAAGAAGAGATTGGACATCAATTTGTTCAAGACGGTATTGGTTCTCCTGATAGAGCAGGGGGTTGGACAAGAAGACCTCCAGTGTCCTATGTGTTAGATTTAACACTGCCTCCAAAGAATTAAAGACAAATTAAGATTTCTTCACACCAAAGCAAGCTTAAATCATTCCCTAACATGACATAGTCTGTGACATACCCAACAAATATCTCAGCATAATACACAAGAGAAGACTATGGTCCATGGAAGGTTGTGCTGTGATAAACATTTCAGTTTAATTCAGTTTAAACCAACCACTCTTTTTCTGCAGCAAGCCACCAGCCTCTAGAAATACACGAGCTCATCATTTCTGGCCTAAACTGTTTAGGAGATGTTGATTTATGGTAGTGATTTGAATCAGGTCTAGTGGTCCCACTTGGCTTGAAACTGCACAAACCAAAAGAAACTACAGAAACCTTTTCATTTTGGCTTTCCATATTACCACACACTCTTATTTGCTTCTCTCTTTGCTGAAACAGGATGTTTTGTAACACACCAAAGTTTCTGCTGGTCTGTGCTGTACAGTAATTGGATATATTGCAATGCTTGCAGATTTCTGTATCTAAAAGTTACCAGCAAGCACAGAGCTTTTAACAATGTGAAAAGCCTGAGAGGAAAATGTTCCTTAGAACTCTTCCCATCCCACTTCCTTCTTGCTGCAGTCTTAAGACTATGTATTTTTTCTCTCCATTGTTTTTTGTTTTGAAATCAACAAAAAAATGTCCTTATATCTTAAGTGAAATACAAGTCTCAAGTTCTCAAGTTCTGTCATAAATAAAAAATATTGATCCATTGAAATATTTGAAATATTAAGTGCTATGTCAGATGCATCTCCTCCTTTCCCTTTTTTCTTGGCCCTGTTAGCAATAGATCCTATTCATTTATGAATTGTGAGGCTGAAGGACTTCCCCAGAGGAAACACTAAAATGAAGAATACAATATGTGACTTTATCTGTGTTGCTATCATATTGTCGAAGTATGGTTGCTTGTTAATTTGAAGAGCTACTCCCAAAACAACTAAGATCCAGTCTATGGAGATTCTCAGTCATTCAGGTCATGATTGTCCCAAAGGTGCTTTATTTCAAGAGGCACCTCAACTTTCTGGTTTTTCCTCTGAAGATGTCTCGCTTCTCATCCAAGAAGCTTCTTCAGCTGAATGAGAAGCAAAACATCTTCAAAGAAAAACTAGAAAGTCCAGTTGCCCCTTCAAAAAAGCACCTATGGGATAACTAAGATCCAGGTTTTCCTGAGTAGGGCTCAAACTTAACCCAGAAGTTCTCAACCTTTGCAATACAGATATTCCTCAGCATATATCAAAATTGGGGCCAGAATTTTGGTCGCTGAGTGATGCAGTAGTTAACACAATCATCATGTGACTGGACTGGACCCAATTTGATTACCATTTTTACTGCAGCTGTTAAATGAAACACTTGGTTGTTAAGTGAGTCATACAATCATTAAGCAAATCTGGCTTTCCCAATTGACTTTGCTTATTGAAAGTCTGCTGGGAAGATAACAAATCACAATCACTTGATCCTAAGATGCTGCAACAGTTATAAATGTGACTCAGTTGGCAAATGCAGTTATGCGAATGTAGGGGTGGCACAACTATCGTAACTTTGAGGTCAGGTTGTAAGTCACTTTTTCCAAAGCCATCATAACTTCAAACTACCATTAAATGAACAATTGTAAGTCAAGAATTACCTGGACTGCAGTGTCCTAAAATGATAAATATATTTTCATAAATCATAAAACTAAGTAATAAATAATACTGTTCAGATTGGTATCTGATTTATTAATAACATTTTAATATACAACTCCACATAAACCTCCAGCAGTTTTTAAAACACTCCATAGTTCATAAAGACAATAAAGCAAACCCATACCTCCTAAACCCCTTCCTCATCCATTAAAAGCTCCACAGAGAAGTTAATTGTTTTTGACCTATTGCTATCAGCCATCTAGAATCACTCAATTACACAGCATATAAATAATTGAAAATAAATAAAAAAATTCTCCTGGAAATTTATTTCATAACTAAAAAGCCTTGAAATTTCATGTTAACAAAATAACACAGGATATATAACTAAGTATAAATAAATAGAAATAGTACTAGAAAAGTTTATTGTTAGTTGGAAGCACTAAATTAGAAGCAGAGTAAAGAAATAGATTTTACATTGGAATGGTGAGACTTTTTTATTAATTATTTCAGCAATGTTTGAAACTTTTCTTCTCTTCGCTGAAATATTTTTATTTTATCCCTTATTTTAGGAATCTTTTTTCTTTGCTTCTTCCCCCCCCCCCTCAAAAATCAAAGATTTAGAAATGTTATGTTTTAACCTTTATTATCACTGTACATATATACAACGAAATTGATTTAGCCTCTACTGGTGCACAATCCATAATGAAATACAAAACAACATGAATAATATAGAAAATGGTCCTTATACAAGTAATTAGGGAGAAACCAGTCATATGTTTCCATGTATGCATGGAGTGATTGTAATTACTGTGATTGTAAATTATAATTGCGCAATCCTATCACTGATTACTTCTAATATTCAGTAGAGCTATCTTTAGGAAAGTGAGCATCTTTATCAAATTTTGAAATTATCTTAGTGAATTCTATAATTAGCAATATGAATTGATTCAAGCATATTTATTATTTAGCAAACACTTAACATGTAGTTAACGTTAACTTACTTTCTAATCCTCATGGCTTCTTCATTATCGTGTCTGAAGAAATCATATGATTTATATGATCTAACTGCTTCACGACGGTAAACCCCTAAATTAAAAACTTTTTAAAAATCATGAAATTTAGTTAGTAATGTTTCATAGTAAGTATTATCTAATCGAGCAAATACATTCATTACACAACTTGTTCAATGTACTATATTGTACCAATAAAATACATATATTTTAATAACTATATGCATTAAGCTAATGTCTGCATTATAAGTATAATTTTTCCCATTTAGATGTCATTGATTTAATTGGAATTTATACTGGTAATAAAAAGTTATATTATTACTTAACTTGTGCAAGCATTAATATTGGAATTGGAAACCTGGATTTATGTTCTCACTAATTCATTGCGGGTCCTCAGCCATAAAATACAAATTCTCAACTTACAACAGCTCATTTAGTGACCATTCAAAGTTATAACAGCACTGAAAAAAGTGACTTATGACTATTTTTCACACTTACGACTGCTGCAACATCCCCATAGTCATGTGATCAAAATTCAGCTTGGCAACTACTTAGGATGGTTGCAGTGTCTCAGGGTCATGTGATCCCAAGCAAAGCCAATGGGAACCAGATTCACTTAACAGCCACGCCACTGACTTAACAACTGCAATGATTCGCTTAACAATGCAGCAAGAAAGGTCATAAAATGGGGCAAAACTCACTTAACAATTGTCTCCCTTAGAAACAAAAATTTGGGGCTCAATTGTGATCATAAGTTGCGGACTACCTGTAGTATGAATTATATATATATAATTTTAGTCATAAACATTTTTGAGTACAGGTGTATTATCAGAGTATACCATTTACAAGAAAAAAAAGGCCAAATAGAAAATAGTAATAAATATTAACACATGAACTAATAACAGTAATAATAATGTAACACATGTTTTGAGAATAATAGTAATAATATAACCAAATAATTTTAAGTAAGTTTCTTTTTATATTGGCTTATTTACATTTTTGTTAATTATGATTGTAGTTATAAACCATCTCTATTGTTAATACAAACATTCGTAGTCTTTCTTCCTCTAATTTCTACCTCTTGTCTCTGTAGTATGAATTCTTGAGAACATCTCAGTTTCAGTTCCCCATTAACAAAATGGACACAGTGATGACTCAACCCTCACTGTAAACAGCATGATGCTGGAAAAATTCAGTATTTAAAGTTGTTTGATTACAAGAAGAGAAAATAAAAATGTTTAGCTTGATTCCTAAAATGTGCTATATTTTAAAATACAATTCTGATAAAAAGTGTGGTTTAAATTATAGCTCATTTTATATGTAAAACTTATCTATCCTGTCAATTGGAATCTGCAAGATTCCAATTAAGCAACAAAATCTGAAAAGCCTTACTATATCCTGCAGTGGATGAAATGTGCATTATTCATCTTAAACTAAAGGCCAATGACTATAAAATAAGAATCAATTTGGTATCTAACTGCTAATTATTTATATCCTCTCTTTCCTTTTTTTCAGAACTATATTTGGTGAACAAGATTAACACATCATCTACTAAAATAACTAATGCTACATTATCTGAACATAATTCATATTGTGTTTGTTGGAAGCTTATGAAAAAGAAGCAAGTTAGTCTTATTATTAATTACATATTCCAGATGAGAAACTGACAAGGACACATGATGTCCTCAGTTTTCAAAGAATACCTTAAGGGATACATTGAGGGGGAAAAAAGATATCTGCTCAAATTGCACTTTTGAGTAGTATTAATTAAAACTTCTTGGTTGGTGCTAAAACAGTGTCATTGTTGCCAAAAAAGCAGTTCAGAATAATCAACAATTTATCCTGGATAAAGCTCAATGGATAATAGCTTTTAATTACACTCAATCAAGCAAGATTGCATTTCTCTAACTTTTGGACCAGCTGCTTTGTCAGCTTCCTATAGATCAGTGTTTCTCAACCTTGAAAGCTTGAAGATGGGTGGACTTCAACTCCCAGAATCCCCCAGCCAGCACTGCTGGCTGGGGGATTCTGGGAGTTGAAGTCCACCCATCTTCAAGCTACCAAGGTTGAGAAACACTGCTATAGATATATAGCTTATCCAGATGCAATAATAAATATAGAATCAGATTTTTTAAAACTAATTCAATCAATATATTATAAATGACAAGAGTAACAATAACAATAATCTTCAGGAACCTTTTGTAGGCACTCCAATCCAGTTGAGGTAGCGAGTTAATTTCTTGGATACATAAGTCTTGCCTCTTGCAGGAAGACCAATCATTACAATCAGAGTTGGCGAGTTAGTCATATAAGAGGCCCATGCTATAAAAAAAGGGAGAAGCAATCAATAATTTCGAAAAGATGAAAAATAAAAAAATCCTTGAAAATTTTCACATTCGATTTTTCTGTCCATACTTCAGGATATTATGTTCCTTTCCCAGAATCAATCAATGGATTGTGGCATTATGGCATCCAGCGGTTGCAAATGAATGTGGCTGGCCAAATAAAAATAGCCAACCATCAAGGGCTTCAAATTGGATATAATATTTTTCCTTAAAATATTTTCCAATTAAAGAAAAATGTTTTTCAAACTTGAGTGGGAAAGGATAACATACTTCCTGAAAATATAAATATGGAAAACTGAACTAATATTTTATTTCCCTTGGGTTGATGTTAAACCAAGTTTTATTACAGGTCCCTTAGAGAAATATATAATTTACATTAAGACATTGTTGTATATTGCTCAGAGTCACTTTTTGTGAGATGGTGGCCTTAAAAATGTGATTAATAAATGAATAAAATAAAAGATATGCTATTTGCTTTATAGGGCGGTGTGACACTGGGCTTGGCTTGTCAATTGGAAAGCCAACAGTCCAGAGTCAAGACCTGAGCACCATGCAACATGGTGAACTCTTGTCCTCACCCTAGCTCTTGCCAATCCAGTAGTTTGAAAGCATGCAAATGCGAATAGATAAGAATTTACCACTTTGGGGGGGGGGGGGAAGGTAACAGTACTCCGTGATGTCATGCTGGCCACATGACCATGGAAAATCTTTGGACAGTACTGGCTCAATGGACTTTGAAACAGAGATGAGTACCACCCTCTAGAGTTCGCAATGACTAGTGGAGTTGATGGGAAATTGTTTAAATTTTCTTGATTTTTATTTCTTATCCTTTACTGTGCTTTGCATAATGTTGCTTAACCCAAAATGGAGTAACGTGATGGTATGTGCGTATTTAAAAGATACTTGCGACTTTCAATATGTACTTTGTTATGCCCAATAGAGTAGGGATCATGATTACAGATATGCAACAGGCACACTGTATAGATATTTTTGCAAACATTGCAGGCTCCACTGTGTAATATAATGCAAAACTGTATGACAGGTATAGATACATATTATTGCATAGGGCAGTGATGGCTAACTTTTTTGCCGTCGCGTGCCAAAAACAGGGGGAGTGCAGGAGGGGTGCCCGTGTGCGTGCCCACACTCATAATTCAATTCTCACCCAGCGACTGCCCCTCCGCGCATGTGCGCGCAACCCCTCCATGCGTCCCCTCCGCTTTTGGCACATGATGGCAAAAAGGTTTCCGGTGGGGTTTTTAGCCTGGGGAGAGCGAAAATGGCCTTCCCCATCTCCCCAGAGGCCCTCCAGATGCTGGAAACGGCCCGTTCCCCAACTTCCAGTGGGACTGGAAGGCCCAAAAATCTGATAGCAAGCTGGGCTAGGGCAATGTTCATGTGCCCACAGATATGGCTCCGCATGCCACCTGTGACACGCATGCCATAGGTTCGCCATCACGGGCATAAGGTCATTCTCCGACATCTCTTTTTTTTAATCCTTCCACAGCCAAATCCCCTCTTTTTGCAGCCCAACAAGCTTGCTAGAAATCTAAACTGATAATTTGCTGAGACTGAGTCAAAAACTAGATTGCCCATTCTTGCTGAAGTTCAGGGGAAACTAAATCACATGGGTGCTGACATTTTACAGAGATAATATGATTAAATCCATTTCTGGCTAAAATCTAAAGCTGCTTTACTGGTTTCTAAAGTTCAACTGGCCTCTCAAAATAAGATGTTGCCTGTAAGCTTGTTCATTTTATAAATTCTTTTCTAAATAGCAATTATTAGCCCTAGCAATATTTTCTCCAAGTTTAAAGACATTGGACTGTAATATTAAAAAAATTAGCTACATTAGATTGTGAGCTTCATAAAAGCCAGAATGAAAGTTTCAAGAAAGGAAATCTTGTTGGGAAATTTGTCTTCCTTTCACTCATGTTCAGCAAAATAACTTCCCTATCTCTGATGTAAAAAAAAAAGTAGACTAATAAAATGAGCAAAGAACTGTCAGAAAAAACAAATTTATTGAAGGCTTATTTGGAGGATTTGGATGAACCAAATTTAGCTTTACTGCTACAGTTCTAAAATATTAAAGACAATAGGTCACTATCTAGCCACAAGTAACCAATTGAAAAAGAGGAATACAACTTAGTTGAAATGGATGCTTTGTTGAAAAATGAAATGTTGTTTCTAATTTCAGCCTTCAAAATACTAAAAAGTAACAGTAAAAGACAAATCTCACAAAAAAGATATGATATTCACCAGCAGATATGATATTCATAGTGATGTGCAACATAACAGACATTGTGCAGCAGGAAACAATACAAGCAGTTAGTAATTAAGGATTATATTATATTCCAGAAAAGAAATAAGTCTCTTCCCTTAAAAGTCAAAATGAAAGACAAGTTCTAGATTGTAAATAGATTTGGAAGCTGATGAATAGGGAAAAGAAAGAAGGTGAAAGAAGCAAAAAGAGAATAGAGGTCCTTATCCTAATCTATTTCACGTGTAATCAGAAAATAGGAGAAGCAAAAAATTACTTTTTTTGGAGGGAGAGAGGAAGGCATTTATTTTACTGGTGCTGGAGGAATGGAACATATATTTTCACTATTGGAAGTGCTGGAACCAAGGGGAGAAGATCAAACACAGCCCAAGTAAAAGAAACCAGGCAGTCATTCTCCATATTGTTTTGCTACTCAAATGTCAAACAAGGTAGGATTCTTGAAGTAAAACAAGTCAGGGGCATTTAAATTCTTTGAGAACGAACATCCAAGATATAATTTAGTTAAACAATTGCTCTCCTAGCAAAAATAAAACCAGTAAAACTATTTCCAACTACTGACATATAAAGTAAAAACATCCCAAAACACAGAAGAAAATATACCAATAAGCGATGTGTGCATTTCATCTAATTGCAAGACAGCTATACATTTGGTTTACAAGATAGTTAACTGAAGACCTCCTGCCTGACATTAGCTGGGTTTAATAAACTGTTTAATAAATCAGCATGACTTATTTGCATCCAGCACATTACTTCTTCCCTGGCTTTTTCCAATTGAATTTTTTTGCAATTGAAATATATTAAAATCCTGAAAAATCTACATTAAAATTCTAAAACTGAGGCTATTTATATTTTGTTCATCAAAACATTGTGCATTTGTCACAATCATTAAAAATCTCCTGGATACTTAAATTCCACAGCATATTAAAAAGCCTTTGTCAAACATTCTAAAGGAGCACAACTCTTCAAAGTGGGGAGGAACTACTTCCACAGACATGCAGCTGCAAAAGTAAATATTTTCCATTCTGTTTCCACTTTGCTATTCCTTCAAAATGGTACTAGTAAGTTTACCATTAACCTAGTAGCATCTCCTTCTTTCATGGCATACCCAAGTAGCCTGTCAATGTGTGCTGCCTTGAGTCAGTTTTTGACTTCTGATGACTGCCTGCAGTAGTCCCTGCAGTTTTCTTGGCAATTTTTTTTCCAGAAGTGGTTTGCCATTACCTGCTCCCTAGGGTTCAGTGAGAATGACTGTCTCAAAGTCACCCAGTTGATTCATTCTAGATCTAAGGCAGGACTACAACTCATGGTCTCCTGGTTTTTAGCCTGGTGCCTTAACCACTATACCAAACTGGCTCTCCACCAAGAAGCCTACATGAGTCTTATCTCACCTATCGTGTTTTTCATTCTTAGATTAACTCTATGATCTTAAATGAATGATTATCTTGAACATCACTGAATGGGAGCCCCAACCTATATGTGGATTCAAACCAGGATCTCCCACTTTTAAGACAGCAAATGAAAAACCTTGAGACCAAAGCTTTTGGGTACTGAACCAGGATTTAAATATGCCAAGTAGCTTAGTCTCCAAATATCAATAGTTTTGCCTCAAAAAAGAAATCACCCCTCTGTTCAAGACTGTGATCAAAATGATCCTAATTGAATTTTTCTCTCTTCCAAAAAATATCACAAAGCAATCACAAATACTCACAACATTTCTTCTCCGAAACTCTATTTGAAGGCTTGCTTTCTTGGCTGCAACTGTTACCATTTATGTTGTCTGGGATGGCAACAGCATCTGCTGACATTGCTGCAAGGCACACAATTCCTCAGTTTTGGATCACCAAATTCCTTCTAAGGACACACAGGGGGTTAAAAAAAAAGGAGGTTGTGAAGTGTGAAATTATTTTCTAGAGAAAAGAAATAATAGGCATAGTCTACTCTATGAGGTTCCTTCTTGCTGGGATCCCCCGCCCTACCCCAGAAAAAGAACCTACATAAAAGTTCTTAGTCAAGGTCAACACAAGAGAGAATCTTCTAATAATTATAATTTTCCCACAAGGCAAAATATAATCCTGCATGAATATAAATATGAAGGGGGGAAAATTTAAATACGAAGAACGTAGTCCTCAAAGGGAAGGAATAACGATGCCCTACATCTTCGTTTTCAGCCTTATTCTCTCGGGGTAGGAATCCTCCTTCAAACTCAGCACGAAGGACCGCGGCGGTGATGCCACGCGACTACTGATCGAGATCGCCGCCCACCCTTCGGTCACTCCGTCACCGGTCCTTTCTCCCGGTCCCTGCAGGCATACCTGCGAAATTCAGCACGCCCGCGCCGGGGACAGCAAGGCCAAAGTCCTGGGCGGACGGGCGAGCGGAGCAGATCCAGTCCGCAAGAGAACCTTCCCGGCAGCGCAGCCAAGCCACGGCCAGGTACCCGGGCGCAGGTGACCTTGTCCCCTCCCAGGCTGTGGGCGGGCAGAGGGTGGCAATTCTTCGGAGATGCGGCTATGCCAAGCGGCGTGAAGGCCAAGCAGAACAATGCCGGATACGCCAAGACAAGTGACGCAAAGGAACTCCGAAAAGAGGGAAAGATTTCTAGGTCAATGGGAACCGGATTCATACCTGTATTCGAGGCTGCATGAATGCAGACTGCAAATGTATTTTACCTAGAGAAACACTATGCGGAAAGCAGCCAGTTCCCTAACCCTCGCAGAGGGTTTAAGCACCCAGGTATGTATGTGTGTTGTATGCATGCATGCATTGCATGTATGTATGTATAGGTGCTTGTCACGTATTGGCGTTCATTCACAATGCGACACTCGACGTCCTTCGGTAATATTCGCTTCCTAGTTTGAACTCAAAAAGCAACCCGTGGATGGGGACAGGTGTTCACATTCACGAAGTCATGTGTTTGAGTGCTTAGAACGAAAGTCAAAGCGAAATTATTCCGTTGTCCTTGGAAAGGAGGCCACCAGAAAAACCCAAAGCGGTCAACTAGGCTGGGGAAGTTAAGAAAACACTCCGGAAGAAGGCAATTGCGAATTACTTCCGTACTGTTGCCAAGGCAAATGTACCGACACGTCCCTACAGCCGCCAGACGTTAAGAGTCATTGGAAGGCGGCTTTAATTTTACGCATGCGCAAAGAGGCGCCTCAGCGGTAGCTGCAGCTACCGAAAGTTTAAAGCTTCAAGAAAGTGGGCGGGCAAAGGCGGAGCCTGGGCGCGTCACACCCCCTCAGCATTAGCGTCAGTTTTCTGCGCAAGCGTACTGACAAAAAGCGCCACGAACGGATGTTTATCCTGATCCTGCGGTGAGAGTCCTCCCGCGATTCTGATTGGCCTCTCAGGCAATTGTGCATGCCAGGAAGATGTAGAAGCGACCAATAAGGAAGCCCAAAGGGAAGGGCTACGGGGGTTGCCTGGCTGCCGGGAGTTGCAGCCATTTTTGCTGCAGGGAGGCGGGGGGCGGGGGGGGGGCTGTTAAATGAAGCCCGGCCGCCCTCGGCAGGAGCGCTACAGATCAGGCAGCGATCATGTTGCGGCTGCGTTGTAAAGCGCGGAGTGGGTCCTTTCCGCTTCCCGGCCTCACGGCGCATTCACGTCTACACGAACTCCAGGCCGTGATCGCTGCCCTCACCGGTGTCCCCATCCAGGCCCAGCGCCTGCTGCTCGGCTTCCCCCCCTCGTGCCTCGACCTCAGTGATGGAGAGCAGCGCCTCGGAGAGCTGGGCATTCATTCCGGTAAGCGGAAAGGTCTTGCACGATCCCTTAGGCCGATCCCGGTGAACGTTGGGTCTGGCCCCCCTCCCATCCCATCTGCCTCTCTACAGAATGGGGGAGATCTGGAAGTGGCTTCCAGTCCTGCTCTGCCGTTGTGCTTTCTGGGAGTCGAACCAGGAACCAGCTCGCCACTTAAAATCGTGGGACGAAGTCTTTTCAATCCAGGTCATGTAATTCGGTGTTGTTTTCTGAATGAAGGACATGGGATTGGACAGTGACCTTATAATAATTTTTTTAAAAAGGAAGAAAAATGCTGAATACATAGAAGTGAGGAGAAGCCGCTTTTAGCGTGTAGAAATCTGGCTTTATGCTAGGATCCAGTTGATATGTATTGAATGCAGGTTCATGTCTGGTAAGAATTGAAATTGAATATCTTTTCTCCTAGGAAAAATAGTTTTCATGCTTGGTAATAGTCCTCTTTTTTACAGATATATTTAAAGATGTGCCTCTCAAGAAGAAAACATTCTTTAAGATTGCATATTTTCCCTTTGTCACAACAGGAAATTGTAAAGCCATGACACAAATGTTTTGACATCTTATATTTGTCTACATTCGGCAGCACCCATTAATTATATTCCACAATTTTGCTCCTGTGTGAAGCATAGCTTCCCTGTCTTTGGGAAACAAGATTGCTATAACTTGTACTCTCCTGCATCTTTCTAATGAATGTGAAATTTTTAATATGGAAAATAGGTCCAACAATTAACTCAATTGTTCATTCACAGATATTTTTTTCCTGGTGAAATGGGCTAGGTAGAGTTTGGTAAAGAAATTTGTGTTATAAAATTCTGTAAGATATATTCTTTATTCTGTTGGCTACAGAAGTAATATATAAGAATTCACTTATTAAGATTTTTTTTCTTCCTTCTGGAAGCCTTATACAGACAATTTTATTGCTTCCCTCCAACTATCTCTAATGTTAATGATTGCACCTGAATTATATCTAGTTCCAAGTATGAGGACTCCCTATCTTGGGCAGAGGTTAGACTAGCCAATCTCTAAGATCTCTTCCAACCCTATGATTCTATGAAAGTTATACATGAATAACTTCATAGTATTTTCTTTGATGAGTGAAATACTTCATATCATTACAGTAATCACTGCAGCAAAAGGAATATTGTAGCTATATGTGATGGTGAACCTATGGTACGCGTGCCACATGTAGCCATATTGGTGGGCACGCGAGCGTTGCCCTAGCTCAGCTCCAGCACACGTGCACGCTGGCCTGCTGATTTTTGGGCCTTCTGGGCCCAACAGAAGTCGCAAACGGCTGTTTCCAGCCTCCGGAGGGCCTTCGGGGAGGTGGGGAAGGCTGTTTTTGCCCTCCCCAGGCTCCTAGAAAGTCTCTGGAGCCTGGGGAGGGCAAAAAAAAAAAAACAGGCCTAGCATGCCCACCATGCCATCACATGCCAAAAGCAGGGGGATCATGGGGGGGTCGCGCATGTGTGCGTGGGGGGGCAGGGTGCATAGAATTATGGTGTGGGCATGCGCAAGCACGACCATCCCACACTCCCCCAGCTTTTGGCACGCGATAGCAAAAAGGTTAGCCATTACTGCTATATGACATACTGAAGGAGAGGTACCTGAAAGAACCATGATAGAATCATAATATAATGTTATTGCTTTGTTCTATTTTTTTTTTCTTGACAGGTGATACTCTAATAGTTGAAGAAGATGCAACCAAGCCCAAGACTGATTCATCTATAGTTACAAAGCGGACTGTTCCTAATTCAGTTAGAGAAGCTGTACCTGTACTTGCCCGAAAGGTGGTTCCAGCTGACAACTCGTGTCTTTTTACCAGCATATATTATGTAGTAGAAGGTGGGGTTTATGAACCAGGCTGTGCCCCAGAAATGAGAAATCTCATTGCCCAAATTGTAGCAAGTGACTTAGAATCCTATAGTGAGGCAGTCCTAGGAAAAAGTAATCAGGAATACTGTGACTGGATCAGAAGAGAAGATACATGGGGAGGTGCAATTGAGGTTTCTATTTTATCTAAATTCTATCAGTGTGAAATTTGTGTAGTTGATACCCAGACAGTCAGAATTGATCGTTTTGGGGAAGATGCTGGCTATGCTAAACGGGTGCTTTTAATTTATGATGGTATTCACTATGATCCACTTGAGCGTAAAATCCTCAACTCAGACGTTCCTCCCCAGACAATTTTTTCCACAACTGATGACATTGTCCTTGCACAGGCTTTGGAATTAGCAGACGAAGCCAGAAGAAAAAGACAGTTTACTGATGTAAATCGGTTTACATTGAGATGTATGGTTTGTCAGAAAGGATTAACAGGGCAAGTGGAAGCCAGAGAACATGCCAAGGAGACGGGACACACCAACTTTGGAGAAGTGTGAATTTTCTGTGAGGTTGGTCATGTTTACTACCTCACTGATCCAGAACAAGCCTCCAGATTATTAAATAAGCTATTTGTAATGTTACAGATTTGTTCAAAGTTTGAAAGCCCTAAATTTAATTATGGCTGATATGCACAGGGTTGCAGTTGATAGTGTAAAATGTTTACAAGAGTGCATGCAGTGGTGTCATATTTTCCAATTATCTTGGAGTATTCTTTTGCACAACTAAGAACTAGAGATAACAACTGATACCAACAGGTGTATCAACTCTTGAAAAAAAATCTGAGCAGCTGCTGAAGGAATTTCTCTAACACAACTGAATAGATACATTGCTGTAGCTAGCTAGGCCTGCATCAAGGACTTTAGATGAAATAAAAATTTCAGCTCCATTACTGGATTTTTGATTCTGGAATCTATGAAATAGTTAAGCTGGTTCCATTCATATCTGGAAAAATTACTTGTACCTCAGTTTTGTTCATGTGAAATGTGTATGTTTTTGTAATTTAAAGCAGTAATCCCAAAGCTATCTTATTTGAAATTGCTGATTTGGAAAACTGTTTATAAAAATAAGGAATGCGAGTTACATTTTCAGCAGTGTTAGAAAGTAAAGTTACTAATAAATTTGGATAATTCCATAGTGCCTAATATACCAGTATACATTAATTATATTTTTTAAAAGGTATAATCTGTTGGGGTGTTAATAATAGGGCCTTCAAAATTGTAACAAACCCAGCAATATGAATCGGTGTATTCATCATATGGATAAATAATATATTGTAGCTATAATATTTCAAGGGGAGGCTATTTCATGACATCAGATTGTTAAATTTAATGTCAAACCTTAGGGGCAGAGTGGTATGTTTCCAAATTGTCCAATTTTCTAAGTATAGCAGTGTCCCTGATAACTCTCAAATTATTCTCCTTGAAAGTAGTATATCACAGAGAAAACCTTCAGATGTGGATACACTGGAGGTAGAGGAAGGGAGGAGAAGGTAATTGCCAACTGGGCTGGTGCTTCATATTAAAAAACAAAACTTACTGACCTGCACCCAAAATCACAAAGTGTTGGCTATTGGAAACCATTGCACTCTGGTCTGATTTGTTACATAACTTACGTGCACACATCCTTTCACTGTTGTAGCTCTTAATTTAAAAACTCATTCACTATTGTAAGCCTTATAAGTGTGTGTGTGTGTGTGTGTGTGTGTTGCATACATAAACACAAATGCTGTTTGCTAATAAGACATGTTTTATGAATAATATGGTTTGCATGTGGTAGAAAAGTTATACTTAATCTGGAGGGCTTTTGTGGGCAGTAGAAAATGTATCTGGGGATTACCTGAATTAAAATAATTTACAAGTAAATTTAAAAGGAAAGGCTTTAGCATTTGAGAGAAAGCGGGAAATTAAAATGTGAGATTATAATGTGTGGTGATCAAAACTGGTTTAATGCATGCAGATTTAGAAATAATTCAAATTATCAGAAAATGGAAGTGGTTTAGCAATTTAGTTGCCATCAGTGAAATAGGCATTAGGAAATGAGTAATTTGGATCTAAACATCTAATATTTCTTGGCACCAAAGGATATACGTTTACCTTTTTTAGGTTCCAAATGAATGCTTGGTTAGTTGCTTTTTCCATTTATTTTTAATGTAACATGACCTATAAAATTTCAAGCAGGCATAGGCGGGGTCACATATCTCAACGAAGTTACGTTTTAGTGCAAGGATCTGAAACTTTGTGGGGCTTATGGATATATTTGGAATCTTGAGAACCAAGAATATAGTTGCAAAATGGCTGCCAGGGAGGGTTTCTCCAGTTTACAAAATGACAGCTATAGGGAAGTTAAACATCAATTTACCTGAATTTACACATACAACAGCCCCCTCCTCAAAAAAGTAAGAACTATGTTGCAGTAGCACATTAGTTTAAATATCTTTAAGAAAGGTTATAATGGTATATTGCTTTGCAGTAAATCAGGTTCCCATTAAAAATAAAAAAAAAATAAAGATGTATTGTAAAATACAGGTGTGTCAGGAAAGGTGTGTTAGGAAAGCTAAATGAATGAGATTACAACTAGGCTATGTAACTTGTCAATATTCAGATTTGATTTGAAGTTCCTGATCTGAAGTTAAAGATTTGGACCTAATTTAATGTGCTGACAGTCAATGTGAAAATGCACTTTTTAATCAATTCAAAAATGTGTATTGAATCAAGAGTGAATTTGTAACTGACCAATTCTGGCATGCTGTATTTAAGGTATTTTAGGTTTTTTTTCAGTGACTTGTAACACTTAACACAGTACAACTTAAAGACTTTTTTTGTATTTGAATCAGATATTTTGAGTTAGTTTCTGCTCTTGTATACTGAAAAAGTTCTCAATTTAGAAACGTCAAAAGAGATCTGCAGTCACTCATTTCCCCATATATAATGGGTTAAATAATGTAACTAAAGATAATTGTAGGTCTTAAATGGAAAACAATACTAAATTAAATGTTGATTTTAAGAAAGGCAATCTTATGCACATCTGCTCAGAGTAAACCCCAAAGTGGTGGACTTCCAGGAAAGTCTGTTACAACTACACTAGATAGTTTAGCGATATTAAGGATAACTCAGTTAAGACTAATAAAGTGGTACTTTTGCCAAAAGCCTTAAACAAAACAACTGCAATTGTACTTGTTACAGTATAGGAAAATGTTACCAAATTCAGTAAGCTGCATGCTTTTATTGGCCAAAAAGACTATTAGACAAGAATATTATAGTAATTTAAAGTTCTGCTTTAAATAATGAGAATCAAAAGTATAGGAAATAAAACCATTTTACAATTAATATTGATACTGATCTCTTTAAAGTCTAAAATAAGGTTAGTTGACCTTAAAATCCTGTACATATATACTTGGACATAAGTAGACACTGGAGATTGCTTCTCTCTATCAGAGACACGCACACAGACAAATATAACCCTATTCAAGAATTTTTTATGGCTCAGTTGCCAAATATGGTTTGACAAATAGGGTGTAGTTTATACAAAACATGGACGTGTAATATATTAAGCAGTTAATCTGTAGCCATATATCTACATTTACATGGAAAAACATTAAAATTAATAAGACTCTTAAGAGGAAGAAAAGATGTATTCCGAGACTTGAATATATTAATACACTAAGGCCTTTAAACCTTGTGGTTTGGGAGGAGAAATCATATTTGTTCACAGACTGGCTGAGATTACAGTTAAACCTAGATACTGTATTAATCTCATTTCGTTTGCTGTAGAATTGATTACATGCACCTATCAAAGGTGATGAGAAACTGACCTGTTTATATTTCATTTAAGCAAAGGTGCTAAGGAAAGCTTATTTTGTATATTGTGTTCTATTAAATATTTTTAATTTTAGAGTGCGTACTTTTTGCATTTTTGCTTTAAGGTTTGTCTGGAGACATGGGTTTAAATCACACTAGTTCACTGCAGATTATTTTAATAAATAAAATTTAAGTATTCCTATTTTACCATCAGTATTATAATTTTTAATTAAAAATATTTTAATTTTTAAAATATAGCACAAGTTAGTTTTTATTGAACTATTGTCATAAATATGTTTCTCTACAGATGCACACATACACATATAAAGATCATTAGTTGCACTGAAATGCATTCAAGAACTAAATGTATATATAAAATAAATCCTTGGTGGATTTAGAAAGAAACAAAAACAAATGTAATCTGACATGTTTCATCTAAATGGTGATTATTTGATATCTTATAAATTTGGACAATACAGAATATTATTTCCTTTTGTTTAAGTATGAAGATGGTATATTTCAGTACCAGATTTGGATTACTTTTTATCCTTGATAGCTATAAAAAGAAAGTCTTTTAAGCTGGTAAACATATTTTGCGGTAATGGATTGTAATACATAAAACATTACGATTTTCTCTCCTATTTTAAAATGGCTACAAAACTACATTGGATGATTGCTAATAGAAACATGTCATAATCCAAGAAGTGGCATAAGAAACAATTTCTTATGTCACTTCTTAGTTTTTTCTAGCAGTGTTAAAATTAATATTTTTGTTGTAAAAAAAAATTCTAGTCCTCCACATCTAAGTTAACTGGGAAATGAAATTTTCTGTTACATCATTTATTTTATAAAGGAACCTATGTCTACGTTATCTTTAAAAACTTATTTGCACCTTCTTATGGGTATAGAAATCAATTTAAATGAACTATCTGAGAGTAGAAAAATATATCCATTTTTTGTTCTGGTGTCAATTTACATGTATATATACAGTTTAATATCCTTAAAAGTATCACTAACTTTAAAATTCTCAGAAATTGAGAATAGAGTGCAATTTGAAAACTGACAAATGATAACTACTATATAGTAGTTCTATAGTATTACTTGGTTGGATTACATGTTGAAGATGGGTTCCAAAATTTGCATATCTGGTAATAGCACCAGCATTAACATTCAGAAATGTGAAAATGTATGTTTTAGCATATGGCCTTTTGTATACTTTTAGATGAGATCAGTGTATCAAATGCAGCACTTTAAAAGCTTGTCAATCATGGTTTATCAGTTTAGTGTGCTTTACGAAAGAATTAAATGGGTGCATTTTTTTTTTGTAAACTGGCATACATTTTTAAAACATCTAATTTAATATTTTTCAGTGGTACCACATATTGCAACAGTATTTCATGGAAATACATACTGTATATGTTCTGTTTAACATGCTCTCTTGAGTTTAATTATAGCAACACTAACATGTAACATGCATGCGTGTCCCACTTTGTATTCACTTGTATTTCTGCTTTCTATCTTTAATAAAAATTGATGCTGGTACATATACATAGATTACACAAGCTATTGCAAAACGTATTACAAATTATTCTTATTACCAAAAAATTCTGGGGTGTATTTTTTTTATGAAACTGGGCTGTTTTTGAATTGTCTATGGATTTAAATCAGTTTGAGCTCTGTGAAGCTGCTTTATATTAACACTGCTATTCTAAACAACTTATTCTTTTAGCATAGAACAGAGGTTCTTCCCATTGAGTATCTCCAATGAAAAGGACTGAGTCTGGCTCTTATGCATTCAGCTCCTTTATGAGGGAGATGGGTCATTAAGAGAGAGAGAGAGAGCGCATATGATCAAAAACCATGGTTTCTAAGCAAAAGGGCATCAACCATAAGAGAATATATTATGCTTGCATAATATGAAGGAATGAATAACCACTGCAAAATTAAAACAATATTTAAGAATAATTAATTTTGGAAAAGTGATTTTGAAAAATAACTAAAGATTAGATTGAGAATTAGCTACTTTTAGTATGTATTCATTAAAATATTACTCTAATAGCATTATTGTCTATTTAAATGGTTCCTCTCAAGATAAATCTTCCTATGATGAGATCTGTGGTGGGTTGCTCCCGATTCGGTCCAGTTCTTGCGAGCTGGTAGTAAAGGCGGGAGGCTCCGCCCACCCACCTGGACGTTAGCATGAACAATCTGTGCTCGCGCTGAAGCGAGCGCATGCACGCTCTCCCATTGTGAACCAGTAGTGGAAGTAAGTAGAACCCACCACTGGATGAGATACTTATATACCACTTCATAGTCCTTTACAGCCTTTTCTAAGTGGTTTACGCAGCATACTGCCCCCAACAATTCGGGTCCTCATTTTACTGACCTCAAAAGATGGAAAGCGGAGTCGACCTTGAGCCAGTCAGAATCGAACTCTTAGTTGGCAGAATTGGCCTGCAATATTGCATTTTAATCATTGCGTCAACACAACTCTTATATAAAATATACTATGAATTTTGTACTTAAGTATCTCTCTTTCCAACTTAATGAGATATCCAGGACATATATTTTTCAATAGTTGACATCCATTTCATTTAACTAGAATTCAGTTGCATTATAAACCTTTCAACTACATGTAATTTAACTGGTAAAAATATTTTCCATCTAACTTAAAAATCTTACAGCTGAAAGCAATCTTGTTCCTAAATCTAGTGTCAGAGTTCCAAGTAACACTCCCAACGAAAGAAGACTCCGAGGCTAGAAGTTCCTCAAAATTCCATTTTATTAGAGATGTTATATTGGCACATCTGGGAAAATCTGAATCTGAAAGCTTCCAAGTTTTCCCCACCCAAAGGAAAGTCCAAGTCCTTGCCCCAGCACCCACATGTCCATCACATGGTCCAATCAATGCACTGTCCCAACGAGATGCCTCCCAGTCACACCCCTCCAGGTGCAGGCCAGGATGTCCTTGACTCCCGGAGAAAAGAATGTTATGGCTAGATATTTCCCCAATTCCATACAATTTCCCCCTCCCAGTTTCTCACAGCACCAAATGTGGCAGCCCTGAAGATCCAAAGTAAAAGAGTAACATGCAGATGATCTGGATGTCTTCCAGGACTGACATCCAGATCATCTGCATGTTAAAGGTAGTTGCTCTATGTTGCTTTAAGAGTTTAGATGTAATAGTGCAACAGTCCCCAGTTTTTCCAGCTTGCCGGCCCAGCTGAGGCGGGGGGGCATGTGAGTGGCAGGCGCACTATTTGTGCGAGCAGTGTACTTGCACAAATGGAGCTTTGTGTTTCAGTGGAGGGTGCTTGTGCTCGCACATGAAGTTCCACTTGCACAAGCAGTGGCCATTTGAGTGGAAGGGGCTTGTGCTCGTGCAAAGTTCCACTCGTGCGAAATGTCCAAAACATTTATGAACTGTAGTGGCGCAGTGGTTAGAATGCAGTACTGCAGGCTACTTCTGCTGACTGCCAGGTGCCAGCAGTTCAACAGTTAAGTTCTCACCAACTTTTCCATCCTTCTGAGATCAGTAAAATGAGGACCCAGATTGTTGGGGGCAATATGCTGTTTCTGTAAACTGCTTGGAGAGGGCTGTAAAGCACTGTGAAGCAGTATATAAGTCTAAGTGGTATTGCTACTGTGCTATTTATTAAAATAATAAAGGCAGGATAAAAAAATGTTATGGATATTTCTCTAATCAAATTTTTCTATTTCTCCTAGTTTTGCCGTTTTAGAGTTTGCATTTTTGCACATATAAAATTTCACAGCTGTCAGCATATATAAAAATAATCTTCCATGGTTTTGTTCTAATTGGCTGTTCATTAATCCCAGCAAGAATTCTGGTTTCTATTGAATATTCTTTAAAAAATTGTATTATATATATATTTGAATCCAGAAATTTCTGGCTCTTTTTAAAGTTCTCAAGGCATGATAAAATGATGCTTCATGTCATTCATATTTCCAATATACTTATGAAGTATCTTTATACATTCTAGTAGCAATGTTACATCTTTTTATAGAGAAAAACTATTTTAGATAAAATAATTTCAATCCTTTTATATTTTCTCACTGTTCCATCAATATATTGTATCCAAAAATTCATAGTCCATTTATCATTCAAATTTTCAATAGATCTGTTTTCAAATTTCAATCAAAATGTATGCATTTTAACAATTACATATTCATCATTTGTACATAATTCACCCTTCTCTTAATTGTGCATATGAAGGCCATTGAAAACTGAATCCCTTTGCAGTAAATTACTCTTTATTTCATCTTATATTTCCCATGTTTTAACAACTCTTGATACATTAACCATTTTTCTTTACCTACTGTCAGAATAGGTATTGTTTGAAAAAAAAACATCATCCTTGGCAAAAAGAAATAAAATTATTTATAAGTACTACTTACTAACTAATGTATACCAAATGAATTAATGTAAAATGACCACTATGTTACAATGGCTTCCTGAATAGTGCTAAAAAGTTTCAGTCAAGCACATCTTCCTATTGATTCATGCTGTTTATTTTGTTTTATAGAATGGGTAGAATTTGTTAATATTCCACAATGTTAGTTTTTTCATTGTGATTTATATATAATTTTTAGCTGTTCACTACCACCACTTGTTAAATCAAGTCATTGTACAAGAAAGCAAGAAGTTCAGTTATAATTGGAACTCTGGGCTTTTAGTTCTTGCCCTGCTTTTTGCTTCTTGATATAAATGTATTGCCAGTAGTACATGACATTATTAATATTCTGTCTTTATATAACATTGCTCTCTGCAGAGAATGTTTAATAAAGAATCCTACATGTAATACAACTTCAATTTAGCTTACATTAGAAACATTATTATGCAGATTACGTCTTAGACTACAAAGGTGGCAGATTACACAGATATTTGGGTAAACTATACAGTAATGCTTAAAAATATGTGTGTTGCATTTTCAATATTTCTGTATAAAAAATATTACAGTAGATCATACTAAAATACGATCTGTTCTCCGCACAACATGAAAAATTAAATAAAGAGGGCTCAAGCAAATGAGCCAAAGTATTTTACTTTGTTCTTTGATTTGTTGAGGGAAATGATCCAAAGTTACAAAGGGCCTGAGAGCCAGGAATATGCTAGGCAAACAGTGCTAGTGCATTCCTTTCTATGTGTTATGTCTCATTGTGTGTTTGCTTACTTTCTTGTAATCCCTTCCTCTCCAATGAAGGTAAATACAAATATTAATTCCCTTCTGGCTAATTATCCCAAAGGACGGAGAAGAGAGAAAAGTGCAAGCTGAAGTAAAATTGTAAGTGCAGTCACAGTCATGTAGTTTTCCACTTAACAACCACATCAATTAGCACCAATTGTGGTCACTAAACAAGAACTACCTGTATCTCGGTTTAGGACATGTATGGAGAATAGGTGTTTTAGGTTATTTTTATACAGAAATGTTGAAAACTCAAAAGGGTTTATAAACTTAACCATCACAGTAGCTATTGAGCTAGAAGTCATACATTTCTCAATATTGCTGTGTCTTAAATGCTGCAGTCCTCACGTTTGGTGTACTATATAGTATATAAATAAAAGTCCTTTGCAACATACAGTTTCATGGATACATTTACATAATGATTGTACATTTTAGTGACAATTCTAACCTGATGTGCAAGTGTTGTCCTTTCAAAGCAGAAAATAGTGTAACAAAAACCATTCCATGACTTGGTATGGACTATTTAAGTTGTATTTTAGCATTATCGATGTGCACTGTGTTTTACAAAACAGGGCTCTGACCTAAATACATTTTTTGAATTACAAAATGTCAAAAGTTATGTAAATAGCATCCGTTTGGAGAAGGTATGACTTTCTGATGGAATAGAAAAAATAGTTAATGGCACAGTACCTTGCCCAGGAAAAAGGTGCATTGTTTCAAATATTTGAATGCTCTTTATTCATGCTTGGTAACCTATTGACTTCAGTAATGTATTGGTTTGATGCCAAAAAATGCCAGCTTCCCCTTCCCCCACCAATCAAGGCCATTTTTAGTTAATAATTAAGAAAATGGAATGCTAAACAGTAATGCAGTAATGACATCTGTGTGCCAAGACAATATTACTTCAGTGAACATATCTGGAAGTAGAAGGACCAGACTGAATAAGGAAGATAAATCTCAAAAACTCCATTGTCAACATAACATTTCAAATATAATACTCAAAGTTTCATAGCAATCCCATTCAATTTTATTTTGAGAATCACATGTAGGCCCTTATATGGAATAAAACTAAGAAATGATACTGAAATGAATAAAGAAAGTTCACTTGCCAGATAACAATACAGATAACTTGAACTTTGCTCTATAATACTGTAAATTGGAATAAATCTATTGGAATTCTAGTGGAATATCACAAGTAGTAGAACATCTGGTTGTAGAACTTCATAAAATTACAATCTATTAATTTTATAAACTCAACAAAATCGATATAAATTCTCTAAAAGTTTTCTGTTACTGTATTCTTTTTTTAAAAGTACATTACTCAGGCAACAACTGTAAGTCATGACATAATGTTAATAAAACCTATTAGATACCAGCTAGAAGGATGACATTATGGTTTGTACTTCCTGTTTTCTGAATATCTACATATGATTTATTTTGGGACTGAGTGCATTTGTGACTATTCCAAATGTTTTAGTGAAGAGGAAATATAGAACAAAAATATCAACTGCCAACCCCTAATCTTTAGGGCATGGTACATTAGTCACCCAGAGTAGTGAATCTGTGATGAATTCACAACTATTCCAAACCACATCCTAGAAAGAACAGCTTAATAAGCAGGAACATAACTGGAGTCAACGCTATGGGTTTCTCTTTGAAGATATCACATGCAAACTATGCAGAAGAACAACATGCCAAATGTAGGTGGTGCCTGCTAATGCTTATGAGACATCTTAAGAAAGAAATATAAACTTTTACATTTGGAAAAATGGGCAGGATGGTATTTTATTACAAGTGGAGAGAAAGGAGGAACTTCCTTTTTATTAATCCATTAATCTTCAGTTGATTGAATTTATTTATTTATTTATTTATTTATTTATTTAGTCAAACATGTACTAGATAACAGGTATAAGTATAAACATGGACATGAACAAGGAATGAGTACAAATAAATGAGGACAGTAGGACAGGGACAGTAGGCACGCTGGTGCGCTTATGCACGCCCTCTTTACAGACCTCTTAAAGGGGGTGAGGTCCATGGTAGACAGTTTAAGGTTGAAGCTGTGGGGGTTAGAGCAGGGGTGAAATGCTCCTGGTTCGGACCGGATCACCTGATCCGGTAGCGATGGAGGCGGGTGGTTCGGAGAACCGGTAGCAAAAATCTCTGCCCCCCACCCCCATGCCCAGCTGAGCCGCACAATCATCAGAGGCTTTTTTTTTTACTTTTAAAAGCATTTTTTCTACAACCTCTTCGGCCGAAAAAATGCTTTTAAAAGTTTTTTTAAAAAAGCCTATGATGATCGCGCGGCTCAGCTGGGATCATCAAAGTCTTTTAAAAGAAAAAAACCCCTTTTTTTCTTTTAAATGCCTCTGACGATCCAAGCTATGTTGCCTGATCGTCAGAAGCATTTAAAAGAAAAGAAGTCTCTGTCAATCAAGCAACTCAGCTGGGATCGTCATAGCCTTTTGAAAGTATTTGTTTTATGGTAAGTATTTGTTTTAAGTATTTTAAAATGGTTTTAAAAGTAAAAAAAAAATGGCCATCCCCCCCCCCCCCCCAGTCACATCCCCCCACAAGCCATGCCCACAGAACCAGTAGTAACAAATTTTAGATTTCACCCCTGGGTTAGGGGATGTAACAACAGAGTCAGGTAGAGCATTCCAGGCGTTGACCACTCTGTTGCTGAAGTCGTATTTTCTGCAATCAAGTTTGGAACGATTTACTTTGAGTTTGTATCTATTGTTTGCCCGTGTACTGTTGAGGTTGAAGCTGAAGTAGTCATTGACAGATAGGATGTTGTAGCAGACAATTTTGTGTACTATGTTTAGGTCAGACCGTAGGCAGCATAGTTCCAGATTGTCCAAGCCCAACATTTCGAGCCTGGTGGCATAAGGGATTCTATTGTGAGCAGAGGAGTGGAGTACTCTTCTCATGAAATACTTCTGGACCCACTCAATTGTATTAATGTCCGATATACAGTGTGGATTCCAGGCAGATGAGCTGTATTCAGAAATTGGTCTGGCAAAAGTTTTGTATGCCCTAGTTTGCAGTACAATGTTACTGGAGAAGAAGCTTTGCAAGATTAGGTTAACAACTCTTAATGCCTTTTTGGCAATGCTGTTACAGTGAGCTTTTTGGATGAGAAGTGAAATATTTTCAAAAAACCAAGAAAATCCGGTTGCCTTTTGAAAAAGCACTTTTGGAATAGTACTGAGTACCATTATAGCCTTCAATACAAGCTAAAGCTATAATCCTGTGCATATTTACTTGGCATGCTTCCTTTTAAATTTAATTGTGAGTAAATTATGCATAGTTATACACACACACACACACACACACACACACACACACACATGCATGTGTCTCTTATATCCAGATCATGGTCTGCTGGATATATACAAAAGACATTTAGTGTTTTAGGCTTACAGCCTGCTATGTAGAGCAAAGACAGAATTCAGAAATTACTATTACCCAATCACATTATTATGACCCCAAGCTATCATTTAGAGAATAACATATACAATAGTCTCTTCTAAACCAGCTCTAATTTCATAGAAGAAACATCTGTGTTATCAGGAAAAAAATGAAAACAACATTTTAAGTCTTTCTTTATCCACACAGTAGAAACCAATAAACCTGGCAGCTATCTTAATAGGGATCTCAGAGACCCAACAATCCTAGGACTAGAACCAAAGCCAAGTTTTAAGAACTTTCCAGAACTTTAGGAGAGAGGGTGTGTTCCTTCTTTCTGGGTCAATGATGTTCTAGAAGTGGAGCTGTGACAGAGAAAGCATATTTCCTTAACTCCACAGATGACCACATTTAATAAAAGGGACCTGGTGCCACATCCATTCTGCTGGAGTGTACAGGGTGAGTATAAACAATTGGGGACGAATAGTGTCTTAGTTATCCAGGCCCTATGCCCATGATGGTGAACCTTTGGCACACGTGCCACAGGTGGCATGTGTAGCCATATCAGTGGGCATGCCAATTCAGCTCTGATTTTCACCAGCCAGCTAATTTTCAGGCCTTCTAGGCCCACCAGAAACAGGGAAACAGGCTGTTTCCTGCCTCCGGAGGGCCTGTGGGGGGAGGGGGAGAGACCCGTTTTTCTTTCTCACCTGGCACCAGATCCTCTCTATGCATCTGGGGAGGGCGAAAACAGCCTTGCCCCACTCGGACGCCCTCTGTAGGCCTGTAACGGCCCATTTCCCAACTCCCAGTTGGACAGGAAGTGACGTTTTTTGCTGTCCCCAGCCTCCAGAGACTCCTAGAGAGGCCTACCAGGCCATTGCATGCCAGGAGCAGGGGGGAGGGGGGATTATGCACGCATGTGCAGGGCAGGGCGCATAGAATTATGGGTGTGGGCATGCGCACGCGTGAACCTCCCCCCCTCCTGGCACGCGATAGCAAAAAGGTTAGCCATCACTGCCCTATGCCATGCAGGGCTTTATAGGTAATAATCTGTACTTTGAATTGCACTCAGAGCTGACTGGCAACCAATGCACACCATGTGGCAGTAGTGATATATGGACACATCGAAAGGCACCTGTTACCCAAAGACACCTATTACTGCTCATATTACTGTATTTTGAATGAATTGTAGCTTCTCAGTATTGTTCCAAGGCAATCTCATATAGAGCAAATTGTAGTAATTTAACTGGGTGGTGATTAGGGGTGGGTTCTACTTACTTTTATCACCGGTTCACAACAGGATCACGCATGCGCCTTGCTTCTGTGCATGCGCAGATCGCTGATGATGACATTTGGGATGGTGGGCGGGGCTTCCCATGGTTTTACTACAGATTCTTGCGAACCGGTCTGAACCAGGGGCAACCCACCACTGGTGGTGACCATGGTGTGAATAACAATCTGAAGGACCTCCCAATCAAAGAAAGGATACAACTGGCACACAGGATGAACCTATGCAAAAGCCCACCTGGCCACAGCTGCCACTTGCTTTTTGATTTTCAATTTGAGTCCATTTCATTCAATATGTCCAAAACTTAAAGATTACAAACAATCTATTTCTGAAATTGGTGAAGAAGTCCTTAATAAACAAGTAACAGTAAAGAATAAAACACTATATCTCTGTGTTTATTATTTACTGATTGGATTCCAATAATTTTTATGAAAAAAGCCATAGATATGAATACTTGCAATGTTTCCATCTCCTTATGCCAGGTAAATAGAATTAGATCAGTGGTGCGATTCAAATTGTTTTACTACCGGTTCTGTGGGCATGGCTTGGTGGGCATGGCAGGGGAAGGATACTGCAAAATCTCTATTCCCTCCCCACCCCACTAACCTGCTTTTCAGCTCCATGTGCAGGGCAACAGCAGAAGACTCAGCCAATCAGCTGGAACTTGATCATCTGGGACTTGGGAGGCAGCGAATAGATAGGAGCAGGGCCAGTGGTAGTATTTGCCGGTTCTCCAAATTACTCAAAATTTCCGCTACCAGTTTTCCAGAGCCAGTCAGAACCAGCTGAATACCACCTCCAGATTAGATCCATATACAATTATTCCTAGAGTAGATCGACGACAAGTAGTCCTCAACTTACCACAGTTCATTCAGTGACCATTTGAAGTTACAACAACACTGAAAATAGGGATTTATGACCATTCTTCACACTTATGACCATTGCAGCATCCCAATAGTCAAGGGGTGAAATGCTCCCGGCTTGGACCAACTCAGCCGGTCCAGTAGTGATGATGGCCAGTAGTTCGGAGAACCGGTAGTGATGGCAGCTGGAGGATCCGCCCACCCACCCAGAAGTCATTACTTCCTGGTTTTAAACAGGAAATAACCTGGTTTTTTGAGCCTCTGCGCATGCGCTGGGGCCAAAAGAAGCGGTGGTGGCAGCACTGCATGTGCAGCCCTGGGACATCAGTCCTCTCTCCCAGAGCACCGCTGCTGCCTCAGAGCTTGCCTCCACCTCTGGTCCATATGCTGGCTGTGCAACCACACACCATTTATTTCATTCTTTCATCAGTGGCAGGTTGGGTGTGTGCCTGCGCAGCCGGCACGTGGACCAGGGGCGGTGGTGATTGTGGCACGTTCAAGAAGGAGAGCAGCTCTGGTAACTTTCGGGCGTTTGCCTTCCCTGGCAGCCAGCCGCAGGAGAAAGGTAAGGACATGCTGTGTAGCGAAGGGAGAGCGGGCAGCAGCTCCGGGGCAACGCTGGTGTTGGGGAATGGTGCATTCCCTGACACAGTTGAGGCAGGCAGTGAGCAGGTGGTGGCTCTGGGGCCTCGGAGAATGGCGTGTCCCTGGGCCCTGGCTCCTGACCCAAGGCGAAGGGTGAGCAGGCAGCGGCTCTGGGGCAAGGTTGGAGTTGGGGAATGGTGAATTCCCTGACCCAGTTGAAGCGAGCGGCAGCTCCAGAGCACCAGGGAATGGCGCATCCCTGGGCCCTGGTCCTCGACCCAAAGCGAAGGGAGAGTGGGTGGTGAGCGGGCGGCAGAATAGAAATTTAAAGTTTTCCTACTGGGTTCTGTGGGCATGGGGAGAGGGTTTGTGACTGAGTGGGTGTGGTTGTGAGTGACATTGAGTTGTCCATGCCCACTCAGTCACAGGACACCCCCCTTACCAAGCCACACCCACAGAACCAGTAGAGAAAAATTTTAGATTTCACCCCTACAATGGTCACGTGATTCACATCCAGATGCCTGACAACTGACTCATATTTATGTCAGTTGCAGTGTTCAGAGTCATTTTGCGACCTTCTGACAAGCAAAGTCAATGGAGAACCCAGATTCATTTAACAACCATGTTACTAATTCAACAACTGCATGATTCACTTAACAAAAGTGGCAAGAAAAGTCATAAAATGGGACAAATTTACTTAACAATTTTTCCAATTAACAACATAAATTTTGGGCTCAGTTGTGGTCACAAGCTGAGGACTACCTGTAATATTAAAGAAAGTTAAGATATGATGAATATAATATACTTTGACTTTAGTGGATTTAATTGTGACAGTATACATTCAACCTTGCATGGTTTTCTTTTTGTTCTACTCTTGCTCCCAATTTTTTTTTTTAAATCACCTACTTCCTGCACTTGCTAGGGAACTCAGCCCTAAGCAGCATTTTAACTACAAAAGCATTTAACCTTAATAACACTCAGTTTTCAAAAAGATATTCATCTGTTTTGCTTCATTTCTGGGTGCTACTGTTTAGAATAGAGGAAAAAAAGCATGCGGTTAGCCAAGAACTCTGTAATCCCGCCTCCCCTTTTCTTTAGAAAACAGCTGGAATGAAGAGCTTAGGGGAGGAGTCAGCTTCAGGGTGGAGAGAGAGGAAAGACAGGAGGAATTTACCTGTCTAGGTAAGTCAGTGGGAGGTCAAGAACAGAACAGAGGAGGTGGTATAGCCTGTTTGATGTGTTGGTGCATAGCAGAGTACGTGGAATTGTTTTCATTTCCTAGTGAAGGTGAGTTAAATTCTAACTAAACTATGTTTGCTTAAAAGGATAAGGTGCGTTACTGTATTTGTTCTTTCTTGGCTTTATTCTCACTTATACCTTTGACTTGCTACTACATGATTGTGGAAAGGCTGATTTCTCCTTATGAAAGTAAGTCGTACCCAGGACAAACTTTTCTTTACAAAAAGTTGCTGATAGAATCAAGAGAACAGTTCTTACCGCTTTAAGCAGATTCCAGTTTCTAGAACTACATGTATGGAATAACTAAGAATTTCTTATGCTTACTATGCAAAATTACAAAACAATGGGGATCTACTTCTATCTTAAGAAGAGCAGGTATTGGTTTAGAAATACTGAAAGATGGAACTGAGTAGAAATGTTTTTGCTATAAGATAGCTTATTTATTGTATCAGCAATAGGAAGCAAAGGCTACTTTAACTCAGCTGTAATTATAAGATATTTGACTGAATATTTTAACATGGGTGGAAATTTACAATTTATTAGCTGAATGTAGTGAAAGAAAAGGAACTGTAAATAATTTTAATTAGATATTAAGTTAGTTGGAACGGTGCAGATATGCAGCTGTAATTGGTGATTATTAGAGACTTGTCTTTTGTGCATATAGGGTCAAAAGACTTGTGCAAACATGTTGGAATTCTGTCTTGTTCTGAGATGGTTTAGCAAACATGACATTGAAATGCAATTACAGTAAGTAACGTAGATGCATCCAAGAGTCTGTCTTTAGTACTCATTTTGTTTCACCGATAGGCAAAGCTTATTCAGTAAGCATTCTAGTGAGAAGAAAATGGTGCAAGTGGGCAGAGTTGCACAGAATTGACCATTTATCTAAGTATTTTGCAAATTATATTTTTAACTGTTCAGCATCTTTTAGAACATATATATATACATATTGTGCCTCAAAATACTTGTATGCCACCGAAATTCAGTGCAAAAGGTGTTCTGAGGGACTGCATGGGACATTATCTGGACTACGTAAAATCCCATCCTACGTAAATCCCATCCCACACTATAAAGTGTAGGATGATTTTGGTATTTGCTTTGTTGTATGACAAATTCTAGCAAAATGAGACATTTCAAGCAATCGGATGTTGTGTCATAAGAAACTACACATAAACCACAACAATGTAATTGAGAGGTGCTGACTTCATAGTATTGACTCAAGCTATTGTGAAGTATAGCAGAAAAATAGCCGATGGTAGAACTAGAACAGGCTTCTGTAATTTGCAGTGGAATGAGCTGAATATAGTCTTTTCAATTTGGATTGCCAACTTTTAAATTTTTTTAACACACAACAGAAGTAAGAGTAATATCAAGCTGCTATTAGTTATGTTCATCTGAGTGGGTCACAAATAAGGCAAGTCTACAAATGATGTGCTTAGCTAATTATTAGAAAACATTATTGGAGGAATAAAGCTTAATTATTCATTTGAGCTTCCAACCTCTTCTTTTCCCCACAACAACAACCCTGTGAAGTGGGTTGGTTTGGGAGAATGTGGCTGGTCCAAGCTGGTTTTCATGGCTAGGATGGGACTTGAACTCACAATCTTCTGTTTTCTAGCAGGGTGCCTTAACCTAGTGGCTCTTGTATTTTATAGAAACCATAAAAACATAGATTTAAATGTTCATTCAGGGATATTTTCAAGGAAAGATACAATATAAATATTCAAGTTAAATTGGCAAATAAAGAAGTGAAAATATGTGGACCTCTGCAACATTTACTGCTAGATTTTATTTATTTATTTATTTATTTATTTATTTATTTATTTATTTATTTATTTATTTATTTATCTATCATATGCCACCCATTTTGCCTTGAGCAACTCTTATAGTTCTACATTATAATACAAAATCTATTTCTCCAAATATTGCATTTAATTTCACTAGAGATAGTGGATATATATCTAAAATCTTTCGGTGATTATTTTATTCTTTTTCTACACTGCTAATGTTACATTCTGTATACTGAGCCATCATTAATAAAGCAATTGTTTTATTATTTTTAAATCTTCAATAAAATGTTTGCTATAAAACAAGATAATGCAAATTATAAAAGTTTGAATGTATATCTACACAGCAATTAAAAGCAAATTTATTTAAAAGGCAGCCCTGCAACTGTCTTATACTGAAATAAAATGCATCGGGAGTTAAGACAGAGTTCCATAACTGGTAGTAGTTTCTCAGTGTTATCTGATATGTCTTCTATGGCTCTACTTGAAAAATGTTCTCCCAGGTATGAAGGTCACACGAGACGGACTGATAACACTTCTCTGGTGCAGTTAGCTCACATATGTATTGTTGATATCTTAAGCGTGGGCGCACCTAGTTTCATTTCCTCAAATATGTACCCAGAAAAAAAGTACAGCTGTGCCCTGTGTTCACAGTTTGATACCCTGAGACCTAGTATTCAAGGATGTTAGTTAATATTTAATATAGCTTTTAGAACTATTCTAACTGCTTTTTAAAATTCTTAGTGTTTTGTGTTGTTCAAATTTCTTTACAAGCGAAACTGATTTTTGCCACCCACAAGTAATGTCAAGTCTTGCACAAGTTAGAGAAAATTGGAACCACACCTTTTAGCTTGCTACCCTTACTTTTGAGTTTCACTGTTCATAAAAAAGAAATCCTGAATCCAGAATTTTTCTCAAGCATAGCTTGTTCAGACACTGGAACAAGCTGACCTCTCAGGAAAACTTAGTCTTGAAAAAGACGTTTAGAGTTGTTGGTATTTGAAGCAAATCAAATTTTGTGGGAAAACAAAACAATTATAGATTTTTTAAAAACAATATATAAATGAGGGGTGCAATGGCTCAGCAATTAAAGATGCTGACCTTGTCAGCTGGAAAGTTGATAGCCCAGATTTGAGACCTGACTGCTGCATAACAGAGTGAGCTGCCCCAGCTCCTGCTTACCTAACAGTTTGAAAACATGCATATACAAGTAGATAAATAGGTACTACTTCGGTGGTACAGTAATAGCATTCCATCTCGGTGTATAGTCACTCTGGCTGCATGACCACTAAAGTGTCTTCAGACAATGTCGGCTTCCTCAGCTAGGAAATGGAGGTGAATACCACTCTTAAAGTTCGACACATCTGGACAGGGAAAATCTTACCTTTACCTTTACTTTTATAAAATATGAATGATACAGAAACTCTGTTTTTCCAATAGCTCTAGGAACCAGTTGACATAAATTTAATGGAATAAATGAACGTATTCTGTATCCAGACTGCCATCTGTATATATAAATAAGTTCCAAACTTGTGGACAGAAACTGAATACCTGATAGATACAATAAAGGAAAGGAAGCTAAACAAGGACTATGCTAAGAAGTGCTTAAGCCACAATAATGAAGAAACAATCTTTTTGCTAGCCTGGTTAATTTGGTGTAATTTGAATCTTAATAGTCATCACCTCCATCCTCATTAAAGAACATACATACTGGGAAAGCATTTAGGCCAACTCGGTAGCTTGTCAAATTTTTTGTTCTATATAGAAATATGATGGGTGGCTGGGACCTTTCAGACTTCAATGCTTCTGAAGCTGACTCCTGTAATGCCTCTGAGAGTTTGATGAAAACTTTTAGAGACGGGGGGAAAGTTATGGAGCCCTATGATACATTTCAAGAGCTTCACCTTTATGTATTTAGAGTTTAAAGTCTGAGATGACTGCTTTACAGATCAAACTCATTGTAATTATATCTGGCTGGTAAGAATCTCTTGATTTTTAGATAGGGTATTATTTTGGAAAAATGCCTAATGCAAAGGCTTTGTAAATCTACCAAGTCATCTCTCTGCCTTCCTTCCAGTTAATGATATTATTGTGTATCACTGATGATCAAGATAAACAATATTTGTTTGAGAGTCATCATTCTGTATTACATTAAGGTAAATGTAAGGTATTCATAAATCATCCATAAATAAATGCAAACACTGATATTTGCACCTGAATATTATAGAGGTCCTTATGATTTATGTTTTCAAATCACCAAAGTATGATAATGTGAGTTCAAAGAGAACACTGGTCTATAATAATTGACGGGTATTACAAGTTTTTAGTTTATTGAAGTTTAAAATTTTGAAACGTTAGAAATGGTTTTAATTGCGTTTTCAAGGAACAGAATGGGACAACATGCCCTGGCTGATTTACTCTACCTTGCCCCGGCTTGCCCTGGCCAACTTGCCCCAGCCAACTTGCCATGAGACAACTCGCTGCAAGACAATTCAATGCTGGATAACTTAACATGAGATAACTGTACTGTTATATGCCACTGTTTCTTTGACATCATTTTAATTTTTGTCATTCACATTTCATTTTGTCCCAGTACAGTTATCTCGCATTGAGTTATCCGCATTGAATGGTTCCACAGTGAATTGTCCCACAGTGAGTTGTTCCACGGTGGAGTTGGCCAGGGCAAATTGACCGGAACAAATTAGCTGTGATGAATCAGCTATGGCCAATCGACTGCAGTGGATCAGCCATGGTGAGTTGGCCAGGGTAAGTTGTCCTAGACCCTCAAGGAAAATGCTGTGGGAAGTGATGTTGAATTAATGTAGTTCAATGTTTATGAATTATCGTTCCCAGAAGCAGAAATATTAAAATAGGTGCTTGAAACATGGAATGTTGGGTGTGTACATGAAAAATTCTGCGTCATTAGATGCTCTATCTTCTATCACTATTACATTTCTTGTTTCACTGTCAATTCAGAAAAATAAAAAAACCTTAAATAGCTTTCTTTTTTAGTTATAACTTCCTTGGTGAGCCCCTTCTTTTAAATAGTAATTTTATTATTATAATTTAAAAGATAAAAACTAATACAAACTAAAAAAGTAAAAGAATAAAAATTAAAAAAATAGAAAGTGTAGAAAAGAAAAAATAGAAATTAAAAAATAAGAATATAATAAAGAGAAAGAAAAGAAACATACAAAGAAATGATTTCCCTTTGCATCTTTTTAAAAAGACTTTTAACTTATATTTAAGCTTAAAGTTTATAGCTTTTAGCTTATAGTTCTTTCGCTAAGGACTGATGTGCTATAAAACTTGTCACTCCAAAGATTCTAAATAGCTCCTTTTTAGCTATAAGTTAATTATATTAAAAAATGATTAAGAAATGAAGCTCATGCTAATTTTATGTCCATAAAGGGTATTTTACAGCAGTGAGGTTGGTGGAAACCCCACCCACCCATCTCCAGCTACTCAATTCATAAAGTAATTGCAAAGACCTCAGTTCCAGAAGGTCCTGAGTACAAGGAGTAATCATCTGGACTGTGAAACCTCATGATCACTCTTTTCTGGAGCTAGCCAGAATTAATTTTTTGGCTCCTGGTCTCCATCGCAGTGCCTTTTCTGCTTTTTCAGAGACATTTGGTTCATCATAAATCCTCACCAGAAGTCTGTTTTTTCCCCCTTGATGCAGTTAGCACTAGGGTTGTACCATATGTAATTTTCATAACAAATTTTACCGCACCCGAACATGATTGAAAGAAGTCTCCTTTTGAAAAACAGATCAAGTTGTACCGACAGTTGTAATCCCTGATTGAAATAAAAATGTTATTAGTAGTTTCTTTACTAATGAAAAATGGAAGTTGAATGTGTTTTTTTGTCTATGTTTTTGTACAGAATGACAGATCCCACCTTGTTTTATTCTTATTATGTTTTATTGTTTATTATATTCTGAGTCACCCAGAGTTGATGTGAGAGAGTGAGCCACCCATGTTGGTTGGTGCCTAAATTGAATTTAAAAACAAAAAAAAACTACACCCACATATTTTGAAGATGCGTAATGCAAGAACTCTACCTTTAAAAAAAAATCTGGCATATTACATAATACTATAATTCTTGAGATTTCAGACTGCTTTCTGAAACAAACATAAAAAGGTAAAGGTTCCCTTCACACATATGTGCTGGTCGTTCCTGACTCTAGGGGGCAGTGCTCATCTCTGTTTCAAAGCCGAAGAGCCAGCGCTGTCCGAAGACATCTCTATGGTCATGTGACTGGCATGACTAAATGCCAAAGGCGCACAGAACGCTGTTACCTTCCCACCAAAGGTGGTCCTATTTTTCTACTTGCATTTTTTACATGCTTTCAAACTGCTAGGTTAGCAGAAGGTGGGACAAGTAATGGGAGCTCACCCCGTTACGCGGCACTAGGGATTCGAACCGCTGAACTGCCAGCCTTTCGATCAACAAGCTCAGCATATTAGCCACTGAGCCACCGCGTCCCTTGGAACAAACATAGTTAAACCCATTTGTTGATTTCTAATTTTACTCAATAAATCAGGAGGCAAAGAGATCTGGATTTCTGAACTAAAATTAGGATGAACGTGGGTGAGCTCCAAATCAATCTGAATGAATATTATGATTGACTCACTCTTCTGTAAATCTAATTTTAGATCCTTTCCCTATATTACAGATCCAAAAGTGTTAGAAAATTGTTTTACCTAACTTCTCTGTAACAAGTATTGAATACTATTAACATAAGACAAGTAATTTTATTGAAAGTTGCCTGTCTATGACAAGAGGAATTGGGATTAATGTTGATAAAGATGCTGTGTTAGATTTAGGCAGCCACTTGTAAAACAGGACTGGGAGCTATTTAGCACCTTTGAATAGCTGCCAAGGCCTTGACATGGTGTTCTATTTGGTCTTTACCTATACTCTCTTTTATAGTTTGTTTTTTTCCCCTATGCTGATGCTAGACGATCACATTCTGGAATCTTATGGGAAATTTAGAATGGCAACTAGATTCAGGCATTCATCCTAAGAGTTTTTCTATTTTTTTTTATGTGAAAATTAAATGCTAGAACTATAGCCTCCAAAATCCTGTAATCTGAAAACTTTCCTCTTTGCTGTGTAAGACAATTCACTGGAGTGATGATGTGATTGAGATGCTTTTTGTACATTGAATGGACACAACTTCTAGCAAACGTGGCATCACTGTATTAGATGTAGCCCAGTACTACTAAGGCTAAATAAGTGTAAAAGGAATAGTCTTCTCATCTCTTGTGGGAAGAATTTACACAATGTGACACAAGCATGGGGTGGAGCTAAAAACATGACTTACTGGAATAAAGTTTGTGACCACACCATCACAAGGTAGTATGGCCTAATGTATTTAACAAAGCTTGGGTAGGGAGTGGTAGGAAAGCTCTCAGACAGATTTATTTTTTATAGTGCTATTAATTGCTTAAGCAAATGGAACAAAATTGTATTAACATTAAAATGTATTTTGGATTAAGATTCAAATCTTTTCATTTTGGGTTATTTTTACATAGTCAACATTTTCAGTAGGACAGTCAGAATGCCCAAAGATTGGATTTCTGTGCTTTTTATTTTAAAAGGGTAGAAAAGGAAGATCAGGAAAAAATAAATAGCAGAATTGCAAAGAGTTAGATAATTCATTGAAGACATGAAAGGTAGTACTAGTACTTGAGATGACACCATCATGACTTGAGACCTGCAAATGGACAATGCCAATATGTTGCAGAAATGCACATTCCTATTTTATTACTCACTAAACCTATAGTCTAGCACTGCATTTTCACTGGACCTGCCTAGAATTAAAGTCTGTAATTAGCTCAGATACAATATTATAGAAAACTTTGGAAGAGATTAAAGTGCATATTTTTCTGATAGGTTCCTGCTTTTAAAGGAAATGACAATATGTGCCTTTGAGAACAAAATCTATTAATTTTTTCATGTTCTGTTGCATAATTGTCAGTCCAGACTAATCCACCAAAATAAAGGAAAGTATACTGTTATGACACAGTGATTAGGGACTGTGATAGAGGATTACATTCTTTTGTTGTTGGTCACACACTCAGCCAGATATTTAGACTGGTATTGGTATTTTTTCCACCTATTGAATCCTTCCCAAGGACCTAGAATAGGCAGATATTGATATTTGATAGTGTTAAAGGTATTGTTGAAAGATATAAGCTGTTCCAATTAAAACTGTCTTTTGCAGTTGACTGATGGTGGTTTTCTCAATGCCGATGGTGCTAAAAAAGGTGCTCCATATGTTTTGGGATTGCACCTAAGGTGCCTATTACTATCGCTACTATTTTTGCTTTCTCCAGATGTTTTGGGATTGCACCTAAAATGCTTATTACTATAGGTATTATTTTTGCTTTCTTCTGCTACAGTTGTTCTACTTCTATTTGCAGGTCTTTATATTTTATGATTTTTCCCCAGTTTGTTCTATTCTACTGTCCCTAGATATTACCACGTGCACTATCCAGACTTTAAAAAAAAATCTTATTGACAATTGTTAAATCTGGTGTGTTATCTGGCAGGTGTCTGTCAGTTTGAATTCTAAAGTTCCTGAGCACTTTGGTTTCTTTATGTTCCATTATTTTCTCCATTTCATGGTCCCATTAGTTCTTGCTTGCAGGCAAATGGTATTTTATGCAGTTCTTCTAACTTACCATTGTTGCTAATTTGTTGTGTCTTTGTTTGTAGTCAGTCAGTGTGATTTTGTTGCAGCAGTGCTTCACTGATTTTTTAGGATTTTTTTTTCAAAACTTGCTGTCTATTGCTGTTTTCTCCATTCTGGTTTTGTATGCATTTGTTCTTAAGGCTTGGCCTTGTGCAACCAAAATTAGCCCCATGCCTCTTTTTTCAACTTTCCTGCTCTTAGCTGTTGCCACTTGTTATTATCTGCTTTACCTGCTATTTTTTAATGTATTGGCCGTATAATACTTCATTATTATTAATAGTAATATTAATAATCACACAGGTTTATCACACAGTCAGCCAGGTGTTTAGATTGGATTTGGCATTTTTTTCCATCTATCGAGTCCTTCCCAAAGACCTGGAATAGGAAGATAGTTGTGGTTTGATGAGAATTATTATTTTCTATTCACATTAATATGAAGTCACCATTGCCAGTTCTTTATGTGGTGTTGGCCTGCATACTCATTGAGTTCTTTCCAAGAACCTAGGATGATGTAATGTATCAGTGTCACATATTGCGCTTTAATATTATTATTCTGATTTTTTATTTGTAAATCAAAGTGGCAAATATACCTAATACTCCTGCCTCTTATTTTCCTTACCACAACAAGCCAACGAGGAGTTAAATTTTCATTCAAGAACAAAATTTATCAAGTGACCTGAGATAAATTACAAGCTGGCAACCAGATTTACTCGTAGGATTACTGAGGAGACCACATATATACTGGCTAAACCTAGAATTTCTGGATATGGCCTCATTCTGATCTTGCAAGCATAGTTTAGAACTTCCTGTTTGTAATCTGGACTTCAATTCATTGAAGAATGTAATATATTTATCTCCCACCCACCCCCCAAAAATACATGCTATTCACAGTAGAAAGATGTAGCTATCTAGGTGACCCTAATTTTAAACGTTTCTTTATTAAAAGTGATTGTGTTGAGTGTATACTTGTCTCTTTAAGGCATTCCCCATCTCCTTTCTCTAAGGAATGTCAGGTATGTGGCAGGTAAACACACACCCTGGCCTCTGCCCTAAGTAAATAGGCTCATTACCTATGACTGCTTACAACTTTGAATTATTTAGTGTTAATCTTCATTTCTTCAGTATTGTTAGCCAATAGGTATTATAATTATTAGTTAATAAAGCACGACAGCATTTAGAGAAGCCACTCATGTTCCTTGCCTATGATTTTAAGTGGGAATAAATTTGCTTTCTCTTCACAAAATAAAATAAAATGTGCTTCTCTAATGCATTTTTTTCCATTTAAAATGACCTTGGAGAAATTAAAACAAGATTTTCACTTACTGATTAAGCAGGTGGTAGCACCTGACTGACCTGGACTCAGAGGCTAAGCAGAGTCAAATCTGATTAATACTTAGTTGGGAGACCACCAACATACATCAGAACTGTGAACTGAACTGGGAACTCATGAACTATCTTGAAAGAATTGTTACCATGTTTTTTCCAAAAAACCTGTCTCGGCATGATCATAAAGTTCTCTGGGTTGAGCTCTCTTTGGAAACTTTATAGTTTCCAGCTTTAACTTTATAGCAATTAAACCAGGTCAGAGTCTATAGCAGTATTCATTAACCTGGTGCCCTTTGGATATAATCCTCAACCAGCTTGGCTAACTGCTCGTAAAAAGATAAGGGAACTGGTCATGCCTTTTGGGAATGGCTTACAACGAGGGGTCCTTGGTGCTCTCTGAGCTTGCTTGTTTTCTTGTAAATGTTTCATTACCCTAACTAGGTAGCATCATCAGTGCTAGTAAGGAGTGCTGTTTGCTATCAATTTATATTCTGGTGTCTTGCCTGTCTGTGTGGGTGGGAGATGGTCTTAGGGATTCTTTGGTTGAGTTGCTTACTGATGGCAGTTTCTTGATTGGGGTATTGCTTACTTGAATGTTGGTTCATCTTTGCTGATCTGATTGCTGATTACTGGTGGAGAGGTGCTGGAATCTTTTTCTCTTTTTTGGGTTGGTTATCTCTTCCCCCCAACCAAGGTAGTATTACAAGTAATAGGACAATTGACCCTAATTTAGAAAATAATGTTTAGATTATTTTTCAAATACCTTCAGTATTTGAGAACAGAGATATGAAGCAGATGGATAACTTCTGCCTTTTAGGATTGATTGTGAACAGTAAAGAAACCAAAAATGAAGAAATACACTGCAAACCTGAACTTGGTAATAATGAAGCCTTGGAAAGATATTCAGAAGTTGTGAAAGATCAGAAATCTTGCAAGCCATCATTTTCCCTATGATACTTTATGGAAGTAAAAGTTGAACTTTGAAAAGCAGACTAGAAAGAGCATTAATACTTTTGAACTTTGTTGTTGGATGACTCCCTAAGAATTTCACGGATAGTTAAGAAAGTAATCAGATGGTTCATAGAACAAATCAATTCAGAGTTTTCACTTGAGGCAAAAATGAAAAGGCAGCTCAAATTGTCATTATTTCGAATACATAATGTGAAGGCCTAACTCTGTTAAGAAATCTATAATGTTGGGAAAGCTATAGGGAAACTGAAGAAGATGACTAGCAAAAAATGGGTGGATTTGATTATAGTGGTGATTATAAAACATGAACAACTACTTAGAGACAGATCAATCTAGAAAAGGTGTATTTGTGTGATTGCTAAGTGTGGACAGTAATTTTATGATGCATAATCACCTTCAACACACCATGTAAATCAGGTTTGTAGGAGTACCGGTAAATACTTTCAGGTTAAAGACGTGCTCATTAATTATATAATCTTAATGAAGTGAAGATACCCATAATTCCAGAGAATTTCAGTGGTGTGAATTTGGACACTTTTGTATGCATAGTCATGAGTTGCTGCTACAAAACAACAACAGTCGTTTCATAAATGTATTCAGTGAGCATATGAGAGTATCTTGGTGACGTTTTGACGAGGTCTCACTCATCATCTTCAGGCTGGTGTCTTCGGCTTCGTGCTTGTATGAGCAAAGCGTGATCGGAGACACCAGCCTGAAGATGACGAGTGGGACCTCATCGAAACATCGCCAAGATACTCTCAATCTTACATGGGAAAAGACCTGAATACACCAAAACTTGCATGTGTATACATACATACATATACATATACATATACATATACATATACATATACATATACATATACA
>WNWU01000004.1:6801340-6870126 GCA_012654045.1 Ptyas mucosa
ATACATATACATATACATATACATATACATATACATATACATATACACATACATTTGTATATATATATACAAAGAATGAAAATGTAAAAAAACAGAACATTTAATATTTCTTAACTTGTCCTAAATATGTTTTGACATTGCAGAATATATATGATTTTGTTTTCTTTTTATCCTAGAACCCTTGAATCATACGGATTGCTCTCTTATTTAACTTGATATGCCTAAAAAAGATTTATGGGTAGGAATAGCTGAACCAGATCCCACACCAACTGTTGACAGTGCAGGCAGCTGTGACAGTGTGATCAGCAACAACTCCAGTTCCTTTGAAATGGTAATACTTTATTCATTTGTGTATTGATTTATTTTGAAAGTTGTGTGGTATCTATTGCTTTAATGGCACTGGATAATTTGTAAAGTATAGTAAAAATATTCCTTGTGTGTATTATCAAATAATACTTACTTATTATATATAGGTTAATACTATTAATGTTTGTAAGCTACTCAGAGTTTCCTTGAAGTGAGAGGGGTGACAAATAAATCTAATAATAAATACAAAATGATGTTTTAAATGGACATTTCTTGTATATTTTAAATATGGGCTAAGAACTGGAATCACCAATAATGCCCCATCAATTGATTCATGTCCTTAAAAATGTTAAAATGGTATCTACTTAAAAATGATTCATGAAAAAATGTAGGGTGTATTAAACTCAAAGAATATATTTGAAAGGATGGATATTAGATTTTCTGTTTTTGAGATATAAAAAATTTGAGAGTTTATTGATCCATATGGTAGTCAAGGTATCTTAGGTATCTTTCTGGAATAATGTGTTAATGTATATAAATACATTTTAGAAAACCTTTAAATCCTTAAATCTTAAAAATGTTAATAATGTAGTGAACTGTATTCCAAAACTGAATATTTAACAAGAATTATGGTTGTACAGGTAGAGCAGTAGCTAAAAGAATCATACTGAAAAATTAGAAAAGTAATATTCTAAGTGTTGAGGAATGATTGTCAGAAATATGTGATGCATTGTATCTGTTGATGCATTTTTACAACCCTGTATTAAAATTAAAATTCATAAGTTGTTTATATATGTGGTTTTTATTTTTTATTGTTGATCCTTAGAACTAATTTCAGTTTCAAGTAAGGAACTGAGCCTATCTGGATCAAACCACAACTGACATTTAATCATTTTATTTCAATTAATTTATAGTTTGTCCAATTGAACTATTTTCAGCAATGGTGGTTGCAGAAAACAAACAAACAAATGTATGCTCTGTTTTGACAAAAAGTTAGCATTTTATTGACCTTGGTTAGAAAGATTGGTTAATGTTTCCCAGGAATTGCATAGGTAAGTTTGAATGGAAGACCAGAAATGGAGATGAAATTCTTGTTTTTAAGAGCAAGCTTTTATGACTCCTCCTTTACTCAGGAATTTTTTGTTCTTTGTTTTTGTCTCAAAGAGTGACGGTGGCTTTGATTATCTAACAGTTGAAGAAAAAGAATGCCTTATGTTTCTTGAAGAAACTTTGCATTCTTTAGATGCTGAAGCAGACAGTGGACTTTCTACTGATGAGGCAGAAGCTGTTGAACTTTCCAAACTTCCAAGGACATGGCCTACAAGAGATGTTCCCAAAGGTAAGTTTCTGGACTGTTTTATAAGTGATTTGCAGTGGGAATACTTCAGCTGAACAGTAATTCTTGACTGAGTTTTGAAGAAACAAGACACAGATTTAAATTCCTGTTTGTATAAGCATGCCTTAAGGTCACAAAATAGTTGATGTTTATTCTGCCATCCAAACTATCAGAAAAGGCTTTAATATATTACAGATTGTCCCATGTAATGTTTTAAGGTTTGATAACTTTAAAATATGATGCTTTGAGATGAAATTATATATTGATTTAATTTGTAAGAAATTATGTTTCAGGAAATAGATGTCTTTAGTCAAAATTCACATCATCAAAATAAGAGAAGGTACCTTCTTTAGCTTTTCATTAAAAATGTCTAACCTGTTAAGTCTCAGATCTAGTTCTTGTTTTTTAATATGGTTAATATATACCTGGAAAATTTTCAATAAGTTTTTTTATACAGTTGTACTTTGAACTTATCTTCCTTCATACAGTAAAAGATGGTATTCTATGACTGAACAATATAAGCACTTGAATTTGGTATAGAAAACCAGCATTTTTATAGTTTCTCTCATCTACATCTCTTGGAGGAAATGTTCAAACTCTTGGAGAATGTGTTCAAACTCATAGATATCTTTTTCATGTTTTATTATTTCATCCAAAGTTTATCAAATTAATGTAATGACTGTGCAAAATCTAAATGAATATTTGCTTCTATTCCTCCTTGGCTTATATTTCCTCTATTGATAACTTTCTTTCCTCTTGTTTCTTGTTTTTTAAAAAAGGATATATTACTGTTTATCTTGTCTTTCTCCTACCTCTATTTTTTATTTTGTAGAACTGGATCCTGACTATCTTGGAAAGCATAAACAAATTGATCCAAAAGGCAACACCTCTCTTTCTGGTTCAATACCTGCTGCCATCTTAAGCCCAGGCCACCACAGCCTTCCCAAAAATATCATGGCAAAAAATACTGTTCAGACTTCCAAGATTTTTGTTGCTGAAGCACCAGAAACTAATGCCGATGATCTAAAAACTCTTCCTCCATTACATCCAACTTTATGGGATACTTCTAAGCATGGGACATTGGACATATTGAAAGAAGTGCCTGAGATAGGTACTCAAGGAAGAATCTCTGAGTTGGAATCAGTAGTAATTCCACCTCCTGAACCATTCCAAGACCAGAGGAAGAGCCATCTCATAATACAGCATGAATCAATACCTACTGATTCTTGGAAACATGCTGAAAATGATGCAACATCTCATTATGAACGTAAGAGGAACCAAGGTGTAACGGAAGAATATGAGGCAAGAGCTGTCGAACAAGAATTCCCACTGGAGATGATGGAGACAGCAGCTGGAAATGAATCCTTTCTGAAGTCTGTCTCTCCTAAATGTAACAGGAAAAGTTCTGAGCAAATTGTTAATCATCAAGAAATTGATCATAAACATATACTGGAGGAATCTCAGTTGGATTCTACTTTCAAGCAAGGCCCTCCTATTGCCCCCAAACCCAGAAAATTGCCCCCAAATATTATTCTCAAAACCAGCAAAAGTAATGTTGCGTCACTTAATATAGATCCAACACATAAGATAAAAGTATCATTGCCATTCAGTGGAAGACCTAGAGCTGCAACTGGTGACTTTTCCATGGATAAAACCTATGCCCTCCAAAAAGAACAAGGTAAGGCAAGGAGGGAGGCGCTTGAGAAACTGGGACTCCCTTTGGATAATGAAAAGAATCCAGATGACCAAGTGATCAAAACTTCTATTTACTCAAAAGCAAGAGAAACGTCCAACATTGGCAGTAGGGAGAATGTAAACATGGATGACATTACTCTTAATAAGAAATCTGTCCAGCAGTCTGACCAAACTGATGTCAAAGAAGTCCGACCAACTGAGATTAGCATCCAAAGGATCAAACAGGCAAATTTCAAATCTAACACACTGGAACGATCAGGTGTAGGTCTGAGCAGTTGCAGCACTTCTGGAAGGGAGGGAGAGAACTTTAAGAACAATAAAAGATCTTTTCTCAGCAAGATCACTCCAAATTTTCTCAGGAATAACCGGATGCGCCCAGCATCTCTTGGCACAGGGAAAGACTTTGTTGATCTGAAGGAAAACAAACAACATAATGTTGAGTGGGACAAAAGTCATGAGCGACGATCTTACCCACTTCAGCACCCCTCCAAACTTCCTAGGCCAGCATGTGTTAGTGTAAAGATCAGCCCTAAAGGGGCCACAGAAGAGCACAGAAAGGAAGCTTTAAAAAAGCTTGGCCTATTGAAGGAATAAACTTAATAGCTGACTTAATGCAAAAACTGTATGTTCAGTTTTTAGTATATTATTTAATATATTCTCCTCTTTTTTTCATCCCAATGGAGAAATTGAAGCTTACATTATACCTATCAAGATTTTGTATAATATGTGAGCATTGATGGGTGGATTAACACTGATAAAAAATTCATTCGATTCTGCCATTTATTATACAGTACACTTCCCATCAACAAAGAAATTTTCCATTCCAATTGTATAGAATGCATTTGTGTATATATGTGCAAAGATTTGACTATTGTGATGTGTAAATATATGATTTTATGTGGTAGTTATGTTTGGTTAAAGGGGGCAATCTAAAATATTAGTGCTAATTTCATGGGGCAAACCATGAACTTTTGAAATATTGTACAGACTTGTATAATCACAATAGCAGTATGGCTAGAAATCTTTAGTCAATATTGAGCTGCAATTGTAGTATGTTGGTTCCTTTTTAAATGACAGGGCCTAATGTAACCTTACTCACTGAAACCAGCAGTACTAATTTGGTTAGTATATGTGGATTATTCAGTGTCTGTTTAATGAATGAATAAAGAATACATTGCATATAAATGTGAAAAATGAAGAAATTGACCATTCACTTATAAATTGGCTTCACATTCTAAATTAACAATTAATAAAATATAGATGCTAGAAATAAAATTGATTTGACCCACTTTAGATTTCCCACACCTATTGTATGTGAATTGATTATTGCTGTATTCAAATTTAAAATCACACAGCTATTTAGAATGGAATGTATGAGTGCATGCTTCTAAAAGATTGAGTAATAAACTTTTGTATGGAAAAAGGTTGGGCTTCCATCTGCTTAGTAAAACTATCTTCTTGTAAGAATGAAATACAAATATAACAGGGGTTATAAGCTACAAAAATTTCAGTAGTACAAAGCTTCGTAACTTAGTCCTTCCTTTTCCTATGAAAACAGTGGCAGGTATATTAAAAGACTGAGATTAAATATTAGGTATTGTGCAACTGAACTGCTGAACAAAATTTCATTCAAGAGCAACGGCAGCACCACAATTCTGAAATCTAAGATTCTGATATAGAATAGAAGCAAAATCACAAGTCTGTGATATGTGTTCTTCAAATCGTTCTTTTTTTAAAAATGGTGATTTTTCTGAATTTCCAAACATTGAAAAATGTTTCTTGACAGTACATAGAAGTGAAGTACATATTAGTTATATGCATGCGTTTAAAAAAAATCTCACTTTTATACACACACAATATCTATACATACATACTATATGTATATAGTGTTCAATTTATATTTACTGACAACGAAATAAAAGGAGACTAGTATAGATCTATTTCAAGCTATTTAGCTCTCATCAGCTAGCCAAACCCTTCTGGGATTCGAACCTGGGTTCAAATGAAGCTTTGTGCACATGCTCACCTGCTACTTCCACTTTCAAACAGGCCATGGCCTGGTATTGGGGCATGGCCTGGGGATTGGGGATGCTCGGCTTAGGATATGGCCATAAAGTTAATACATATTACATTTTTTCCAGTAATTCTTCCTCCTCAATTATGTATATAGATGGACATATTCCCTCAGAAGGAACAATGACAATGATTATCTGATAATTATATCAATTAAATTAAGACTATTAGATTTATGATGTTCTGAAGGACAATGAATTTTTAAGCCATTCCAGCAATTTATTTATACAATATTATTATATGCTGTTGATCAAGATCCCTACAGCAAATGTAATAATGTAAATTGTAAGATATTTTTCAATAGATAGGGGACAACATTACTATGGTGAAAACTCATACTAATGGATTAATTTGAAGGAGAGATTTGCATTATTTCTAAAATATAGTACATGAAAGATTACATCATTGAAACATTCACTAGAAATAGTGCTAGCTATTTCTAACCATAGTATAATTCTAACCATAGTATAATAAAAAAGTATTATAATTTTGTAAATAGGCTTCTACATCTCTGGATTAAAAATTACAGAAGCTGGTTATAAAGAATTTTGCCTTCCTTCATGTTATAAATAGTGTTCATTCCTATTATTTAAATTTGTGAGAGATTATTTTTGTGGGGAACACCCTAAGCCTTGATTAAACACATTTATGCTTGGATGCTCATTTTCAAGAGTTCCTGATTCAACAAGAGATATATGAGTGCACATTTCATGCAGATCCCTATAATTGATTGGGTGGGGTGAACATTAGTTTAAATTAAACTTTTCTTTTATCGTCTTATTAATCAAAATGACCAATTCAGCTGCAGATAATCTTGTGTACAAAACACAAGCAAGGTTTTTATTTAAATCACTTCACATCTTTTTATTTACTATGCAAAAATGTAAATGAAAAATAATGGATCAGCTTTTCTACTAGATGCAGGCTCCTTATGTTGAAGTCTGGATTGTGACAGGCCCATACATGTGACTTTCTAGTGCAGGAGTTTTCTTTAACATGGCACAACTTGTTCTTGGCTTAGGTATGAGACGTAGCACAAATGTCATTAAAGACATACTCCATGTAAACAGTTCTGAATCAAAATATCCAACTTTTGAGCCTCATATTAATCTTAAATATTTGAATCATCACATTTTATTTTTAATATGTAAATAAAAAAAGCTTTTTGTGAAAGTTTATTAACCTTTACTTGCATCTGTACTGTGGTGCTTTAAGTAAATTTTAAAAAAACCATTGAAAATAACAGCATTTGGATATTACTGTTTTCAATATTATTAGTTTGAATTCACCACTTAATTCTATCTATGCTATCCTCTTGCATATAATCAGTTGAATTTCTGAGGAAAGCTAAAATCTTATGATACCTGGATTTATTTTGGACCTGTAATAATTGTTTGAATCAAGACATATAAAGTTTCTGATCTTAATTTTTCATCTATCAGTTTAAATGTTCCTCCAACTCACACTTCACTCCTGATGATTTCACATCACTGCAGTTTTCTTGACTCATTTATGTGGGGCTAAAGTAAAAGAAGATATGGGACTCCTAACCTTCTCCAGGCAGAGTAGAATACAAGGCAGATAAAGGCCCAAAAGGAATTTGAGAACCAAGTCATCTTTTAAGAATGAGATCATTGGAGCAAAGGAAAGAGTATAAAACCTGAAAGAAAAGAGGAAAAAAGGAAGGATGGGACAAATGCTATTTCTCTGCTAACAAGCAACAGATGAAGAGGGAAAAATATGATTAATTGTTTACCATTATTGTTTTGATGAGACACAGGATGTTTCAGTGAGAAGTTAAATTGATGTAATTACACCAGAGTAATGGAAGGGAGGGGAAATGTGTGAAGCTCCTACTTTGACCTGCATGGCCTATGCATGGTCTTCAAAATAAGTGAGATTTAATGAAGTCATAACTAAAATTTCCACTGATGTTAAAATACATGGCTATGTTTGAGGGTTATGTAACTCATGACTAAAAATGATAATTGCCTACATGAAGAAAAAATTTGTTTTGATTTATACCAAGCAACAGAGCAATGTTTGTACTATTTGTCAAACAACCTTCAGAATACTTGAAGGTATTCTGGATTATCTAGAAGCTGCAGTTGATACAATAATAATAGTTAAGTTATACCTTTTTGCAAGGTACAATACTTATAAGGAAAGGGCTGCAGTGATTGGCAAATGTTTATCAAACATAATTTATGAAATTGCTCTTAGTATTAAAAACCTAAACTATTTAAAGTTCACTTATCTGAGGGATACCTTTCCTCTTACAAGCCTGTGTGATCATTAATGCAAGAGAGGACTTTTTAAGAATGCTTCTACTCCTTTATCTGGTATATGGAGCATGGCTTCTTTCAGTGTCACCTTCAGTCTGAAGAGTGCACTGAACACAGAAAATTGTGTCTGGTCATGATGAAAGTAAAATTTTTAATGTTTATTAGCTGCCTTAAGTACATGACGGAGTAGAAAGATACAGTAGGATGTAAATCAAATATATAAAAATATATCAGAATTGCATTAATTATAATGATTCTCAGGCCATGGAATGCTCCATCAGAATCAAACAGTAATTATTTTGAGATGTTTCCAAGAATGAGCCAAGATGGAAGCAACTTGAGATTTTCACATACAAATACCTTGGTATTCATCATTAATTGGTTCCGGGAGGCACAAATTCGTTTTCCCCCCATAAGGAATAATATGGTGAGTCACAAGGCAGCTGACACAAACGTGTTCTAGCTTGTGTGTTGAGTACCAAACAAATTATAAGTATTGGAACAAAATGTTTGTGATAAAATTCATTGAGTACCAAATTTGATGAGTTTTAAAGCAATTGAGTACCTAGGTACAACTGTATGTGGTTTCATCATAATTCCATATTCTAAATACCAGATGAACAAGCAAAGAATCATGTAGAAGGAGCAGGACTAATGGATCCTATAGGGAGATAGATCTTTTAGTAGCTGCTCAATGATTTTATTCATTTCTGGAACTCTTAAAGCCTAAATGTGGCTGAAAACCATTAAATTAATGCCTAACATGTCCTGTATTTGAATGTGCAATATCATCGTTCATATATTGATTGGTGCATGATATAATTGAAACAAAACAATGTGTTCTAACTGAATATAAACAAACTATTTTTGGACCTACATTTTTTTTCCTTCTTTCTTCAACACTTTTTTTCTGAATGTTATCCTTCTTGTGATTCAAATTAGGTTGAGCAAACTATCATTCATCTAGCCTAAATCTGGAGTCTGCCTGTATCAGAGAAATGTGTGTGGAATATGTTGGGGAAGTTACTCCCATATGATAAAATAATATTTTTAAAATGAGCTGGCATAATTTGCAACTTGAGCTGCCTTCGCTCGTCAAAAGGAATGCACCCACCAACATACTTCATGGAACAAGATTGGGTTATGTAGAGTCTTAACCTGAAGCATGTGTGGTATGTTCCCTAACAAGCCTGACCTACAGAGACCTGTTTGTGTGGGTGGAGAGAATCCACAAGCACCCCTGTCTAGAGATTCTCCAATCTTAACTTCTGAATTCTCCATGTTCATGTTGTGAAGGTATTAGGCTGGAACCAGAGAATTATGCATCCTTCTTGCCGGCATGGAAACTTAACCAAGGAGAGAAACAACCTGGAACTAAGGAGAAATTTCCTGACTGTGAGAATGATGAACCACTGGAATGGCTTGCCACTAGAAGTTGTGGGGGGTTCCAACACTGGATATTTTCAAGAAGAGACTGGACAGCCATTCATCTGAAATGGCCTAGAGTTTTCTGCATGGTCAGGGGGTTGGACTAGAAGACCTCCAAGGTCCCTTCCAACTCTTGTTATTCTGTGATTCTATGCAGAAAAGAAATCTATTGGTGCTTGATTAACCATCTCTTTGGTTTTTGTGAAAATCAGTATTGCACTGTTTCTGGACAGCTATAATAATCTAGTGGTGGTTTGTTTTGTCAATAACATGACTTTTTATGAAATCTTAAGTCTTATTACTTCCTAGGTTTCAAACAGTATGATAAGAAAAATGTTTAGGTGTGTTCCTGTTTCTAATATGCAACCCTCCCTTCAGAGTTTTAATCTTGCAACACCTTTAGGAATGCTGATCAGTGACTTGACGTAGTGAATTATACTTCAGGTTTCTTACATCCTTAAAACTGTTATGTCATTATATTAAATATGATCCTGCTTTAAATCCATACTCAGACAAGAGGTTTGCCTTGCAATAACTTGCTTTCAACTTATTCCTAACTTTTAGGTTTGTTATGTATATGATACGGAGAAATATAATTTTGGTTGCTATCAATGTACTGCTTTTATATATTTCAGAATTTCCTGAAAACTAATATTGATGAAGCTTTTGGGCATAGCACAATCAGGCCAGCAGCAAATATTATAATGTTTAGAAAGTTTTAAAAATGAACTTGAACAAGATTGACTTTCAATGAAAATGATGAAAGAGATAAATATTTCTTATGCTAGTATAATTAAAATAAAACATAATGAAGACGGTTCAGTCAGTGGATGAGGGCAGATTTTTATTAACCCCAAGTCTGTAAATTTAAAACTTACTAGAGGGCCAGCTTTTTATATGTGGGGAACAATTGCAGCTCAGTTGTTAAATGTTCTCTATGGGATACAATTGATATGTTGATATGTATCCAGAAATTGGCAACTGACACGATGTAAAACAACTAAGATATTAAGTGGACAAAGTGATGTTTACACTAAAAATTCTGCCAGTTGCCAGTTGCTTACAGAACACAATTTAAGATGAAGTATTGAGATATGTACTTGGGGAAGAGAGATACAATTTTATTTAACTGATTTTTATCTTCAATACATTTTTTAAAAAAGATGATAAAAATGGAATAGGAGGAAGAGAAAGGAAGAAAAAGGAAAGAACAACTGCATGGAAATGGATAATGGGGGAAAAAATTGAAGTGGGAAAGAAAAAAAGAAAAGAAAAAGTCCTACCCAAAAAGTTTTTTTTTAAACTTTTTTTTTAAGAAAAGGCAGAAAGGAATTGTTCAGCTACACCTACGTGGCTTCTTTTGCTGTGAGTCAGTTCCCAAATATGGAGATGTCATCTTACATCTTCTAGCCTTGACAAATGTCATTGTACTCCAGTTTGTATACTGTCTCTCTCACTTGTCTTCTGGTCAATGAGTTGGTTAGCAGATTTCCAGGAATCTAGTAATGATGTGAAAGGAATTTTGTTTTAAAGCATTGAGAGTCATCTTTACTACAAGAACGCCTGCTATTTTCCTTGCAATATATCCTGGCTCCTTCCAAATATCATCAATTTTCATAGCAATCTAAATTTCTGATTGCTGTTATTCTATTTGGCACCATCTCCATTTATCGGGACATCTCTTTCTCAGTTTTCAGACTTCTGTGGAGACCACTCTTTTGAAAAATTCACAATTGTTACTCACTGTCTTTCTGCAAGATATTTGCTATATCCATTTTATCAGGTTTCCACTCATGATAATTCACTCTCTAAAATAGTTGCAAATATAAGACCATAAAATCAATAATTTTTATAATTCATATAATCATAATGGCTTCTGCCCTTATGAATGTGACTGGCAATTAAGATATGTGGGAAATATCTTTTTGAAGATGACAATCTATCAAGCCACCCTGAGTCTTTGGAAAGGGGCGGCATATAAATTTAATTAATTAAATTAAGCACATGAGAGAACATTTGCTGGGCTGCATTCAGATTATACACTGCAATCCCTTGAGAACTGCATTTGACTCTATTCTCTCCATGTTTAAAATATCTGTAAAGACACTTGCTTTGGCCACTCTGTTAGTCCGATAATTAATTTCAGTATTAACTTTAACATTTTAAAAAAATGAATACTCAAGTGGAATGCCAGGAATAGACAAAATACCTGTTTTGCATGATAGTTTCCACTCTTGTCATCCTTAATTATGCCGGAAAGATACCTGCTTGGAACCTGAAGCCTTGAAGCTGCATGTAGCAATTGGAACCCTTAGGTGTGGTTCTAGAAAACTCCACAAGTTACTATCAAATGGTAACTTTGAATGTGACGTAAAGAAAACCTATGTAGAATTATAGAATTGGAAGAAGTCTTTTAGACTGTCTAATAATCCAACCCTCCAGTTCAGTACAGAAATCCAAATCCAAAGGTTGTCAAAGCCCTCTTAGACATATCCAATAAAGAGAAACCTATCCCTTCTCCAGGTAATTGGTTCCTCTGTTCAATTATACTTACTATTAGAATTTTCCTCCCAGCCTTCTCTTCTGAAGACTACAATTATCAAATTGCAGTGAGTAAGAACGCAGCTTGCAGATCCAGCATTCGCCTGTACACTTGTTTGGGAGGAGGTCAAAGTAATTCAGATAATTATTATGCAAGTAATTCTGACAATTATTATATATTCTAAGAAAGCATGAGGAAAAGGGATTGCATGAATAGCCCTGCCACCTGCTGGTTCTGCTTCCATCATGCCCAGCAGTCATGTTAGACTCAGGTTTTTGAGGCAAGATAGAAAATATCTTTAACATTATGTTCTCAGTGTTTCAAGGTAGTAAGATCAGCTGTGGAGGTCTTTATAGTCCCACCTGTGATCTGGTTCAAAATATGGTAACTAGGAGTAAGGTTTTCACAAAGGTGACACCTCAACAATGTGCTTTTTCTTGGAAAAAAAATAGGCATGCATGAAATTTTAAATGAGAATTGAAGTCATCCTTGTTCATCCAGGCATTTGCATTGCAGAGTAGCAAGTGATTCAGATTAATGCTGTTTAACAGTTTAACAACTATATATAGCTGTTTACCAATTATATTAATTATCTCATTTTATTGTTAATTATTTTATTGAATAATTTGATATTTTGCATTTCTGCAATGCATTAGAGGAAGAATGAAACAATTGAGAATACCAAAATGAATTTTAAAAAAAATGTTGAGTAGTATTTATGGTGTCTTGAATAGCCAGGATCTTTCCTCATCTGTCTGTCTGTCTGTCTGTCTGTCTGTCTGTCTGTCTGTCTGTCTGTCTAGCTATCTAGCTATCTAAAAATGGCTGTGTGCATGTGTGTGTGTGTGTCTGTGTGTGTGTGTTCCAGCATAACTCTGGAATGCCTTGAGCAATGTCAACCACACTTGGTATACAGATGATTTATTCTCTGGAAGAGAATACTGTGGGGGGTAAGACAATCTAACTCCCCTCAGGCTGTGTGTTCTCTTAAGATACAGCCTGTTGTGCCTTAAAATGGCTTCTACTGTGCAGCACAGTGGAGTTGCCATGGTAACGGCTTCACAGTACTCTACAAGGGGGCTCCCTCTGGTAAGGGAGGAAATCTAACATTAGAAATTATGTTTGGTCCAGACATTTTCAACATTTGATCCAGACATTTGATTATTCTTGAGGACAAATGTATGGCCATGATCAATAAAACATTACTGCAACTTTGTCTGCCTGCACCACTACGAGACCAGCACAACGTAGATTACATATGAAAAAAGAACTACAATATGGAACAGCTTAGTGCATATATCGTGGATAAGAAGCCACTTCTAAATCAAGATCAGAAAAAAGCATACCAAATGATCATGGATCAGCTAGCAAAACAACAAGGTGGTATCATTTTACTTGACGCTTCTGGGGGCACAAGGAAAATATTTTTAACTAATTTAATTCTCACCGAAATCAGGGCTCAGGATGAAGTTGCGTTTCCTGTCTAATACAGGATTGGGATAAACAAATACCCGGGCGATGCCGAGTTATCAGCTAGTATGAAATATTTTAGATGGTACTTGCCTAGTTGCAAATATCTGGTATAAATTTTTCCTCCGAAGTGTCATTGTATATTAAAAACTAATTCCTTACCTGACAAAAAGAACATTAAACATGAAATTCAATTTGGAAGCTACCTCAGATAGCCAAATGAAGCTAGGTCAAGGGACATGTTAGGACAGTTGCTGGCATTGTCTTTATTATGGTACTGTGGCCATTCTGAGTACTTCTACCAGCAACAGACTCACATATTTTTCTGATCCATTCCAGGGGTGGGTTCTACTTACCTCTACTACCGGTTCACAGTGGGAGCGTGCACGCTTCTGCACATGCACAGAAGCTTTTGCACATCTGCAGATCACCCATGATGACATTGTGGGCAGAGCCTCCCGCCGGTTTTACTACCGGTTCTATAGAACTGGACAGAACCAGGAGCAATCCACCACTGATCCATTCCCTTTGCAAAACAGTTGTCCTCACTTGTGCAGGATATTGATATATAAAGCAAAGATCAGATAAAAAGAGAGGATCTGGGGCTCCAGAAAGGGAAGGAGGGAAGGGGGTACCCTGTAAATCTGAAAAAAAAAAAGATGTACCTGCAGGTCCATATATTTCACAGCCCTCAGCAGTGAGATACCAGTATGCATTTGGTAAGGTGATAAAACCAGCAAACTCATCCAGATATAGATGATTCAAGTTTTAACCTGTTTAGTTCTTATGATGCATGAGATATTTCCTGTGGGACATAGTTATAAAGTTTAGTTCATACTTTAGTCATTTAAAAATGCAAATCAAGATTTCACAATTATTCTTGAAATGGGTATATGTAATGTAACAAAATACAACTTTGGCATCAGTTCATACTCAAGTCTTAAATAATACATGCAAAAAATCAGCAAAGGATGTAGAGGTAAGAAATCAGTGGGATTGGAACAGTCCAGGCCTTAAGTACTTCACTAACATAAACTCCACTATTTTTCACCAAAGGATTTTACATTACATAAGGAAAATGTTTGAATAAAAATAATTAAAAGCTACATTAACCTTTATTAAGACTATAAATCATAGTATCAAAGAAATCTCATACTGCTGATTATCATTTCTGATTTTCCATTTATCTTTCTAGAGCGGTTTTTCTCATTGGTCTGTCCTTCTGGCAAGTTAAAACTAGCATAAGGAATGAGCAACTATATGAAAACCTCCCACCCATAAACTGTTCACATTATAGTTTAACATGCCATCAACCATTTATCATAAAACAAATAAGCATTATGGTAAGTATATAAGGAAGTAATATAATGAAATGAATAATAGTTTTTTTTTTTAAATGGTAATACAAATGCTAATCCTGAGTCAAATGACAACATGCTATAAAATGTGAGTTTCAAGTTCCTTTTACTTGTAGGCCAGGTCCAAAGAGGTTTCTTTTACAGATTTAAATCTCTAATTATTACTTCCTCGAGTGCAATTCAGAATTCTTTGCTTCCTTAGCTGACCAAACAAACAAAAGAAACTCTAATGCTCAGTTTGAGTTGAGTTATTGTCACATTTGCAAAACGGTAGCGAAGGTAAGTGAATAGCACTCCTGCTTAGCAGGAATAGCAGAAGATAACCACTATGTAATTTTAAAGTTCTTGACCATAAAGGAAACAAAAATATTGAACTTCACAAAAGTAGTTTTTGTTAAACTCAGAGCAGTGATTCTAAAATTAAACAAAATTTCAACAAAAAATGGAAAAAGGAAAAGCAGAGCTTCTTAAGGCCTATTTTGATTCAGTCTTCTTCAATGAGAAAATACATGGTCCACTTGGAAATTGGGAAGAACAGAATGAGGATTTTCAAACTAACATGATCAGGAAGTATCTATACACAATGAAGTATTTTAGGATATAAGTCTACTTGAACTACATTTGAGAGTATTGAAGGTACTAACCAAAGTTTATTCTTTGAAAAATTCTGAAGAAGGGATGAAGAGCAAACATGAATAGAGAACTAGAGTGAGAGAGAAGAATCTGGCCAGGCTTAATCTGGAGATTAATAAACTCAGAAAACAGTATAGTTCAAACATTTTAAAAGGTGGCATATCAGGGGTGAAATGCTGCTGGTTCGGGCCGGTTCGCCAGAACCGGTAGTAAAAAATACTACTGGTTCGCCGAACTGGTAGTAAAAAAAGTAAAAAAAAAGTTCCGAAGATCAGTTGAGAGACGCGCAATTGTCGGACCTTTTTAAAAAAACTTTTAAAAGCATTTTTAACTACCGGTTCTCTGGAACTGGTAGTAAAAAATGCTTTTAAAAAGTTTTTTAAAAGGTTCTGAAGCTCGCACGCAACAGCTGATTTCCCCCCCTCACTGTTCTACTTACCTTCCCAAGCCTCCTTTTGGTGCATACTGCACATGTGCACGTGCAAAGTGCACACTTGGCATGATGCACGCATGCGCAGCCTGTGAACCAGTGGTAAACCAGTTCAGATTTCACCACTGTGACATGTAGAACAAAAACAATAGTGTCAGAATGGAAGGATAATGGTATTAATCTTAGGCAGATTCCTGCTTTGAGCAGGGATTGGACTCTGTGAACACAATGACACCAACTCTTTGTTTAAAATGCAACATTTATAGTGCCCAATAGAAGTCAGAGGAATACCACAGGAATTATATATATGTACTAAAATCAGTGTTTCTCAACCTTGGCAACTTTAAGACACGTGGACTTCAACTCCCAGAATTTCATGCTCCATAGTCTTAACCACTTTAGCACAGATACTGTTTTCATGATTAGAGAGTAAGATGACTTAAGTCAAACTAATATAATGATTGTCTCTATGGTTAGCTGTCTGCCCTGTAACTATCCTGACGCAGAGAAAAAGCTTCCTTTTGCAAAGTCATATTCTTATTTTATTTGTCCTATAATTGTCCCAATAAAATTGCCTTTCACTGAGTTTGGGAATTTTTTTTTACAATTCTATAGAGACAATATTCAACTGTTAGGATCAGAATTCTCTAGCTGATTTACCATGTTCCTATATCTGATGTGGTCCAGATGGGCTAGACTAGAAATCCAATAATCCACAGCCAATATATTTAATATATGCTAACCATAAATAATGATAGTTTTGTTATATGTGACCGACACATGATTGGCGAAGACTTTGGTTAGAAGACATTTCCATGGATATTTTCCTAATGTCCATGAAAATGACTTATCCATAACTATTTCCTGCTAGGTGAGTGATCAATTAAATTATGCTGGGCCAATTATTTTTATAGAATCAGCATCCATCATTCCAGTGTAGTATTATTTCAAAGGAAAATACTTGTACAATCAGCTTGGTGTGACTGCTAAAGCAACTTCAATGTTACATTTGGGAAAATAAATTACTTCAAGTTAGTTAGAAGTCCATCAGGTGGTGACAGTATTGTACTAATAAAAATAAATATTTATGTCAGGGTATCTCTGTAATGTAATTCTGTGTGGTTAGAAGAAGCAATGGTAAAAATGGTCAGAAACCAACAAAGAAAACATTCCATTTAAATTTATTATAGCAGTGTTTTAGCAAGTAGTTTATTGGCTTTGGAAATGCCCACTCTAAATGGTTAATCATAAACAAGTGAGACTTGTTTGCAGTTAAATGAAGCTAAGATAAACTTCCTGGTGTCTTCTGGAGCATTCATTAAGCTAATATTCATAGAAGTTCCACTGAAAAGTTAGCTGTTTCCAAATCCATCAGAAATCATATTAAAAAGAACCCTCTAATGAAAACAGCCTTTCAGGAAAAAGTCGCTTGCAAAATTTAATTAATATAGAAAACAGACTTATCCTATTACAACAGTTCTGCAGCTAACACATGATCCTAGGCAAAACCACTCTGGTTTGAGGTGTTCATACATGCTCAGAATCCCATATTGTTCTCAAAGGCATTTGAAGGGAGAAGGTCAGAAAAATTAAGATGGCCACAGTAACTGAAGAAGCAAAACTCTTTCTCATGAGTTACAGTTACAGCAGTGGTGGGTTGCTACCGATTCGCCCTGGTCAGGCGAACTGGTAGCGGCAGCAGGAGGCTCCGCCCACCCGCCCGGATGCTTCTATGTATGCACAGAAGCTTCATGCACGTGCGCATGTGTGAACGCACCCATGAGCGAACTGGTAACAAAGGATTTTGAAACCCAACCCTGAGTTACAGCTTCCATCCTGATTTTTTTTTTTTTTTACTCTCTGCCTGATAATGCTCTTTTTGTTCTTTGAGTTCAGATTGCTGCAGGGTTCTTTTTATAGTTAAACTTTTACAAAATATCTTACTATGCAGATCAATACTTTCAAACAGCCACATGATGGCAGTACTAGTTCATGTATGCTATAGTTGGAAAACTACAACCACAATTTAAAAACAAAAAAGTGCTGTCACGTGAACAAAATAAAACAAATGTATATAAGATTTTAATGAAATAGTTGTCGGTCCAAATGGAGCAGAAAACCATGTTGCAAAATTTTGGGCACACAAGCATTAGAACTATATATCTGGACTATAAATATTTATAATGTCCTCTAAATGTCAACAACAAAATAGATTTTAGATACTTATTGTTATCTAGTGGTTGCCCAGAGTTTTGAGCTGAGGTATGAAAGTCCTACAAAAGATTCCACCTGGCAAGTAGACTCAATTTCTATTGAGGTATAGACTATATGTTTGTTTACGACTTTCTTTTGAGAGGTTTTATTATCTTGTGTTGAAGCATTTTGGGCACAAATATCAATAATTTTATATTTTGAATGAAGAATATATAAAATTGAGAGGGTTCATTAAACTGTAGTTTCTGGACATAGAAAATCTGTAGGATACTTTCAAGGAAATAACAATATCACTTAGACTTCTATACTGCTTCACAATGCTTTACAGCTCTCTCTAAGCAGTTTACAGAGTCAGCATATTGCCCCCAACAATCTGGGTTGTCAACCAAACTTGGAAGGATGGAAGCAGGGCTGAAATGCTCCCGGTTCAGACCAGATCGCCTGATCCGGTAGCAATGGCGATGAATGGAGAACCAGTAGCAAAAATCCCTGCCCCCCTCCCCCGAAAGAGCCAGCTCCGAGTTTACTGAAACTGTTCCAGTATTGTGCATCAATTCCGGTATCAAATGCAAACGTTGAACGAATTTTCAGCGTCATGAGAAATTTGTGGACAGACGAACGTAACCGACTGCTTGTACCATCAGTTCAAAGTGAACTTTGTATATTTTTTAATATTTCTCAACATTGTACTGAAATTAAAGAATTATTCCTTAAACACAAAGAATTGATCAAAGCTGCGCAGTCAAATAAAAAATACAGAACGACAGCAAAGTAAAATGTAATTTAATATTTTACATATTATTATAATATATTTGATGTTCTGAATTTTAAGTAAAGTTTTGAAATGATTATTTTAATACGTGTTAAAATGTTTGTAAGAAAATATATAATTTAATTGTAATTTTTTGTTAATTTTTTTTACTACTTAACAACCCCCCCCCCGCTTGTCCGCTATTTTTTGGAAGCAGACCTGGCAACCTTATGGGTCAACCTTGAGCTGGTGACAATCGAACAGCTGGCATATATACATATATACAGTATTTTTAAAAAAACATTTCAGTTGGAAGGCAAAAAACATTATGTTAATACAAAAATATGCAAAGGATTTTGATCTGGAGAGAACAAAATTTGATGAGATATAGTCTGCTTTTCTAGTGTAAGAAAAAGCTGTAGGTATATGCAACAGCTGTGCAAATTTGATATTTAAAAGAAGTTATCTTTCAATGGCCATATGATGGCAGCATATGATGCTACAGTGTGAGAATCAGCCCTCCAAACCAGTTAGGATGCAAATATCACTTATAGTGGTACTGGAAATGCTGGACTGTATTACTACTTGCAAGAAACTGCAATGATATCTTGATACGTACAAAGAATAAATGATATAATAAACAAAGTCATATAATGAACAAACATCAATTAAACCTAAAAGAGGAAGAGAAAATTTAGGGATAGTTTTATGAAAATCTAACACTATTTTGGAAATGGCTAAAAAGTGCTAAACAAGAAATTTTGCAGAGAGAATGAAATGAAAATAAAAGTCTCCAGAGTGGTATAGGATCTCCTGCTCAAGCAAGGTTTGGACTAGAAGACCTCTAAAGTTCCTTCCAACTCTTGTTATTCTGTATTCTGTAAGTAGCACTTTTTCAACACCATCACAAGTTTGAACTGTCACTGAATGAGTGATTGTTAAACAAGGACCGCCTGTAAAAAGTATGTTGCCTGCAGGACAAAATATAAGTTTGTCAAAAGAAGCAAAAATTGATATCTGTAAGAAGAATCTTCTAACCACTTTTATATATGAAAGTGAGTGTTGTGTATTTATTTATTTATTTATTGGTTTGATTTATATGCTGCCCTTCTCCGGAGACTCAGGGCAGCTTACAATGCATTAAGCAATAGCCTTCATACTTTTGTATATACCTGCTTAGTAGGGCTTTCAGGGCCCCTAAGTGGCATTCTTTTTTTTATACAAAGTCAACTTATTGTCTCCACAATCTTGGTCCTCATTTTACCTACCGAAAGGATGGAAGGCTGAGTCAACCTTGAGCCTGGTGAGATTTGAACTTGCAGTAATTGCAGGCAGCTGGCGCTACTTAACAGCACTTTAGTCTGCTGCACCACCAAGGCTCTTGTATGTCAGTAGAAACATAAAAGTTGAATGCAGTGGCAAAGAAGCACTTATGGAGTCTATGTGGTAAAGCAAAATCAAGAAGAGTCAAGAATGAATGGATGGTGAATGACTATTTATTTAATACAAAATGAATGACCACTATGAAAAAGGTATTGTGATATATGTGAAATAAGTTGCTGCAAAGTGTCATGTCTTGTTTTTCATACCTTTTACATAGATTCTTGGCTTGCTATTGTATTTGTATAACTTTTTTTAAAAAAAATTCTTCTATTCAATCTTGACACCTGGTGACTGCCTGGCAAATCTCTACGGTTTTCTTGTCAAGATTTTTGAAACTGGTTTCAGAATTGGTTTGATAGAGAGTGACTGGTCCAAAGTCACTCAACTGGTTTCATGCCTAAAATAGGACTAGAGTTCACAGTCTCTTGGTTTCTAGCCTGGGGTCATGACCCAACCAGCACACCAAAGTGGCTGCCTTGCATAACTTTTTGTAATAGTTTGTACCAGTGGTGAAATGTAAAATTTGTTACTACCAGTTCTGTGGGCGTGGCTTGGTGGTGGGGATAATGTGACTGGGTGGGTGTGGCCAACTTTTTTTTTTAAACTTTTAAAACCATTTACTTTTAAAACCAATGCTTTTAGAAGCCTCTGACAATCAGGCAACTCAGCTGGGATCAGCAGAAGTTTTTAAAGGCATTTTTTTTTCTACAGCCACTTCGGCAAAGAGGTTGCAGAAAAAAATGCTTTTAGAAGCCTCTGACGATCCCAGCTGAGCCATGCGATTATCAGAGGCTTTTAAAAAAAAACTTTTAAAAGCACTTTTTCGGCCAAAGAGGTTGTAGAAAAAATGCTTTTAAAAGTAAAAAAAAAGCCTCTGATGTTCACATGGCTCAGCTGGGCATGGGGGAGGGGGGGCCCAAGGATTTTTGCTACTGGTTCTCTGAACCACCTGCCGCCTCTAGGGTTCTAGGAGGGCGAAAATGGCCTCCCCAGGCTCCTGAGGCCTGAAACGGGCCCATTTCCAGCCTTCCCAAACTTCCAGTAGGCCTATTTTTTGCCCTCCCTGAGCCTCTGCTCATACCCTGCATTTACCTGCATCCAAAACGGGCCGTGTGGGGACTTCTGGGCAGGGCAGGGTGCGCAGGGCCAGCCAGAAGTGGAATGGGCAGGGCCAGCCAGGAGTGGGATTTGGGGGTCTGAACTTCACAGAATCTTAGCTAGAAGTTCTCCCGAACCAGTGGTGGGTTGCTCCTGGTTTGGCCTGGTTCAGCCAAGCCGGTAGTGGTGACGATGTGACATCACCAAACTGGTTCTCTGTGACTGGGAGCTGGGCCCATCTGCCTGCACCCGCTTTATTCCTGCCTTTATTTCTTGGTTTTTAGCCCAGCTGATAGGCACAACAGAGTGGATTGCCGCACCTCAGCTGGCCAGAAACCTAACATGATCACACGCAAAGCACGTGCGCGAAGAAAAGCGGTAGTAACATTGTTTGGAACCCACCACTGTCCCGAACCCCTGTGAACCCCCAGCAGCCCACCCCTGCCCAGTGTCCTCCTGAAAGATCCTTTGAAATGAAAATAACAGGACCTTTTCATTCATGGGAATGAATGAATCTCCTTTTAGAAATCATGTGTACTGAAAAGATCCATAATCCCCAATATAATTTTTTTAATAAAAACACTATAAATTTTATTTACCTTCATAGAGAAACCTCGAAAATCTCCTCTGTTGCCTCCTCCTTCACTGCTTCTATAACCTCCTTCATTCTGTTGTGAATGAAGTGAAGACATTGAAACGATTTTGAAGTATTGAAAATCCCCAAGTGTTGAATATCCCCAATTCACCCCAAAGTGAATTATCTACCCCAATTTTTTTTGAGCAATCATACTGAAAAATTAAAAATCCATATTTATATTGAGAACAAGCAATTGAAGTAAAAAAGATACCTCTATTTGAAACCAGATATCTCTTTTGGTGACATTTACATCTTCCTAGTTTTAAAGCCACATCACTCATTTTAAGTTCTCGGTTATTTTTTGTGCCACAGAGATCATTGTATTTTGATATCTCTTCCAGTAATTCATTGACTGATTCAAATGATTTGGAGAAGATGGGGGGTGGGGGGTGGGAGGAAGTCTTCTGCAAGTTGGAATATCCCTAAATATACCTAAACTGCTGTTGTTGCTTTTATAAGAGGCTTTTGATTATGCAAAAGGAATATAGTTTATAATGGTATCAGCAATCAATGGCTGGCAAACTATGGTTACAAATGTTAGAAATTATTTTGTTTGTCTATACCTCAAAAATAATACATAATCATATGTGAAGCTGTCTTTGATTTATCCTATGACTATATAAAACTGATGTTTCCTTTTTCATCAAATGTCTAAAGTGGCATTTGTCAGTACATCTATTATTTCTATTTAAGGCCTGAAATGCGAAAGTTATTATATCCAATGTGTACAGAATGAAGAGTATATCCTGTGCTTTTCTCATTGTTTATTGTTCTGCTTTCCAAAGGCCTATTGGTCCTATCAAGTTTTTGTGAGATTTTTATGTTGATACACCAATTTAAGATACCAAGGAAATTCTCCCATCATCATTTCACTTGACTTCCCCCTTGACGAAATCTGGACAGTATCATTGTATTTACCTGAAAAAAAAATACCACAAGCCCCCAGTAAAATCCTCCTATTTGTAGGTCATAAAGAGATATGACTGAGAAAAGGAAGTTATAAATGTTCAAGTGCAATGTTGCTTAAATGTTTTTTTCCTCTCGGGAACTCTTCCTACTTTTAAAAATTATATAAGATTCCAAAAGAGCTTTTGTTTGTTCAAGTTATATTTATTCACATTTATCATCTTAAAAATAGATGTATTTGCTGCCATTACCACTTCTTCTGATTGTTTGTTGGGATTTTAATATTATATTTACCATAGGCTGGCAAATAATTTTGATTTTATGGATCATTGAAAGAGTCTTGGGGGAACCCCAGAGTCAGACAGACCACATGTAAGAAAGCACTATTTCTAAACTCTCCATGTTTAATTGCATGTCCTGCAATCATCTGATAAAGAAAATAGGTACTTCTTCCATGTCTTTTCTCTTAGTTACTTATACTCATTTTTTACTTTCAAATAGTACTACAATTTTTCCTACCTGGACAAAAAGAAAACTATTTAAAAATTCTTAAGTTTTTTAAAAACTCTTGAATAGTTTAAATAGAAGACTTATTATGTATGAAAAATGTAGACAAATTTGGGGACCTGGAGACACATTTACAAAGTTGAGACATATCAGGAGCACTCTCACAAAAGGGCCAACATGCAGGATTTTGCATATATGCCAAATGACTGTCATAGTGATATGGTCATCCATAAAACATCAATTTAGTTAATAGCCAGTTGGAAAGGTTGCTCCATTTCTACTACTTTCTCTAATTTGAAGAATTCTCTCTACCACCTTTCCTTTGTTTGCTCTTTTTGTGACTAAGTAGGTATTTTCCTAAAGTAGCAGGCAGCATCTCCTCATCCTTTTTTTTTTTTTTTACTAGGAATACCCCAGTAGTTTACAGGAGGCCCAGAAACTTTTGGGAAATAAAGATAATGCAGAAGGGCTTTTGCAGCTTCCTACATTCTCAGGGTTTTGCTTGTTTCTTTGTTTTGAATCTAAATAATGTAAAAACTATTTTAAATTTAAAAATTTTAAAAACTATAAGAATCTAAAACATAAAAGTCAGACACAGAATACGGTATGTGGTGAGCCTCAAGGGAAATGACCTTATGAACTAAGTTGCTGATTTGTGAAGGAAGTGCCAATATATCATACTTAGACTTAGTTTTTTTAAAAAAAAAAAATCTGCAGCTTGTCCATCTTCAGGGGATTTTGTTTCATTATGACCTCAGGTCCTTCCTCTTCTTTGAATCAAGAACTTCATTATACTACAGACGGCGTAATTGAGATATATAAAGCCAGAATTGTGACTTCCTCTTCTAAATATGCAATTGTTTTCCTTTGTTGTAGCCTAATCGCTGAAGAAGATATAACATGAAACTGAAGTTTCAATTTTTTGAATGGCAGGACTGAAATAAATTAGCCATATCTATAGTAAGGAAATATTTTGGAATGCACCCAAAATTTTATCATCTGTATTTTGTGGATTTCTAGGTCAGTGATGCACCTATCAAAGATAATATCTGGAAAATAGAGGTATGTGAAATAGTCATCATTAGGTAAGTGCAAGGCAAGCTTCTACATGGAAGGAAATACCAAACAAAGATTTTTTTTCTGAATAACATTGTATTGAAATTACTGTGAAGTGGCAAAGTGGCATATGATAAATTATATATAAAATGTACATTGTGTTTTATAAAAACGAGTTTTTCCTGAAACTAGTAGCATGTTGACAGCATGCCACATTGAATACAATGACTCTTACTTCTGTGGTCACTTGAACAGGATTGCAACATAAGTGTGTTTTAGACTTCTTGATCACAGGGACGTTTATTTTAAGTAAACATGCATGAGATTACATTGACTAACAAAACTCTTAATTTTCTATTATGCTGATCTTACTAAGTATCACTTTTTTCAAAGTAGCCACAAAAGTGAATCTCATGTAGCAGCCTTTGGAGGAGGAATCTTAACAGCAACAGTAGTGTTAGGTATGAACAAACAAGTTTTGATGGGTAAGGAGCACAATTGTTTCTTGGAGACCAATGCCCGCAGAGTGAATGGGGCTATTCCAGACATAAAGAATGAGAGTTGTTTTGGGGATGAAAGTTTGTAATAATCCTGTTTGAGGACTTATATTGCCAGTCTCATTTTTTTCCTCTTTTTCAACAAGGCTCAAAACTGCCGTCAATTTTCAGCAGTCACGGTCCGAGATAATTCCAAAGGCCACTAAAAGGGGATTTAGGGCCTCCAATGGCCCTGGGACTGCAGGTTGCCCATTTTTGGCATAGGAAACAAGCTAATTCTGCTCCTGTTTCAATTCAAATTGATCAATTTAATAAAAGGAAAAACTTGGTTAGATTAGGATTAGGATTAGGAATTCCAGAGCCTATTGCAATAGTCACTTCAGCCCTTCCTCAGTTTAGGTTACCTTGACTATAAGGTGACTAAGTAAATAAGTTCAGCATTATATGCTCAAACCAAAGACCCAATTTTATCAAGGTTATTTTCCAATGTATTTATATGACATCCTGCAGTTTCCATTGAAAAATGGGAGACTGATTGGCACCCCTGTGCATATTTTTTGGAAGACAAGATGACTAATTAAAATAAATTTGCCCTGCATACTTGCTGCATTAGGATGTGACCCACAGTGTCTTAGTGTGTGCTATAAATTATACAACTCATTTCTGCATTATCAAAAAAGAAGAAAAATAGAATGCAGATTTGCATTTGATTGTATAGACATAAATTTAGAAATAATGATGACATTTTCATGAATACAATTTATATTATAATAGCAGCAAGGGTTGTATCAAGATGATTCATGTATTCTATAGATTCATATATGTATTCTGTACAACAAAGGTTGCATCGTGAGGATTCATGTATGTATTCTGTAGATTCTCAGTAGACTGCCATGGCTCTTGCTTCACCCTTTTAAATGGTCATGCTATCCATAGAAGACAGGGCTATGCTAGACAGAATTCTGGCCTGACAGAATGCTTGCATTAAAAAAAATGGAGCTGAACAATGTCCCAAAGGTGCTTTTTCAAGAGGTAACTGGACTTTCTGGTTTTTCTTTGAAGATGTTTCACTTCTCATCCAAGAAACTTCTTCAGCTCTGATTGGATAGAGGGGAATGGAAAGAATGGAGCCGAACATGAATTATTCTACTTGGCAAGGGTGGTTTCCATCACTGCTTACAACCTTCCTCTAAATAAAGGTTTTTTTCCTTAGAGAAGAAGAGTAATGGGAGTAATGCTAAATGGTTGGCCTTTGCATTTGAGACAAGGCAGGGTATATAGAAACATTAAAGAACTCTTAATTCCTTTTTATATGAATATTAGGTCTTAGGGCAAATGGGGTGAGATCAGTGGTGAAATCCAATTTTTATACTACTGGTTCTGTGACTGTGGCTTGGTGGGTGTGGTGTGGCTTGGTGGGGATGGCTTGGTGGGCAGGGCAGGGGAAGGATACTGCAAAATCTCCATTCCCACCCCACTCTGGGGCCAGCCAGAGGTGGTATTTGCCGGTTTTCCAAACTGCTCAAAATTTCCAGTACCGGTTCTCCAGAATCTGTCAGGACCTGCTGGATTTCACCTCTGGGAGAGATTAATTTGTATGGCAGAGAGCCACAGGCCTAATTGAACTACACAGGCTGGGCATTAATATGTGCTGTACCTGATCAAATTTGAACTTTTGCTATGAATTAATATTTACATTTAGGGAAAAGAGTTTGGAGATGGAGCATAGTGACAGTTAGTGAGATTTAACATGTAGGATTTGATTTTGACTTGACTGTGGCTGAAATGTAAAGTGTAACTGCACACAAATGAATCACCAAAAGAGAAACTACCAAAGGACCCAGACATGAATAAGATCATTTGTTTAAATAGTTCTGAGTTCAGTAGATAAAAACTGACTGTATGGTTAAATGCTCTAGATAATGTGCAGCCAAGCACTGATTAGGATAAATGGTTAGGTTTCAGGTAGGATTCAATATACTGTTAGGTCAGGGGTGCCAAACTGGTGGCCCATGGGCCAGTTGTGTCATGCGCAGGTCATGCCCACCCTACTCTGTGAAGGGGAAAAACATTGTGATACTTCACGTGACAGCAACGTGATGCTATGAGTTTGAATACCTGTGTTTTAGATGTTCTTCAATAGCACTTAAAAATATTTTAATTCAGATGACAGCATCTTGAACATAAATATTGTTTTCATTAATCTGCTGGCAATGTTATTTAGAAGTTCTAGCAACAGAAAAAATAGGGAAAGGAAGATGGATCTTACAAATGAATTTGGAGAAGTTTTGGAAGGAAAGAAACCCTTTGGGAAAACTGCTTATTTTTGCAGAAAGTATTTAATTAAATGTCCCATTGCTATGTGAATATTAAATGATGGAGACAGGTCTTGGGAATATTACTTGGGAAGAGTTTGATTCTGTGACCCCCGAAGGCATGGACAGGATACTGGGCAGACTGAGTGCGGTCACATGTTTATTGGACCCATGTCCCTCCTGGTTGGTGCTGGCCTCTCGGGAGGTTACACGAGGCTGGCTCCAGGGGATTATAAATGCTTCTTTGAGTGAAGGTGTTTTCCCCGCCACCTTGAAAGAGGCGGTGGTGAGGCCTCTCCTCAAGAAGCCTTCCCTGGACCTGGCAGTGTTGGCTAATTATCGTCCAGTCTCCAACCTTCACTTTGTTGCGAAGGTTGTTGAGAGTGTGGTCGCGCGACAGCTACCTCGGTACCTGGATGAATCGGCCTATCTAGATCCATTCCAGTCGGGCTTCAGGCCTGGGTACAGCACGGAAATGGCATTGGTCGCATTGGTTGATGATCTTTGGAGGGCTCAGGACAGGAATTGTTCCTCTGTCCTGGTCCTGTTAGATATCTCAACGGCTTTTGATACCATCAACCATGGTATCATGCTGCACCAGCTGGAAGGGTTGTGGGTGAGAGGCACCGTGTTGCGGTGGTTCTCCTTTCTCTCCGACCGGTTGCAGTCTGTGTTGACAGGGGGGTAGAGGTCAACCTCGAGGTCCCTTGTATGTGTGGTGCCACAAGGATCAGTCCTCTCGACCCTTCTGTTCAACATTTATGTGAAGCCGCTGGGCGAGATCATCCGTGGTTTCGGGGTGAAGTACCACCAGTACGCTGATGACACCCAGCTATACATCTCCACCCCAGACCACCCCAATGATGCCCTTGAAGTGATGTCCCGGTGGCTGGAGGCCGTGCGGATCTGGATGGGGAGAAATAGACTCAGACTCAACCCATCCAAGACCGAGTGGCTGTGGTTTCCGACGTCCCGATATAGTCAGTTGGTGCCATCACTGACTATTGGGGGCGAGTCGTTGGCCCCCACAGATAGGGCTCACAACTTGGGTGTCCTCCTGGACTCACAGCTGTTTTTAGAGGAGCATTTGACAGCCGTGGCCGGGAGGACTTTTTATCAGGTCTGCCTGATTCGCCAGTTGTGTCCCTTTCTGGATCGGGACTCATTACTTACGGTCACTTATGCCCTCGTCACCTCACGCCTGGACTATTGTACTGCTCTCTACATGGGGCTCCCCTTGAGGAGCACCCAGAGGCTCCAGCTGGTCCAGAATGCGGCCACAGGGTGGTTATGGGAGCGACGGGGCACTCCCATGTGACCCCCCTCCTGCACGAGCTGCACTGGCTCCCGGTGGTCTTCCAGGTGCGCTTCAAGGTTCTGGTTACCACCTTTAGAGTGCTCCATGGCTTAGGACCAGGGTACTTACAAGACCGCTTCTGCCACCAGTAGCCTCCCACCTACCAGTACGCTCCCATAGAGAGGGGCTCCTCAGGGCGCCATCAGCCAAACAGTGTCGACTGACAGCCCCCAGGGGGAGAGCCTTCTCTGTGGGGGCACCTGCCATCTGGAATGAGCTCCCCCCAGAGATACGGAGGATCCCAGATTTACGCACTTTCGGCCGCACCCTCAAAACATTTTTATTCCAGCAGGCTGGTCTGGGTTGACTTTAAATTTGCTTTTAAGTTTTTATACAAATTGGATGTTTTTAAATTCATTTTGGGCCAAAATTATTTAATATATTTTTAAATGGTTTTTAACTTTTGTATATGTATTTTTACCCTGTGGCTGTTCACCGTCCTGAATCCTTCGGGAGTAGGGCGGTATATAAATTAAATTAATAAAATAAAATAATAATAATAAATACTGAATTTCACTGGAAATCTCTCTCTGTCTCCCTCCCTCCAACCCTCCCTCCATCCCCCCCTCTCCTTGACTTAATGATGTCAATGGGAGTACAGTGGGTAATCTAATAATGTTAAATGATGGATGACAATGCCATATAGACCAATATTTTCTCTCTTTTTTTCTAATTTTCTAATTTGGATAGAATTCTTTGTTTTTCAAAATAGTATTAAGCTTATTTTGGTATACTGTAGTTTTCATATGGTTTTTAATGAAAAGTGGCAACAAAATTCAGGAGTTTCTGGAGATGGAGAAAAATTGGACTACAGGTCTTCAGAATCGGGTACCACTTCTTTTCTTTTTAATAAGTGAAATGATTTTTATATCTCTATCAGGCATTGCAAGACAGTTTGGAATCTGTTCTGTTTCTACCATTCAATTCAGTTATTTTTCATCTTGAATATTTCTGAATTCAAGCAGGATGCAGATTATCTTTATTTTGTTCACTTTGATACATGGTGAGTAGTCAGAACTTTTATCTCCTTAGCTTTTTCCTCACATGTTAGGAAAGAATGACACTAATGATCCAATCAATGTTCATTCAGCAGTTAGATGTAGGATTCTTACAAAAGGAGCTATCAAAAGGTGCAATATATTCAGCCATTTCCTTCTTAACTGATTTTGACTGAAAGGAAAACTAGTGGAAGAACAAGTAAGGAAAAAAGATGGATTGACTGGACAATTCTGTGAACAAGACAGGTTCATAGCATCCTTAAAACAGCAATTGTATGTGTGTGTGTGAAGCAACTCCCAAACTAATTTTTGGGGTTCATTTTTTGGTTAACTTTTCTATGTATATCAACCACTCAATATTTTATTTATGTATTTATTTATTATTTATATAAATAACTCAAGGCAGCAACTCCTATTTTCCCCACATCAAGAACCATATGAGGTAGGTTGGGCTGAGAGAGAGGGACTGGCCCAAGGTGGTCTAGCTGGTTTTTATAACTAAGATGGGACTAGAACTCACAGTCTCCTACTTTCTAGCCAGGTGCCTTAATCACTAGACTGGCTAATTTATGGACTAAATTCTTAATCAATATAGCTAATACATTGCTACTATTTCTAGACTCCACCTCAGCTTTCATTCTTCTTAAACCAGTTCCTATAAGTTTGAATGTTTATTTTAATATTGAAGAAAATGGCTCTTTGATTTTTCCAGAAGTGTATATTTACATTAAAGAATCTGTAAATAAAGCAAGATTTAGCAAACTATAATTTGTTTTCTCTTGGATATTCTTAAATAATTAAATATTTGTTAGTTGATTATCTTTTAATGTATTAATTAGTGATATTTAAATAAATATGCATATTACTATAATTTCTTGTCTTGATGATAGAATGAAAGAAGTGTTGCAATAATATAGAATAATCCCACTGACTCCAGTACTACTCCAGTACTTACTGTCAAATAACTGTAATAAACAAAATATGTTCTATCCATTCATGATTACTAAGGTTTTATCTGATTTAACTGGATCTGGGTTAAGATGATTAATTTTCTTTCAAAGACTTTCTTGTAAATCTTGTATTTATCTTTCTCTTCTTTTTGGGGGGAATAATATGCTGACTGCATTCCTTCTTTTTCTTCAAAATAGTTTCAAGCACATTATATGGACCAATGCTATTGATACGTCATGTTGGTGGATCAGTGACAATCAAATGCTATTATGTACCCACATCAGTGAATAGGCATGACAGAAAATTTTTGTGCAAGGAATTGCCATATAAAAGCTGTCAGACTATCATTTCTAGCAGTGGTTTCATTGATCAAAATTACAAAGAAAGAGTGTCAATGTACAACAACCCTCAACAAGGGATTTTGCAAGTGACAATAAGAGAACTGAAAAAGACAGATTCCAGTTATTACAGATGTGGCATTGGCAAGACATATAATGGTTTATATGCTAAAGTGAATTTAACTATTTTAGAAGGTAAGTAAATATCATAAATGTATTCTTCTCCAAAGAGTATATGTGTGTACCCTACTGATGGCTTATACTAAAATATTATAAAATTAAGTAGTAATAATAGAGTTACCCTGTTTCCCCCAAAATAAGATATCCCCTGATAATAAGCCCAATCGGGCTTTTGAGGGCATGGCAATAAGGCCAAGCGCTTATTTCAGGGTTCAAAAAAATATAAGACAGAGTCTTATTTTCAGGGAAACACAGTAGTATTACCAATACTGATCCTATTATTTTGTGTATAATCAACTTGATTTTGGATTACATATGGATATCACTTGATTCAAAGAAGGGAAAGGAACAATTTTATATAAAATAAGCAACTTCTTGAGTAGGTGCTCTGCCTTTTAAGAAATTATTTTATACAAAATTATAAATTCCTTTACACTCTCTGCACCAAGTGACATCTATATTTAACCATGCTTATATACTAATGATTGCAATGGTAAAGTTACACATTTGAACTGTATGTATGTGTATCACTAGACTTTTGTAAGTACAGTCCACAATGCTTCAAGGGACATTTTTCTTTTTTAAAAAGACACTTTAAAAAGATAAGTAATTCAGGAAGAGAAGTGTAGTAACTAAAACACATAAAACACGTTTCTTGCTATGTTTCAAATCAAATGCATTCTATGTGACAGGCAAGTGTTATAGCCACTGTGATGATGAGAAAAGACTGCTGTAATACTATAGGTGTAGAGGAAAATGAGGAAAAACAGGGAAAATACAAGAAAAGTATTTTTATTTTAAAGCTCTTGTTGTGCATGCATATATGTGTATGCATATATTTTCATGCTTTATCTTTGTGCATATGACTTTAACTTTGTATGCAAGTTTTATGTACGATACACATACACATATAACAATATTTATCTCCAGTAAGACCAACAAATAGAAAGCAATATTTCCACTTCCTTTTTAATAGGACCCAGAAGTAGAATAATTGTGAAGATGCAGTAACTGGTAGTTTGGTCTGGATACTTTGCACATTGTTTCTCAGGATTAGACTCAGCCTAGTTTGGACACAGGGCAGGCCCAATTTTACAGCATAGCTATGGCCACATTGGTTGTTGTCTGGAGGTGAGAATTCTCTTTGATGGCACCTCAGATCTGAAAGTTCTTTCCCAGAGGGTTGTGCCTGGAGCACAATATATTATTTATTACATTTGTATGCCCATCTCAAATACACGACTTAGGACATGTAACAATGATACATACACAAAAACTGTAAAAATACAGAGCAACCAAGAAAAAAGACAAAACATGAATCAATCTCTCAACACAACTACCAAGCGGACTCCATCTGTACTTGGAGGGTCCAAGGTCAAGCATAGAGCCAAGATTCCAAGGCCTTATAGAAAGCCAATAGGGGGTGGTGGCAATCTAATCTCCAGATGAATGATATTCTGCAAGACGAAACCATAGCAGAAAAGGCTAGCCCACACACCTGATACTGCCAGATTGGATAGGATGGGCAGAAATGATTGCGATGAGACAGTCCTTAAAAATGTAAAATTAAATGTGGCAGTATGTAACTAATAAAGTTATTAAAAAGATATATTGAGGGGCTTCCAGTGGGACAGCGACATCGCCAGACGCTTCTTTTTGAAGCGCCAGCCCAGGGCTCCGTAGAACCGCAAAGAACAGCGACTATCAGCTGTCTTGCGGTTTGAAAACTTTCCCCCTGGTATGAGGGGGAAAAGTGAGTAGACGGGTGGGGTAGAGCTCCCTGAAAGTGCCGGATTTCACACATAATCTGGCGCTTGAAGATGAGAGCTCCCCGTTAAACCTGTCAGTACTCCGGACCCTGGATGCCTCTGCTTTGCAGAGCTAGATGTCGTTAACCATTCCAGCACCAACTTTAAACAGATATTTTTTGAATCGAGCTGGCGGAGCACAAGCAGTATGAATTAAACAGCAAGTATTTTTTTTTCCTTTTAACTCCAAAGATTTACTTTCTTTAAAAGATTCTTCCTAAGCTGAAAGTGAAAGCAAGATGGCGTTTGAGTTTTAACGGGGCGTGAAGAAGTGAAAGCTAAAAGTAATTATTGACAAGCCCCTGTTTGAAATGTAAAACTCCTTTTTGAAAAGTGGATGTAATAAGAAAGGAATAATAATAATTGAAGCAGCAATACAAATTACAAATTGTAAAGGATTCCCTTTTTTTTTTCTTCTTGAAACTCTTTTTTTCTTTTCTCTTCCCCCTTTTTTTTCCTGTCCTTCTGGGAAGGAAGAAGGGGGGCAAGATGGCTGGGCTTTTTGAAAGTAAAGGAGGGTTATTTAACCCTCAATGGTCTGAATTTGAGGAAGCTTTGAGTTCAATTACCTCTGCTTTATTGAAAAGAATTGATACTATATTTCAAGTTTCTCAAGCTGGAAATAATGAAATAGATGGAAATACTGAGTTGCAATCTAGCAGTGGGGGATTGAATGAAGAGTTGGAAGATGCAAAAAAACAACAACAGATTATAGCAGATTTTACTGAGGAGAGAAAGATGAATGTTGTGCAAAATAAGGAGCAAGATAAAACTCAATCTGCACTTAAAGAGTTGTTTCCAGAAGAAGCTACATTTCTGCAAAAATTTTATAATATGCAATCCCAAAAACCGCAAAATTTTACTGGAGCTAAAAAAGGCAGAGGGATCAAAGTTAAGAAGAAAGTTCGTAAAAAGGAAAAGAAGAAAGACTGGAGAAATGGAAAATAACCCTGCTTGATGAGATGATGGTCCTTAAAAAGTACTGTTTAACTGTTTAAAGATTTTGAATTTTTTGGAAAAAGAAAAAAAAACAGACAGCAGTTTAATGCCAGTTAACTAAGCGATGAGCGACGATGAGGAGGCAACTTACAGCTGTATTGGAATATTTGAGAAGAATAAACAGATCACAGCAATGCTGGTGTATTGGGTTGTGAAATATGCCCTGACTTGAATGATTTGGATTATTTTATTAAGGACTGCAACAAATTTGGACTTAATTGCAATCGCAGAAGTTCTACTGAATATAGCAAATTGAAGTTTCTTGCTTGATGGTAATGAATACAAGGCAAAAGGACTATGGACCTAGGGCAATTGCAGTTGATCTGGTGGTTTCCCTAATATGTCTGACGAATTTATTAATCTAATTTTTGACTGGATTTGATGGATATCATTTCAAATATAATTACAATTACAAAGTCACTCGGGGGGCTTTTTTTTTATATACAGAAGCAATTTTTATTTAGGGGGGTAGATGTAAATGAAGATATCTTATATGCTGTTGGAAGATGTGAAGACAAGAAGATTAGCAATTGGTTCAATCTAGTATGAAGAATTTAAAGGATTGATAAAGTTCTTAAATGATGTTTTTAGTTGATTTGTTAATATGTATGGATATAAGAGGTTTGATTATTAATTAAAAAATTATTCTTAATATTATTTCTTATTAAGTGTTTTGATTATAATTGGACCTTGATGGTTTAAAAGTGAAGGACGGAAGAGTTTATATAGTAATTTTTTTTTTAAATCGGAGGTTTTTTGAGTGAGGGTTTCCTTTTTTTTTCCTTTCTTTTTGTTGTTGTTGTTGTTGTTGTTGTTTTGTTTTAAATGAAAGAAGTTATAAAATATTTTGTTAAATTGTATAGACCTAATAATTTGTTAAGTAACAATTAGCCAAATTGAGTAATGACAGGTTTGATTAGATAATACTTAATTGTTTTAATTGCTGTAATTATAAATGGAGATAATTTTGTTGAATTAGATGGAATAAGGAGAAAAAAAGACTTGCTTTCCTTTTATCTATTTGTTTAATGATCATGATTATAATAAGTGTGAAATGGAGTTTAATTTAGAGAATCTAAGCTGTATTTTATTTTGTACTTGCTCTGGGAAGTCGGGGGAGGTGGTTGGGGAGGGGGGGAGAAAATGTATGTAAAAATTTTAAAACTTTTTCAATAAAAAAAAAAGATATATTGAGGTTATCACAGTCTAGTAATACTGGGCATCTGGGACACCAGATCATAAAGGAAATCTGTTAATTTTATTTATTTCTCTGAATTTATTAGCTCAATATTTGAATGTATTAAGTCATTATTAATGAGTTACCTGAGTGGTTAGAATCACTGATAACAAATAAGTTATAATTGCAAGATTGGGAAGTTGCCATGTGATTTATTAAGGAATAGATAGATTTATCTTTAGGACTGTCTTTTGAACAAACCAGGACTGAATCAGACATTTTAGTCGGGGGCGGGGGGACGACGACGACCCACAAATGGTATAGAGATAAGTTTCTGTAATGTTTGATTTAGTTCACAACTGTTTTCTGGCAGAAACAATAATCAATGTACTTTGTAAACTATTGACCACATAATTAACCTAGGTACAAATTGGAAAAACCAACCAACCAGCCAACAAACAAATAAGAGCTGTTGCTTTGGTGTTATTTTATTTGATTGATCTTAAATGAACATTATTCATCCATTTCCAAGTTTATGCCTTTTGGATATTCCAATCTGAGTCATCTGGGAATGAATGAAATGATAATCCAAACTATCTGGAGTGATTGAAGCTGGAGCAGTTTGGCTCTGGTTCCCAAAGCGTAACAACTTTTTAGAATGATTTAAATTAATTGTATCTGTTCAAAGCCCAGTCTGAAAAAAATGTAAAAAGTTAATGATTACAATTGCTAGGCATACTAATTCATTTGTTTCTCTTGCTGTGCATTTGGAATGTATAACTGGAATTTTATAATGTTTCATTGCTATCTGATGATCAATTTGTCATGCCTTTGACTTTTTTTTTTAGCAAATGAAGGTCAGCATTTGTCCAAATCCCCTCAAATTGTTTGGGGTAAGCTGACTGGGTCAGTGGAGCTCCAATGTCCATCTGAAACTCCCAGGCTGGAAATGAAGAAATGCAAGATGCTCCATACTGGTTGTTTTCCCATAGTAGGAAAAAGCAAGAATAATCAGTACAGTCCCCGAATTATTATGACAAAGGGAAATAGCTCAGGAACTTTCAGTGTTACTATAAATGATTTGAAAAGACAAGACTCTGGAGTCTATGTATGTGGGACAAGAAAATTGGACAAGAATGCAAGTGTAAAAACCATACAACTGCAGATTGTGGAGGGTAAGCATTAACAGAAAAACTATAAAAGGTAACTGTAGCCCCTCAAAAGAAAACTGTAGAGGAGCAGAGGAAAAACCAAGATGGAACTGATTCCTCATTATACAATATCTTACTTTTATTCAGTTTTTTGACTCTGTGCTATTGACTCAAGGCAAATATATAATCACCTATTGGTTTAAATTGAGGGTGCACTTGGGGCATAAGGTCTACAACATCATGTCTATGGAGATTCTCAGTCATCCAGGTCATGGTTGTCCCAAAGGTGCTTTTTCAAGAGACAACTGGACTTTCTGGTTTTGAAGACATTTCGCTTTTCATCCAAGAAGCTTCTTCAGCTCTGAAGAAGCTTCTTGAATGAGAGACAAAACATCTTCAAAGAAAAACCAGAAAGTCCAATTGCCTCTTGAAATAGCACCTTTAGGACGGTCTGCAACATCAGCTCTCCAACGCCTATGATGGCTTTTGGAGCCAAAATGTGCTTCTTCTTGGTCTTTCTTTGAAGAAGACCCTCAGTTGGCATGTTTCCCATGATGATTTTCCTTAAACAGTAGTTCTCCTCATTCTTTGGAAGGGAATTAAAGGAGTTGACTCTCTCTTCTCGCTGGACAAATCTTCCCATCAATATCTTTGCTCTTCTTGACTTTTTCTGTCTCACTCTTCCCCCCACAGTTTTCACTATCCACCATCTCTCATATCAACCCTTTTGCATTCTATACTTCTTTCATCTTTCATTTGGTAGATTTCAGCTCCTAAAAGGTGATTGTTAAATTTCCTGCACTTTCATGAGCTGGTTGAAAGAAGAGCTGAGCCACAACTCCTAAAATGCCAATTAGCGGTTTGGTAGCTTATGGCATGGCAATGGTAATAGTGGAGCTGTCAGAGCTGGTTGTAAAACATATATATCAGCACAAAACTGCCTATACTTGATTTAAATTAACATTAAGCAGCCTGAGCATTCTGTAGTTCTATTTGTCTCTACTTAATATATCCAAATGGCATCAAGCCATTTTCTTTTGTTCAAACTGTCTGTTAGCTCAAGGTAATCAAGGGTTTGTGCTTGCAATAATGGGGTTTTTTTCCTGATTCATAATTTAAACAAAATTCCACTATTAAACTAAGCTGCTTCCCAAAATATATGCAGATGGAATCATATGCAAATTTGAAAAAAGTATATAATTCCTTGAAAATGTGTAGACTTAATACTAATTTACCAAAATCCGTTCTGACTATCATTTGCCTGAGGAGATTATCAAATTCAACATAATATAACTTGTCAAGACATTTAGCTTTCCTTATATTAAAGGCCCATCTGAAATTCAGAAATGACAAAACTGTTGAATTTTGACCTTTTTTCCTCTGGTAACTTAGCATTTAAAAAAAAAATAGGAGGAAAGAAAACGTTCAAAATAAAATTTGCAAAACAAAAATCTGTTTACAAATATAATTATTAGAATTATTTTTCTATAAATATCCTTTGTCTGTAAATATGGCAAAACATCCAATTATGTGAGAGTCTACTTCCAGTCCTGCTAAGGCTGTTTAAGTAGCATTAATTTTTGAACAACTGGTGGGCAGTACACAATGTTTGTGTTCGTAAAAGGAAGAGCTGAAAAGCACGTGCTTTGTAGGCAAGAAGTCAGAAGCTAACTGGATCGAGGAGTACATGCTGCCACAGAAAAGTCAATGCTCTGGGATCCAACAAGATCAGTGGTGGGCTGCCCCCAGTTTGGACCAGTTCTCAAGAACCGGTAGTAAAACCAGTGAGAGGCTCCACCCACTGACCCAGACGTCATCATAGGTGATCTGCGCATGCGCAGAAGCTTCTGTGCATGTGCAGAAGAGTGCTCGGGCATACGAGCAAAATGAGCACTGGTAGTAAAGGTAAGTAAAACCCACCCCTAAAAAAGATCATGTTATTTAACGGAAGGGACCTGGATTATGCTTTCCCTGCTGGATCTGGTGGAGCAAGCAAATGCGATGGGAAATAGACAGACCTGCAAATAGCCTTTGCATGGTGTTTGTCATATTCCTCCACCACTGATTTTTCTAGAACAAAAGATAAGAATTGGAAGGCCCCTTAGATTTCAGTTTCCAACATTTAGGCCTGTCGGCTATGATTCTGATATGTTCCTGACAATTTCAAATAATACTGCTCAGATGGAAGGCTGATTTTTAACATATAAATAGCAAGGAAGTTTCACCTTGATTTAGAAACATTTTGAATGTCAAGCTATTAAATTATTCTATTTTATTTTTAAAACAGAATCAGTTTTCTCTACTATCTTAAATGATACCCAAACTACAAATGAATCACAGACTACACCTTCATATTGGTATTGGAATGTGACATCTACAGATGAAGTCTACAAAGAAAGGTATAGTTAATGAACACAGATGGTTTCTAATTAAAACATTTTTCCATTCATTAGTGATAATAATTGTTCTGAAATGTAAGCTTCAAACATTTTATCATAACTTGTCTCTGAACTATACATCCCTAATCAGGATCCTTTGAAAACTAAATCACAGGAAAGAATAAGAAACTGAATGGAATAGCATAAAAAAGAAACTGGTTTGAATAGCATATAAATAGAGAAACATATTATTTAAGTGCTGTACACACTGGAGTAGCCAAATAGTTGGATTCAGACTCAATGTATTTTTTCAAGTAGATCTGTTTAGAACATGGCTAAGTCTGAATACTGCCCAAAATTCTGAGGTTTAGTTTGTGCTATTTTTAGAATTCATCTTCATAATCAACAATGGGAAGATTTATTTATTTATTTACAAATATTTATATGCTGCCCTTCTCCCAAAGGACTCAGGGCGGCGAACACAAGTTAAAAAACATACAATAATAAAGGAAATCCTAATTAAAATCAATTAAAACAGAGACAAATAAATAATAAAGCCCGGGAATCAGAATCAACCCATTTGTTGAAACAGCCAAGTCTTTAGGCCTTGACGGAAGGAGCGGAGATCAGGCGCCGTTCGAAGTTCGGTGGGTAACTCATTCCAGAGGGCAGGAGCGCCCACAGAGAATGCTCTACCCCTGGCAGCCAACATTGTCTGGTCAATGGTACCCTGAGGAGGGCAGCCCTGGGTGAGCATACAGGACGGTGGGAGGCGGGTAGGAGATGGTCATGCAAATACCCCGGACCTAAGCAAGATATCTAGTATATTTCAGTATTCTCCTCAAAATGTATACCATACTCATGGATAAGCCAAGAATTTAAGGTGCCAAAATATACCTCAAAAAACAGAGTCCCATGGATGGTCTTGTCCTCAAGTAAATACTGTAATACTTGTTTTAAAGTACCCAAATTTCCCATATATACCTACAAATAAGTTCATCTTCAATTTTTTTTTATCAAAAATATCATAAAAATGTGGGTGGTATATTTTTTATATTTTAGTTAAAAATTTGAAAGTTGGGTTTCCCACAGATACACTAGTATTAAATACTAGTATTTTCTAGCATATTACTGGAATATACCAGCAGGATGAATATACTAGCTTTACTGGAATGCAGTAGCATTATTGGCGTATACTAGATTGTTAACAACTTAACCAAAAATTATACTTGTTCATATTATATCTAAGAAAAAATTGGAAATGATTCTTGGGTTGCAATGAATGAATTAATTTATAAATTAATTAAAGATAAGCCAGTAGATGGCACTCCTATCTTATGGCTTATTATATTGGTGGAGATGTGTACATTTCAGTTAGAAAACAAAATGCAGTTTCTGCTACAAGATAAGCAAAAAGCACATAATCTGTGTTGTTGTCTTACCATCCAATCAGTTTATTTTGCCTAATAAGTATACACAAAACTTCTTAACCATAAACTGTTGATTGGATGGTTCAAGAAAGACTTTTAACAGTAAAACATGCCAACTTCAGGTGTTTCTGCTAACGAACAATGCATCACTTTGCACCACTTCTTATTCCTTTTGTTGCTTTTATCACTCTAAATGCAGAGTTTGATTCAATTCCTCATGAGTGGTTGTGGCAAAAATTAGCAGCTTCTTCTACTGATTGCATGTTTGGGCAATTTATTTATTTATATATTTATTGGTTCGATTTATATGCCGCCCTTCTCCGGAGACTCAGGGCGGCTTACAATACATTAAGCAATAGCCTTCATACTTTTGTATATACCTGCTTAGTAGAGCTTCCCCCCCCCACCCCCAAGCAGTGCTCTTTTTGCCCCTACAATCCGGGTCCTCATTTTACCTACCTCGGAAGGATGGAAGGCTGAGTCAACCTTGAATGTATGATGTTGCTACTACAAAGCAGTTCCAATACTCAAAAAGTGAAACATCGACTCACCTTATTCTAATTTCTAAGGCAGTCGAAAAGAACTTTCCCACTCCCATTATTTAATTTTTATATCAGTGGCATTCATTGTTTAGGCTCTTAATAAAGCAGAATTCCATCCCCTTTTCTTGGCCAGAAAAACCACCTCCAATCTGCTATATGCTAATGATGGCTAATCTTGTCTATATCTCAAATAGAGTTGCAACCCAGGCTTCACACAATAACTTCCCATTGCAACCTAAAATACTAGAAATTAATAATGCACAAACAAAGATGTATTCACATAGCAGCACACTAATCATCCCCACAGTTGGAACATCAACAGCAACTGAACTGAGCAGGTAAATGCTTTTAAATATCTTGGCATTTATTTCCAGTCATCTTCTTCCTTAAAGCTTCACTCCTCAGATCTTTCTCTGCATGCCTAAACAATCTCAATGCAATAATTACATATTCAACATGTAGGGCAACAAACACATCCCTGCAGTTATTAAATATTTTAAAGCTAAAGTGCTGTTCTTTCCTATGACCAAACAAATTTGCAGTTCTCATATCATTCAATGGTAATTTTTGATTAATTAAGTAATCTTGTTCTGAGAGTTAATCATGAGTAAAAAAAAAAAAAGGAAAAAAATTTCCATCATGCACAAAAGACAGATGCCAGTGGAGCAACTCTTAATGCTCTCTGCTGACTCCTAATTTTATTCTTACATATTTCTGGTTGTTTGATTTAATTTAATTTGATGTCACCTGACTCCAGATGATTCTGAATGGCTCACAAAACATCAGACAATGTGAAAATAGTTTAATACGAGATAACAAGCAACAAAACCAAAAGAGAACAAAAGAGAAAGGGGGAAAAAATGATAAACCTGGCAGACACCCAATAACTTTACCCATCCAACAAAGAGCGCTTCAGTCACCCTCACTCAAGGCATAGGAGAACTGTCAGAACTTAATAGTGAGTTCAATCTGCCCTTTCATCTGAACTCTCTACTTCTGTTTTATGTTTGTTTCAGATTGACGACATCAATTTGCTTTAATTTTGCCTTTCCCAATTTAGTGCAAAAACCTAGTACCGTAATGGCGAACCTACGGCACATGTGGCACACAGAACCATATTTGTGGGCCCATGAGCGTTGCCCTAGCTCAGCTCCAGTGTGCATGCATGCGCTGGACAGTTGATTTTTGGGCCTTCCGTGCCCACCAAAATTCAGGAAATGGGTCGTTTCCGGCCTCCGGATGACCTCTGGGTGAGGTGGAGAAGGCCGTTTTCGCCCTCCCCAGGCTTCAAGAAAGCATCTGGTGCCTAGGGAGGGCGAAAAATGGGCATACCACACCCATCGGTAACCTTTTTGCCGTCATGTGCCAAAAGTAGGGGGAGCATGGGGGAGTCACGCCGCATGCATGGGGGGGCAGAGCGTGGGGACATTGAATTATAGGCGTGGACACACATGTGCATGACCCGCCCCGCTTCCCCCACTTTTGGCCTGCAACGGCAAAAAGTTTAGCCATCACTGACCTAGTGGTTAGACATTGGCACCAACTTCCTCTGTATTGCATTAAGATGGGGAGACTTTCTATAATATGATGTAAATATGATTCTCCTAATTCCTATTTTGAGCATGATATTGTTATTCTACAACACTGAGGAGAGCACTTGCTAGTTAAAACCATGCAAGGTTTTTCAAACTGAGACCCGATTATTATATGGCCCAAATCCAATCAATTCTGGCAGAATTATAGCAATGACCATGATATGCAATGTTTTTCTTGTATCTTTTTGATATTCTTTGCTGGTTTCCAATAAAAAATACCCATTCAAATGAATAGATTTTCTTGACAACTGCAGTATTTGCTTAATGACTGCTCTAAAAAGGGCATAAAATTACTTCTGGTTACAACTCTGGAATTACAACCATAAATCCAACTCAATCATAGTTGTAAATTGAGGATTAGCCCAAAGCTGAAACTGGGTCAGGCATTTAAGGCCTTCCAGAATGCCATCAGCTGCATCAATAATGCAGTAATAATAATTAGTAACTAGTCTTCCAGTTAAATAAACTGGGTGTACTATATTTTAGAGCACTGGCATCTTGCCAGAAAAGGCACACTTCCAAGGTCCCTATAGAAGTGTGCTTAATCAAAGGTGTGCCAACCTTGTTGGATCAAGGCCAACACTCCAAGAAAGGTGCATCAATAAAACCAGGTGAAATAGGGCCTCACAAATGATGATAAGCACCTCAAAAGCAAAGTAACAACCAATGTAGCTCATTTAATAGGGGTATCATATGCCTATCACTGTTCACACTGCTGCGTTCTGGAGCAGTTGAAGATTCCAGAGGTTTCCAGATGGTCTTAACCACCACTTATAATTCCTACTCACTTGCTCGAAGAGGTAACCAAATCTATACCCTCTTCCCCCCCAAAAAAATAGAATGAAGAGGTTGTTTCTTAAAAGCCAGAACATTCAATGTTATCATCTACAATTTTCCTCAGTGTTAGATGGAATCTTTATGATTGATGAAGAGTCCTCTTCATCATGAAAATAGTTACATTTCCTGATGGTTGGTATTACACTAAGTGTACAGTAGAATATGTTATAAATTTCTAATCTGTATTTAAGTGTTTTTATGATCCAGATGACAATTCTCCTTTTATTTGACCAATTTCCAGATACAGGAAGTCCTTGACTTACAAAAGTTGATTTAGTCACTGTTCACAGTTACAACGGCACTGAAAAAAGTGAATTATGACCATTTTTTACACTTATGACTGTTGGAGCATCCCCATGGTCATGTGACCATTTGGATGCTTGACAACTGGTTCATATTTATTACGGTTGCAGTATCCCAGAGTGATGTGATCCCCTTTTGCGACCTTCTGAAAAGCAAAGTCAATGGGGAAGCCAGATTCCCTTAACAACCGTGCCACTAATTTAACAGCATTCAGTGATAACAGTGATTCTCTTAACAAATGTGGCAAGAAAAGTCATAAAATGGGGCAAAACCCACTTAACAAATCTCTCACTTAGCAACATAAATTCTGGTCTCAATTGTAATCGTAAATCAAGGACTACCTGTACTTCAAAAAGGTTGCAAAATACTTATCAATAGATATGGCTTATAGAAGTGATTTGATTCCTTCCTTGCATTATTAACTATTCAAACTTTTCTTCTAACTTTTGATTATTTTTATATGTCTTAATCTGGACTGTTTATTTATTTATTAAATTTATTTCCTGCCCATCTCACCTCAAGGCAGCTGTAGCAGCTTCCAAAGTTAAAAGCAATAAACAATTCAAATCTATATTTTAATAAAATTATAATTTAAGGTAAAAAGATGGGAAGGGAAGGAACAAGGTATGCAGGGGGTAAGCTGGGATCTGCTATTAGTTCATCAACCACCTCCAGCATGACACCCACTACTGGGGGCCCAAGCCAATTGTCAAATTAAGGTTTTCAGGCCCTTATGAAGGTCAGGAGAGTGGGAGAAGATCTCCCACGGGGGACACAGTAAGATGTTCCAAAGGGCAGGAACCACAGTAGAGAAGGTTTTTCTCCTGGACCCCACCAGCTGAAATTCCTTGTCTGATGGGATTGATGCATTTTTTTGGATGGACTATGAATAAATAAACTCCAAACTCTAGTAAAGGATCTTGTGGACATTTATACTGAATTTATTTTCAGATCATACAGTGAGCAAAATCTATTGGCAATTGTAATACCAGTTCCTGTTCTACTTCTACTTCTTGCTGTCACGATTATTTTGGTTCTTGTTAAAATAAGACAAAGGAAGACTGGTAAGTAAAATCATAAATTATTGTTGGATCCTTTAGAACTGAAATTTTGAAATGAAGGACAAACCTTGGATATAGCACTATCTGCAGCAAACCATAATTATTTTAAAATGAGAATATCTACTGTGTTGTTCTCATGCAAATGCCACCATTATATACCTTCAGCCTAATGGAAGTTCAAAAGCTGCAGCATTTATGTGACAATGTCATTATGTTTTATCATTTGACTTCCTTGGTCCGTGCAAACTCCCATGCTTATTTACAGTAACACCATAATATTGCAGATCAGCCAATTATTTAACATGTAGTGTAGGTTTAAATTAAATAATAAAGGTCAACAAATATATGTGCTGAAATAAGTACCATGATAATAAATATCAAAAATATAATGTCAAAAACTAAGAGACTTAGTTCTTGAAGAACAAGAATTTTCACTGGCAGAAAGAATAACATGGACCATTTCAGAGAATATGTTCCCCCACTAAAATGCATGAATCCACAAAGGCTCTGTTCTTCGTGGGCATTATTCTCATCTCATTCAGAGCATCAGTAATCAGAGATCTCTGTCCCTGAGACTGGTTGCAGTGCTGAAGGTATTGTCATAATATTATGGATGCAAGCTATATGGGACTTTCATTATCAATATTACAACAATGGCTTGATTTTAACATCAAAACTAGCTGGCGATTGATGCAATTTTTCCAATAATCGCACAATATGTTCTGCGCAGTTGGCAACAGTGACTTACAATCACATTTCTGAACAATGGAGTTTCTGAACTGTCTTCAATAACAGTCCTTCACCTAGGCTTACAGAAATCTAATGTATAAGTTACCCAATTATAAATAATAATTCTAAAATCCCCAAGCAGCAAGCCTCTTAGTCAAAGAAAGGGAACAGAGGAGAGGTGAGGAAAGAGGAAGAGAGAAGAGATGAGAAGGGAGCAGAGGGGAGAGGAGAGATTTTGGAGTCATGGCATTCCTAGATGTGATCCTCCAGATTGCAAAAAATTATGATACATTTAAGTGTTCCTGCACCTGTTCAATATTCTAGGCAAACCAGATTCTTAGCTGAATAGCACCTACATCCGTGTTTGTCAAGTGAATAACACAAGACCAGAGTAAATATTGTCTTTTATTTAGAAGAGTCCTAAATCATTTTGAAGCTCTGTATAAGAGGGAGGGAAATATTTTGAATTAATTTTCACTGTTAAAATATTCAAAGTCGAGCACATGTGAAGTATTTCTTCTCTTTTATATGTATTTAAGAATTGGTTTCAGTACATTTTTAATAAGCTCCAGGAGCTTTTGAATTGACAAACAGGATTCAAATCAAAATATTCTTTTTGGTGTATCATATTTATTTATTTCATTTCTTCCAAGTAATAATGAAGTATTAACCTGGAGATGTATAATGTGAGATGTCTTGAACAAACAATAACTTGGCTATGGCTCATATTAGGTGACTGAGGCCAATTTTTCTGCTACTGAGAATAACGGAAGGGACTCTTTAAACGTGTAGTTACATTTATGGAATTTTGTATTTGGGACATAATTGTAACTAAGATTATTAAAAATCCCAAGAGGCCTCTCCTCAAATCTTTTCTTTTTGTTTTCATCCAGAGTTGGAAAATAAAGGGATGCTGCTATTTTTAAAGCAGTCAGGAAAGAAATTTGAGAGCGGTTCATAAGTTTATAGGTTTACTTTAATGAAATTGGTGGTATACAGATTTGATGGACCAATCAGTTCTCCAGCTATGAAATCAGACCTTACTTTTTTTAATTTCAATCATGAATCTTAGAAAAACCTTCCCACTAACCAAATGATCACAATCTAAATTATGTATGTAAAGGTGATCAAGGCATGAGAGACCATGAGGAAGGCCTCCCGGTCCAGGAAAGGGCACAATTGGCACACTAGATGAATCTGTACAAAAGCTTCCCTAGCTACGGTTGCCCCCTGCTCCTTGAAGAGGAACCATGACTCCAGAAGCACTCTCAAGTTGTGCATCAGCTCAGTTTGAGGAAGTGTCACCCTGTGCAGAGTCAAAAATGGAATATCATCTAGACTTGGCTGGCCAAAAATACGGAAGTAGTCTATCTCATCAGACTACTCAGACTACTCTGTTTGTAATGCACATTGCACATATACAGGTCCACATACATACAAGCCTGCATATATACAGGCCTAGATTGTTCTGTTTAATTGCAGATACCTTATACAATGAAATGGCATTTTAGAACAAAAGATACATTTGAAAGCATATATATATACTTAGCTATTGCCTTTATTTGACATATTTTTGCAGCCAAGTTTGGCAAAAATGGATATTTTCAAAGAGTATACATCTATGTATGTCTGTGCACAGACATATGGTTATTGGTAGATGTGTGAATGTGTATATATGCATATGTATGGTTTGTTCCCACATTTCAAGAAAAATCAAGGTACAGTAATTCTATTATGTTATATCACTGGTTAATGGATAAAAATGTAAGGCTCTGTTTTCTTTTTTAAAGCATCGCTTAATGTTCTTTCAAAAAGTCTTGAAGGAGAAGTGCCATCGACTAGCCAAAATAATAATAGAAATTCAACAGATGAAGATGAGGGTACTCTAAATTCTGATGAAGGTACAATTTTTTCACCTCTCTGACTCAAAAGTCCTTCATTTGATTCATACAAATAGCAATAATTCTGACTCCCAAATTCCCTTCAACTTTTCATTCCTTACCAAATAAACCTATTTTAGCTGGGTTGCAAAATCTGGCTTATTTGGAAACAAAAAAAATTATCAAAACACTTTTTTTGTCATCTAGTAAGTCATCTGGAGTTTGAGAGATACAGTATGCTTGTTTCATATTGTTCATATTCTTATGAACAGATGATAATATTTTTCTTCTCAATAATTATTTTTTTTTGTATTTACCCTCCATTGAATAAAGTTTTGCAATAATATCACTCTCTTATAGTCAATCCAAAATTTTTATGATGAATGGACCCTATAGCACAGCCATGGCCTTACTTATCTTCTGTTCATATAAAGTTCCAATAAAGGGGAATATTTGTAGCTCAGAGTTGAAATCAGCAGTCTTCGGTGGTCTCTGAGTTTGGTTGTTTTCTTGCAGATGTCTCATTACCCAAATAGGTAACATCATCAGTGCTAGTGCAAGAAAATAACCAAGCTCAAAAAGCACCAAGGACTCTTCATATAAAGTTCAAAGTGGGAAAAAAACCAAACAATTTATATGGGACTTTAAGAAGGTATAGTTTACATTTTTAAAAAAGCTAATAAGTGCATATTTATCAGCTAAAACAGTAAGATTATATAATTGAAATGTAAAGCTTCAGAAAATGATAAATTATTATAAATAAATAAAAAATATAAAATATTACATGGGATAGGAGATTCCACTATCAAGGCTTCCTTTCCGTCAATTTTGTATAAACACAATTATTCTAAAATACTTATAAGTGCTTAAATCCATAGGATATCAAACTAATTCCTCTCTTTTCTATTCTCTTTTAGCAAATGCCACAGTTACTGTCTATTGTTTAGTCAATCCTGGAGACTCCAGTAAAAATGACTGACCGCCTTAAAAATAACTTTGCTCATATTATACAGAGGACCTATGGAGATACCTGTTAGATTATGCAGATACGGATACCATTTTGTATTAGCTTCTTTCTCCACCTTATTTTGTAATGTAATCTCATCCCATGCCTATTTTACTGGAATGAAATTTGCTAAAATTTAGCAATATGCTTTGGAATCTGGGGGTAATGGCGGAATACATAGCCATCATGTGTTACAATGTCATTGTGAAAATAATGTGACTTTCTTAATTGCAACAGTCTTCAAAATGAGAATGATGCAAATTACATAATCAAATCATTTGTGTGACAATGTCATGATGCACTAGACCCATGATGGCAAACCTATGGCAAGGGTGCCACAGATGGCACACGGAGCCATATCAGTGGGCACGCAAGCATTGCCATAGCTCAGCTGCAGTGCACATGTCTGCACTGGCCAGCTGCTTTTTGGGCCTTCCGGTCCCACCGGAAGTTGGGAAATGGGCTGTTTCCAGCCTCTGGAGGGCCTCTGGGGGGGGGGGAGGTTGTTTTCGCCCTCCCCAGGCTTCTAGAAAGCCTCTAGAGTCTGGGGTGGGTGAAAAATGGGCCTACATTTCCTGGCAATTCAGTTTCAAAGAGTAAAAGCAGTTGTTGAAATCTGAACTGAAGTTCTAGCCCTCATTTAAAATGATAAGAACTCATAATTAGTATACAGCTCACCATAAATCAGCTGCCAAGTCAACATTTTTCTCTTCAAGTTGCCACATAAATGAAATGTCCAATCTAAAGAGCTAAACTTAATAGTTCAGCAAAATTACAGTGGCACTTTAGTCAAATGCAGCCTTGGGCAGAATTCTTCTGATAATATTTAATGGCAAAGAGTCAAATAATTCTGCAATTGTGATTATGCAATCCTGAGGACTTTGGCTTTTTATGTGTGGTAAATAGTATAGGGCTATAGGCTATATGTCATAACCCTAAAAACCGGAAGGAGTTTAACAAGCAATTCATTGCATGACATACATATAATGAGAAAAAACAGAAATGTAACCAGATAGTTCCATCCTCTTGAACTTTTGTCTCCTGGAATTTTTGATAAAAATTACTATAGTACTAATCCTTATTATGGTTAGTTGCACAATCAGCTAGATGTTTAAACTGGGTTGGCATTTTTATCCACCTATCAAATCCTTTCCAAAGATCTGGGATAGGCAGATGTTAATAACTGTTTAATAATATTAAGGATATTGTTGCCGGAAGTAACCTGTTCTAAGTAAAACTGCCTTTTGCAATTGACTGATGGTGATTTTGTCAATGCCATGGTATTCAAATAATCAGTGGTGGTTTCCAATATTCTTACCACCAGTTCGCTGCCCATGTGGATGCTCACTTTGCATACTCATTTTTCACGCTCGCTTTGCATGCTCGCTGTGCATGCTCACCTTCCACGCATGAGTCCAGCCTTCCGTGCATGCGCTTTGTTCATGCATGTGGCCTCAAAAACGTATCTAAATAGGATGGCATTACATCAGGGCAGGTGGGCAGGCCCACCCCACTCACAGTCACCACTACCGGTTCGCCGAAACCAGTACGAACTGGCTGAATACCACCTCTGCAAATGATGCTCCAGATGCTCCAAAATGCCTATTACTATGGGTTCTACCTTTGCTTTCTTTTGCCATAGTTGTTCTAGTTCTATTTGTAGGTCGTTGTATTTTGTGATTTTCCCCAGTTCTTTCCCTTCTATTCTTTTTGCTATCTCCAGGTATTGCAATATCCATTATCCAGACTTTTTTTTTCTTATCAACAGTGATTATGCCTGAGGTGTTGTACGGCAGATGCTTGTCTGTTTGAATTCTAAAGTCCCAGAGGAGATAAGCTTCTTCATTTTCTATTATTTTGTCTGTTTATGGTCCCACCAGTTCTTGCTTGCTAATCCAAACTCCGGTGCAAAATATTGGCTATATATATGGATAATAATAAGTAGTAATTCTGTTTCAGATGGTCTTTTCCATATACCTTCAGATCATCCATATAAAGGGGCTGGCAGATGTTTTCTATGTTTGGTATTCATGTCTGACTTGTTCTGCATTGTTGACAGACAAATCAGTGCTGTGAGAAACAATAGTGGTGATAGTGAATTTGCTTGAAAGATTTCTCTCTTGATATTAATCTCTCCCAATACAGTATATATCACCATTGAGCAGCAACTGTGTCTTCCATTATGCCATTGATCTTTTCACAAAGCTTCTAGTGTTTTTACTGACTCCTATTATTTTTAGGCACTTGATTATCTAGTTATGAGGCAGGGAGTCAGATGCCTTCTTGTAATCAATCCAAGCTACATTCCAGTTGATCTTCTTTCCTTTAGAGTTTTCCAAAATCATGTTGTTAGTTAAGAACTGATCTTTTTTTCCTCTGCTGTTTTTTTCTGCTTTGGTGGAAATAACTTGTTTTCAACTGGATACTGTTGGACTGCATCTGCTATCATACCAGTTAGCAATTTTAATGTTGGTAATTAGGTAATTGGCCAGTAATTGCCAATTTTGTTGAACCTTTCATTAACAGGTAGGTTTGGCCAAATATTAATCAATATTTGCAATGGTGGCAAATATCTGTAGCTCGGGTGGAGGTTGAGGGTGGAGGTTCATTCTCAGAGCTTGTGGAGTTGGAGTTCCGCTGAAGATGTTACCTCGCCTGGTAATGAAACATTCAGAAACCAACCCACAAGCTCTGAGAATGAACCTCTATTATTCAATATACAATTTCAGCTCCTTGCTGTATATTGTTAAACTGTTTGGAAATCTGTGGGTGCAGACTGGTCAGATGATTCAACCAAATATTATGCAATTCATCTTCATCCGGTCCTGACCAATTCTTGCTTTTTCTTGCTCTTTTCTCCATCATTTCTGCTGTTATCACAAGTTCTTTCATTTCAATCTTTTCCCCCTTCTCCACTTCCTTTATCCAAGCTGCCTTCTTGTTGTATTGTTCCATAGTTGTGCCAAGAACTGCAGTTTTTTCTTGTCAGATGTTGGCTGGTTTATTGCACTCTTTCCATTGATGAATTGGTAGAAACTGTTCTGATTAGACTGAAATTGAAGACTCTGGCTGTAAGGTGCAGTCCAAGCTTTGTACCTGCTGATTTTCTTGGCTACCGCTTTTATTTCCTGCTTTACTTTTCCCAGTGCTTGTCTCTAGGTGTTATTTCTGGATCAGATATTATTTGATCTTCTTTTTCAGCTTTTTTTTTTACCACTATTGTAGCTTGATTGCATCTGATTTTAACATACTGGTCTTCTTTTCTTATCCTACCTTCCATTTTGGTGGTTTAGCTTTTTTTTCTTGTTCTTTTTTTTAAATAAATTTTTATTTGTTTAAAAGTACAAACAAAATAAACTAATGACAATAAAACATACAAACAAAACATGAAAACAAAGAGTTCAAATATACATTTTGTCAAATATATCACAACAGTAATGTATGTTCTTATTTGTGTTTTGACTCTTCCTTGTTTGATCTTATTCATATATCTATCTTTATGATTCACTGTTAATTTATGTTAGTGATTTATGTTCCTGTTTTTGTAGCTTTTTTTGCTTGTTCATTGATTGCTTTTGTATCCAAGATCTTCATTTATAATTGCAGTTATACATAGTTGATTTGTTTCTTGCAGTGAGCTAGTGCTTATATTTGATATTACAATATTGGCATCTTTTAATACTTTGGCCAGCTGGTTTTTTGTTTGTTTGTTCATTTTTGTTCAAAGCAGACTACTTCATTCTATTATTTTAGTGCTGTTCTAGATGCTGAGTTATTCTTCATTTCAGTTCCTCTTGTTTTTCAATTACAGGACTTTGTTCTTTCTGAAGAAAAGGTAGAGGTGAAGGTGCTTGGCTTGGGAATGAGAATGATTCATTAGTGATGCTGGCTTTTTCCATTACCAACTCTTCTGGTTTTTCTCTTCTGTCTGAACTACTTCTGGCAAGACTTCAGTTTTGTTTTTTACCTTGGGTAGACCTTTGCAGTTCTTCTAATTCCATTTCTGAAAATATTTTATTTCATATTACAAAACGACATTGATCTGCTAGTCTATGCCCTGTTATTACTGATTATGGATGTTCTTTCTAGAATTGGTGCATTCTTTTCTAATATCCTCTTCTCACTGGTCTTGATTTGTAATAGCAAATCATTATTTCTTTGTTTTCAGTCTTTGTATATTGTGATGGGTAAGCAACCCATCTTCCATTCTTCCTACAGCTGTTGATCCTGATTGCTCAGCTAACAGTCCTGACTCTCATAGCTGCCTTGTCACCAGATGTCCAAGAACTCCAACACTGACCACAGTCCTTATTGGCCCAATACCAGTGGTGGGATTCAGCCAGTTCAGGCCAGTTTGGGCAAACCGGTAGTTAAATTGCTGGCTGGCTCTGCCCCATCCCCTCCAGGTGTCCCCACGGACCCCATTTTGGCTCCCAGGTAAGTGCAGGGAGGCCTACTAGGCCCAAAATGGGGCATGGGGGGGGCGGCGGCACATTCCCCAGTGGCCCATTTTTGCTCCCATGGGGGTGCAGGAGGCCGGGTGCTGCCTGTCAAACCCCCTTGCCACGCCCACCATGGCCACGCCCACCAAGCCAGTCATTAGGGCAGAGAACCGGTTGTTAAATTATTTGAATCCCACCACTGCCCAATACTGATACTGATCCAGTATTAGTTTCTGTAAGTTGTATCCATATTGTTTATGGGAAAGACACATTTCATCTGGATCCACTGATGAGATCTGTCCAGTATAGTTAAACCTCTGGCATAGCTCTCATCTTCCTCAGAGCATGCAAGGCCCACAACTGGAGGATTATTATTTTTTTAATTCCATCTCTTTTTAACCCACATTTGTATATCTATAACTCAAGGCAGCAAACATACCTACTCCTGCCTATTATTTTCCAACAACAACACTGGGAAGTGGTTGGGCTGAGAGAGTGATAACCCAGTCACTCAGCTGGCTTTCATATTTAAGGGAAGCCTAGAACGTAATCCTCTGCTTTGTAGGTCAACATCTTAATCATTATATATATACTATTTAGTAAGATGTTTTTAAAAAGGGGGGGGTAGATGACTGCATCTGTTTGAATTGCTCATCAAATGCTAATTTTGTTAAAAGGTAAATGATGAGAACTGGCTGAAGAAAAATGTGGTCCAAGTTGGAAAATATCAAGTCTCAATAAATAAATTGACCTGAGATAACATTTTAATGGGGAAAAAACTGCAAATAGCAATTAAGCAATCTGTTTCCCCGAATTCAGTTTTTTTAAACTATAATCGTTTAATTATATTTAATATTAATCATTTAATCATTTAAAAAGAGCCTTGGATAGTACAGTGGTCTAAAGCACCCTGTTATTAACACCAGCTGCCTGCAATTATTGCAGGTTCGAATCTCACCAAGGCTCAAGGTTGACTCAGCCTTCCATCCTTTCTAAGGTAGGTAAATTGAAGACCCAGTTTGTGGGGGCAATAAGCTGACTTTGTATAAATATACAAAAAGTATGAAGGCTTAGCGCATTGTAAGCCGCCCTGAGTCTCCGGAGAAGGGCGGCATATAAATCAAATTAAAGAAAGAAAAAAAATTCTTTTTCTGAAAGACATATTTTTAAGATCTATTGAACATAAATATGTGAATCCCCCGCCCCCACTTACATTGGGAAAATACCCTTACTGCAAATAGTTTTGAGGACTCCTGGATAGCGTAACAATTTGTTTAACATCTGTTCCAGCCTTTTTATAATAAATTATGTAGTAAAGGTAGTTCTCGACTTACAGTCATTCACTTAGCGACCATTTGAATTTACAATGGTACTTAAAAATGATTTATGATCAGTTTTGCACTTACATCCATTTCAGCACTCCCGCGGTCACATGATCAAAATTTGGGTGCTTGGCAACTCGCATGTACCATATTTAAAACAGTTGAAGTGTCCTGGAGTCAGGTGATCATCATTTGTGACCTCCCCAGCTGGCTTCCAAGCAAAGTCAATGGGGGAAGCCAGATTTGCCTAATGACTGCATGATTCACTTAACTTCAGTGATCTGCTTAACACAATATCACAATAAAGTTTGTAAAATAGGGTGTGATAGACTTGACAACTACCTTGCAATGGAAATTCTGGTCCTAATTGTGGTCATAAATCGAGGATTATCTACAATTATAAATAAAAGCAGGGCAAAATGATAATGTGCTGCTACTCCTATTTAAAGAAGTTAAAGAAGTCAAATTCTCCAAATTATAGAAAAAGGAAAAAAAATCTTATTGTCAGCCACTTGACAGAATGACCATTAAGACTAAAAGCCAGAATGCTGTTAATAAGTAATGAATATTGGTTTGGAATTAAAACTTACCTTCTTTTAACTGCAGTAGTCATTTTCATGAAAGAAATAATTTGTACACAAAAGCTGTTAAATAGAATAATAATCACAAGTTTGGATTTTGCTTGCCTTTCCTTATTTTATAGATTTGAGGGTTAGAAAAAGTAAATGCATGCCTGCATAAGATCAGCTGAATATTTAAAGGATATTTAAAAGTAAAATATTTTGTGTTGCAGTGTGAATGTATGATGACAATCTTTCACATATTTAATGATGTAATTGTGGAATGTACATCTTAAACCCAATAAAATCTGATATATTGTTATTATAGTTCTTTTTTAAACTTAAGGTACAGGACATGTGATTTATAGTAAAGGGAAACTGTCTTTATCTTGTTCATTCTTTTGATGAGTAACAGGTGAGAAGTTTCTGTTTCAGAAAAATCCTTGTCCATCCGGTTTTTTTTCTTTCTTGTAAAGCCAAATGACAGAAGAGTCTGAAGTCCACGTCTTAGCCACCCTGGAAAGAGAGTTCTTAATAATCTATTATAATACATTATAAATATTTTTTGTTGTAATATGTTATGTTAGACCATCATTTGTCCAACATTTCATTTCCCAACCTGAAAAATAGCTTTAGAGACAAAAGTAGGAAGGAGATTTAAAAAAAGTTAAAGATGGCGGCCAATTGCGCAATTGAAACCCGGCCCCTTTTTTGCAGGAGTCACAACACATATAAAAAAGGACAGGGCTTCAACCGCATGGTTTTAGCAGCCATATTGATTTTTTTAAAGCCACCCCCTGCAGACACCCCTGGTTAAAAACCACTGGACATTTCTTTAGCTTTGTTTTTGTGGATAGCATTCATGGTGTGACTAATGGTTGTGCTTTCATAGGATATTAACATTTCAGCAATTTTTATAATATGATGTGGCTTTGTGGTTCAGTATCCAATTCTCTGAAAATTCAAAATAGCCTTCCGTCAATGAATTTAATTAGTATAAATATATGGATATGTGTATCTAAATAACTATATCCCTCCTTCCGATAATAAGAGTCAGAGAATCAGGGATTTAATGTGAAAACCTTAAGAAAAGAAAATGAACATAATTTTTAAAAAATTGTTAGCATTTTTTAATCTAATACTTTATTTGCAATAACAAAATCATTATTTTTATATATTTCTAATAAAAAAGAAAACAATTGTCTGGAGAAATTATCAAGAACAGTATTCATACTTTATTGATGTGATATTTGTTTGGGCACTGAAGTCTCAAGCTAAGGCTGCCTTTACAGAATGGACATGTTCTTTGAGAAGGCACTTTCTCATTTCTATATCCAATGCTATATATCCATGCATCCATTCAAGCTATTTTTGGCATCTTGGCCCTGCCTTGGTTTGAAAGATAAAGTAGTTCAGGAAAATGTGCTCAAAATGCAATGTGCTCCAAAAGTCAAGCACAATTGTCCACACTGTATAAAAAGCAAATTACCCAGGTCAGAACCCAAAGCATAGTTGGGGGAGAGGAAGCACAATGCAGAATTATAGTAATCCTGGGAGCCAGAACTAACTGGCAGGGAGCCAAATTACAAGTAACAAATCATACTTTAGGTCTGCTGCAGTCTTACTAGGCTATTTGGAAGCAATATTTGGAAGTTACACTTGAGGAGGCCTTCTCTAAAATCTAGAATTTCTGTGTCTATTCTCCCTTGATGACTCTAAGCAGTGGTGGGATTCAAATAATTTAACAACGGGTTCTCTGCCCTAATGATTTCTTCCAACAATCAGTTCACCAAACTGTTCAGAAAGTTAACAACCGTTCTCCCGAAGTGGTGTGAACTGGCTGAATCCCACCATTGCAGTGGTGGGATTCAAATAATTTAACAACCGGTTCTCTGCCCTAATGGCCAGATGGGTAAGCATGGCTCGGTGGTCATGTGACCGTGTGGGTGTGGCCAACTCAGCGTCACTCACATTGTGGGCGCTTCGACTTAGCTGTTACAATGTAACAAGGGTTAACCAGAGAAGCAGTTTCTGTAAGCAGGGCAATAAAGATTAGGCTAGAAACAAAACCAGAATGTTTCCTTCCTGCCTTCCTTACAGGATTAGGCCTGTATAAAGTGGAAAAAAACAAAATAAGATTTCTTCCAACAACCGGTTCTCTGAACTGCTTAGAAAGTTAACAACCAGTTCTCCCGAATAGGTGCGAACTGGCTGAATCCCACCACTGCACCATTGACTCCAAGGCATCTGCATTCTTTAGCTCCATGTCATAATTTATCTGGATATCAATTTTGCTGGAACTTAACATGTATTCTTACTTTTTGTCTTGTGATTTTTTTTTTACATTTTTAATGACTCTTTTTATATGTTTATTGTTTTATTAATTGCTGCACACTGCCCAGCATCACTTTTTGTGAGATGGGCAGCCATATACACTTGATATATAACTAAAATAAAGATATCAAAAATTGTGGAGTTCATGTGGGTTGACTCTGTATTCTGGTGTCCACATTTCTATGCTATGGAACTGGCAAATATTATCCAGAAAATTTGTGCTTTCTTTCTTCCAATGTTTGCTAATATTCTCTATTGCCATTATGAAACCATTGGAATGCAATAACATTGTGCAGGCTAGAAATCATATTTTCTACATGCATGTGCCTACACAATTATATGCATAATTGTGCACAGCCATTATCTCTATGGCTGTGTGCATTTGGGAGGCTGATATTCCTTTAAGAATATCAACAGGTGGATGGATGTGCAGGGCTGGAGTTAAGAGGAGGTCTTTAAATACTTTCAGTTCTTAAGAAATTCGGTATTGCACCAGCAGTACTTAGTTAATCCATGGACAAAGAGCTACAAAGAGAGAAGGGTTTTAAAAAAACATAGTAGGAGAATTGAAAAAGGACGATTTGGATCAGTAACTTAGTCTGCTCAGCTAAACCTGGACAGTGAGTAATGCTTTTTTACTATTCCATATCTGAAATTATATAGATGGCTGTAATAATGGTCCTAAAAAAGCAACAACAAAATCCCAAATTAGAAAACAAAACAGATTTTTAAGAAGTGCTAAAGGCTTAGAGCTCAATTAATTTCTATAAGTCTGTATGTACTGTATATTAAAATATTTAACAGTGTTCAATTATTAATCTAATTATTTTTGGTGTTTTGGTGCAGAAGAAAAAATTATGAGGGAGTAGCAACTCGCCAATTGTAGAGGAATTTTCATGTGAATATTTGCATACATTTCAACTATACTTTCTTGAGGTAAGCCTACAAGGAGGCTTACTTCTAGTTGCTCCACTTAGGATTTCAGCCTAAGTGAATAAATAAACTTGTGTTTAAACAATATTTGCCTCATAGGTCCGATATTCTTATAGAATCTTAATGTGTTTACTATTTATTATTTTGTCACAATCCGAAACCTTACATCTGAAGAAGCCTAAAATATCACTCATTCTCATATCTGTTCTGAAGACTTACAGTGGTGAGGTTCCTGTGGTCCCTGTTATAGCCATAACACAGGAGTCAGCAAGTAACTTTCCAAATGTTATTGGACTGCAATTCCTGTAATTTTTTATTTCTGATGTTGTTCACTAGATATGTTGAGAACTGGGGATCAATGTATCTGGAGGGTCATAAATCAACTCCTAAGTGCATATTTTGCAGCTCAGGTCGGCACACGGCTAAGGTTTTGGATATTTGCTCAAATTCTGGACATACATGACAGATTATTTTGTTTTACTCATATGCTTTTAATGTGCATTAAAGGCATGTTTCAATTGTACTGCAACGGGATTTAGATCACTACAAGTGGGTTAAAATCAATTCAGTATTTTAGTTTTTGTCCTATCCCTCTAACAGTGAGGTCCCCAGTATGCCATTCAAATGTTGCCAAGACCTTCAGCAGCAAGCACTGTGAATCTTTCATTAACTAATTTCTGTAGGAATTTACCACTTGGAAAGAAGGACTCTTAGGCTGAAAAACTAAAGATTTATTGGAAGCCCTTTAGAATTTCTCCGAAGGAATTTTGTTCAAGCTGGAAATTCCAAATGCCATTAAATTTACGATGTAAGTGGAATGCAATAGTAATGTACAGTTGCAGGAAATTTATCAAGTTCTAAAACTAGATCCAAAAGCAATCCTAAAGTCAAGAATAATTGTTTATAGTAAAAAAAAAAATCAACTTAACCAGGTCAGAACATGAGCTATGGTTAGGGGACATGAATCACAATGCAGAACTATGGTAGTTCTGAGAACCAGAACTGAACAGGCAGGGAGACAAATTATAAACAACAAATCATGCTTTAGCACTACTCACTGCACCTCAGCTATGAGACTTGGAAGTGACATTTGATGAGCTCTTCTCTAAAATCTAGCCTTTCTCTATGTATTACCCTTTGATGACCCCTTGGTCATCCCTTCTGGATATAGAATCATAGAATCATAGAATCATAATGCTGGAAAAGACCTTGGAGGTCTTCTACTTTAACCTCCTTGTCCAAAGCTGGAGTCCTTATACCATCTCGGACAAATGGTTGTCCAATTTTTGTTTTGAAATCTTCCGGCGATGGAGCACCCACAACTCCGGGAAGCAAGCTGTTCCATTGATTAATCATTTTCACTCTCAGGAAATTCCTTGTCATTTCCAGATTGGATCGCCTTCTGATGAGCTTCCACCCATTGTTTGTTTTCCTGCTTTGGAGAAAAAATCCTGTATGACATCTCTGGAAAACTGTTATCATGTCACCCCTAAGCCTTCTCTTCATTAGGCTAAACATATCTATTCCTTATTAGCCTGGCTGAAACTACCATGTGTTCTCTTTTGTGTCTTGCAATTGTTTACATTTTTAATAGTAACAGTATTTCTAGGATTAGTGTTAATTAATTATTATATATTACTCACAGTCACTTTTTCTGACATAGGCAACCATGTCAATTTGCTGTATTAAACTAACTAACAAACAAACGAACACTTATATAAGCAGACCAACGCTATGGTCTTCCTGAAACTTAATTTTGTTACTGGAAGGCAACTAGAGTATATCGCCATAAATGGCAGTAAAGCAATCCGCTTGACATTATTCGAGCTCCTGATTTGTCGTTTCTTGATTTATAATACATTCTCATATATTAGCAAAACAAGAGCAGCAAGAAGTTTTGGTTTAAGTAGAGTTGGAATTGCAGTACAAATTTCATCTGATGAAACATCAACCCAGTTCACAAATAAGGTGCCTCCTAATAATTCTGCTGAATAAAAAGACCCTGGAGTCTTGTCCTGCTTTGATTCTGGTATCCACATTTGTTTTACGGAATTGGTAAATATCCAGAGAAGTTGTGCTGTCTTTCTCTCTTTGTTCACTAATATTCCTCATTGCCATTAGGAAGCCATTGGTAGTGCATTAACAAATAAGCTATAGATCACAGCATAATAGCATTGTGCAGGCTACAAAAATAGTACAGCATTGTGCAGACTACAAATCATATTTCCTACATATAGGTGTCTACACAATTATATGCACAATAATAATTCCTTTAAGAATATCAACAAGTGGATGGATGTGCAGTGCTGGAGTTAAGAGATCTTTAGACACTCCATTCTTAAGAAATGCAAGAAATTGCATCAGCTGTTAGTGAATAGAAGAAACACAAAATGAGAAGTGTTTTAAGATTTAAAAAAAAAATAGGAGGATTGAAAAAAGAGGATTTGGATCAGTAATTTATTCTGCTCAGCTAAACCTTGATAACGAATAACACTTCTTTACTATTTCATAGCTGAGATTGCATTGATGCTTGTAATATGGTCCTAAAAAACCAGCATCAAAATCCCCCGAAGCCCCCCAAACAAAACAGATTTTTAAAAATTACTTCCAAAAGCTAGATCTTCGGAACTCACACTCAAAAAATTTCTAGAAAAGATCAGCCTGTACGCAGTGGTGGGATTCAGCCAGTTCGCACCACTTCGGGAGAACCAGTTGTTAACTTTCTGAGAAGTTTGGCAAACTGGTTGTTGGAAGAAATCATTAGGGCAGAGAACCGGTTGTTAAATTACTTGAATCCCACCACTGCCTGTACATATAGTGAAAGATGATTGCTCCAGAGCTATATTCTGTAATTGTTTTCAGCATTTTATAACCCCTTTGCATCAGACAACATTTATGAATGAGTAGCAAACTTATCAGTTGAAGAGGAGTTTTGATGCAAGTACCGTATTTGCATATTTTTCATGTATAACCAGAATTTGGGAAAATTTTGGGGTTATAGCCAAACTGTGTAAACTACATGCTGTTCTGGGCTGCAAAATGTGCACTTAGGCGTTGATTTATGACCCTCCAGATAAATTGATTCCCAGCTCTCACCAGATTTAGCTAATAGCATTAGAAGTAACAAGAACTACAGTCCAATATTATTGTTGACCCCAGCACTGTGGCTATAGCAGGGATCCCTTCAATCCCCCCCCTCAAAAAAGTCATCAGAGCAAATGAGTGACTGATGTTTAATGCTTCTCCAGACACTGGGTTTCAAATTTGTGACAAAGTAATAAATACTAAATGCATTAATATTCTGTTAAAATCTTTATTATTTATTTATTTATTTATTGGTTCGATTTATATGCCGCCCTTCTCCGGAGACTCAGGGTGGCTTACAATACATTAAGCAATAGCCTTCATACTTTTGTATATACCTGCTTAGTAGGGCTTTTGCCCCCCCCCCCCAAGCTGTGTTCTTTTTTATACAAAGTCAGCTTATTGGCCCCACAATCCGGGTCCTCATTTTACCTACCTCAGAAGGATGGAAAGCTGAGTCAACCTTGAGCTTGGTGAGATTTGAACTTGCAGTAATTGCAGGCAGCTGGCAGCTAAGTGATAATTAACAGCACTTTAGTCTGCTGCGCCACCAAGGCTCTTGGTCTTTTAAGGCAACTTAGTTTTCACACAACTTTTGTATTCACTTAGGCTGAATTGGTCAGTGGAGCTACTAGAAGTGAGTTATATCAAAGATTGCAAGCTTACTTCCAGGAAGCATAGAGGTAGTCCTTAAAGCCACAATTGCAACTGGATCTATTGTTACTAAGCAATGTGGTCATTAAGTGAGTCATCCTGTGACCACACCCAATTTTATAACCTTTTTTGCCATGGGTTGTTAAGCAAATCCAGCTTCCCCCATTTGCTTATCTGAAGTGGCCAAGAAAATCGAAAATGCAATCACATGGTCCGTGGGACACCTCAACCATCATAAAAACATGCTGGTTACCAAGCACCCAGTTCTTGATCATGTGATTGTAGGAATGCTGCAACAGTCATAAATGCAAAGATCAGTCATAAATCATTTTGTTTAGTGCCATTGTAACTTTGAACAGTGATTAGACAAATGGTCGTAAGCCAAGGACAACCTGTTATTCTGAGAAAATATTCTGAGAAAATAAACATTCTAATTCCAGGTCCATGTATAAGGATTTAGAAAAAGGATTTAGAAAAAGGATGAATATTTAGTTATGTTCTGAGTTATATTGTTAAGGACATATGAGAACAAGAAAGAAAGAATCCTTCTCTTTGAACCTCTCAAACACATAAATATGTTCTTTAATTTTCAAAAACATGATGTTTTGAGTCTAGCATTCAAGGAATAGCAAACACTCCTTTAGTTTAGTTAATTATTTCATTATTTGGATGTATTTCTTTCTTTCCATGAATAAAACTAAATGCAACAAAGTGAAATAGAATGTTGGTTTTTTTTTAAAAAATGGTGCCACTTAAAATTCATTTATTATTTGGGTTATTTACTTTACAACTCTTATTTTTTTTTAATCCAAGTCTTTATTTTTTACAAGTAACTCAAAGTGATGAACATACTTTCCTTCCTTCTGTTTTCCAAACAACTACAACCCTGCAAGATGGGTTGGGCTGAGAGACCAGTGGTGAAATCCAAATTTTTTTACTACCGGTTCTGTGGGCGTGGTGTGGCTTGGTGGGCGTGGCTTGGTGGGCGTGACAGGGGAAGGATACTGCAAAATCCCCATTCCCTCCCTGGGGGAAGGATATTGCAAAATCTCCATTCTCACCCCAGTCTGGGACCAGCCAGAGGTGGTATTTGCCGGTTCTCCAAACTGCTCAAAATTTCCGCTACCGGTTCTCCGAACTGCTCAAAATTTCTACTACCGGTTCTCCAGAACCTGTCAGAACTTGCTGGATTTCACCCCCGTGAGAGAGTGATTGGCCCAAAGTTACCCAGGCAGCTTTCATGGTTAAGACAAAACTAGAATTAACTACCTCTTGGTTTCTAGCTTGGTGCATTAAACAGTGTGGAGAAAAAATCCATTCTATGCAAAACACAGAAATAAAGTCAAATGTCCATGTTTCTAAAGTCTATGAAAACAGTGAGAAGCGAACTGTTGGATAAAGTTGTGAAAAGAACCTTATAGCAAAGGAAGGTGCTATTGATTTATAATGAATAAATAAGCCACTCACATTGTCAGCATAACATCTATGTTGACTTAGCCATGCTTTCAAAACCTATGACAGAGGCTTTTCATTTTATGACAAACGGAATACAGAAGTGTCAGAGGAAGGATTAAAAATGTCAAGAAAGTAGATGCATCGAGGCAGTTGAAGCCCTACTCCTTTTAATGTGTACCTCATTGCCGACATCTTAACATTTTTTGTCCGAACTCCAATGTGACTGGCTTATTGATCTTTAAACACTGCTCTGGTTTTCGGTCTAATTAATTTTGGTGTGAGTCCTACTGATTTAATTTAATTGACAGTCACACAATGTGGTATAGAGCATAAATAAATAAATTTTGCAGACCACGCTTTGTGTGCAACATATTACACAGACAAACTAGATGTCCTGTTTTCCAACAATAATAATCTTATCAGAAAAAGTGCACTGAAATTCATGGGCCTCAGACATTTGTCACAGAAGAAGCACCAAAACATTTTTACCATCCCTTTCAAGATAAATCACTAAATATTGGTACTATAATTTCCTGCTGGTTTCCAGTGGGGAAAAAAATGAAGAAGTAAGGTCTACTAAAAGCCTCTTGAAAGTCTTAGTACATAATAAATATCTCCCCAAACTCAGAATCCACCTCATTAAAATATATTGCAAAAAAAAAAAATGGACTCATCAGCTTACACAGTATCAAGTAGCCCTACAACTGAAATACAGGAATATGTCTCACTTCCCCATGTTTTGGTTAAGTTCTTGTGCAATCAATGGCCACCAAAAATTTGATCATTCTGTCCAGAAATTTAATTACAAGTAATTGTCATGGGGATAATATAAGTGCTTCTGGATAATACTTACAATGATAAAATCCTACTGAACTGCCACATTTGATTCTCCCTATAGCTGGATTTAAATAATCATCTATAGGTTGGTATTCTATTATCTGGCCAGTTGTTTTGCTTAAGTCTTGCAATAAAATAATTAATAATTAATAAAATAGGCTCACTGAAAAAAAGTTTCAGGTCTGTTATCTTTTCCTTCTTTAATCACTCCGGGAAATGTTTCCTGAATACAGCTGAAGCAGGAACAATGAGTACTTGTTCCTGCTTCAACTCATAATTTCCTAATTCAAAAAATTGTTTCCCAAAATTTATTTATTATTGGTTCGATTTATATGCCGCCCTTCTCCAAAGACTCAGGGTGGCTTACAATGTGTTAAGCAATCAATGTAGTCTTTTCAATTTTCTCTATTTGCATACATTGCATTACAGATTCCCATATAGCATGTCCATCGGGAATGTGCCCCTAATTACAATTGTACTGCAACACATTTGGAGATCACCCAAGTTGCAGAAGACTGATATAAGACAACTAAAATATTTTTTCATCCATCAAACTACAATCAGAATGTCAGTATTTAAAATGCTGTTATCAAATTAGAAAGTATATATACGTCATGGCTTGGGACAAAGGACAGATGGCATTAATTTCTATAACACAATGAGTATATTTTTCTATATCCCCTTTTTTATATGCTAAGGTTGACACAAAAAGTTCTTTTTCTGAAATTATTTGCAACTAAAAAGAATCTCATTCTGATGCAATACAAGCTGTGACCTGAATTGCAAATACCATTTTTCTAAAGTTCTTTATCTGGATCATTGGAAAGATACCTATCTTTCCACCCAGATAGGATAATACCAAGACCACAGACACACTTAAATAAGTGTGCCATACATATAAGTGAGATTTTCTAGGCTAAATATACGCATAGAATGTGACCTAACCCATACTTCCTGTTTATAAATGATATGATAGCCAATTATATTGATTTATGATATGTTGATTCTGTTGTTGCTACTTAATCCCATTAGAAGCATGGAATTTGTCCATTTCCAAGTACTTCAAGATTTAACAGCCATTTCAATGATGAGAAGTAGGTTGATTATCAGGAATAATTTTAATCCTAACTGATATAATCATAATCACTAGCTGATCCAGTTTGCTATTTCATTCTTTACAAATATATTATTATATTTTCCTCTCAACTTTATTGTTGGTCACTTCAAAGTACAGTAATATACATTGAGTAGTCTGAATGCTCTCCCCACAACAGTGCTGTGAGGTGAATTGGCTGGCTTTCATGCTTTAAGAGAGGACTAGACTTCCTGGCTTTCTGGCTTCTAAGCCAGCATTTCAATTATTAGATCAAACCTTGGTCCCTCTGGTTTCCAAGGCTGCAATATTCTAATTTGAATTGTTATCACAAATAAAAAGTATAATGGCAGTATCAATTGGAATGAGAAAAGTGGCTCCCTATCTATTTTATTATAAATTATATTTGAGGCTTAACCATATGTAAAATGATAAAAATGAGTTTGACTCCTGGTAAATACTTGGACATGTCCAGATTGTTTTCATGGTATGTTTAAGCAAGTGGTTTACCAGTGTCTTCTTCTGACATGTTTCTTTCAAACTTCCAATCTTATCTAAAGTTTTGGAATTTATATATTATCTGTCATCAAAATCATTATGTAGTATTATAAGCCAACCTGTCAGACACAAACGATCAGGTCTATACATGAAGTTTCAATTAAACTAAGATATTGCTAAAAGCTTATGCATGGAAAAGCCTTCACAACTAACAGTCAGCACCTGATTATAGTTAGAAAAGAGTAAATGGAACTCAGGGAAGATTGGATTTACTTCATTTGTGGCTATGTAGGGATTCTAGGCTGGATTCTAGGCTGGTGGAGGGATTCAAATTTCTTTTACTACCGGTTCTGTGGGCGTGGCTTGGTGGGCATGGCATGGTGGGCGTGGCAGGGGAAGGATACTATAAAATCACCATTCCCTCCCCACTCCAGGGGAAGGTTACTGCAAAATCCCCATTTCTTCCCGATCAGCTGGGACTCAGGAGCCAGAGAATAGATGGGGCGGGGCCAGTCAGAGGTGGTATTTACCAGTTCTCCGAACTACTCAAAATTTCCGTTACTGGTTCTCTAGAACAGGTCAGAATCTGCTGAATACCACCTCTGGCTGAATCCCCCTTTTCACTCCACCCCCAGATTCTGCCATTCCTTCTTCTAGATGCCCAATGAGACTAAGGAGGAGTCCCTGGGATCTTACTCTGCTAGTCATTGCCGATTATAGGGGGTGATGCTCTTTTCTGTTTCAAAACCATTGAGTCAGTGCTGTCCAAAGACATTTCTGCAGTCATGTGACCAGCATGACATCATGGAGCACTGTTACTTTTCCATCAAAGTGGTAGCTATTTATCTACTCCCATTTGCATGATTTTGAACTGCTAGCTAGTTAGGAGCTGGGGTGAGGATGGGAGCCCAAACAAATTGGTAGCATATAAACTTAATAAATGAATAAAATTACATATCCCTAGGCAAAGCAAGGTTAACTAAGAGAGGTTCCTAATGTAGAATAATAATTTACAGGTAAGCTTCAATTTAAGAAAAGTGGCAGCACACTGATATTCAGTTGCAAAACACAGGAATTTAAAATTATAATTTAAAAATATCACAGGGAAGATGGCTAGTTTAAACCTTCATTATGCTTAATATCTTGTTGTCAGGGTTCCAAGTAATAAACCCATAGCAAGCTAAACTCCAAGGCAGGTAGATTCCTCAAAGAATAGCTTTATTGGATATATCATATTGACGCAGATCTGGTGAAAACCAACTCTGAAGGTTTTCCATGGTTTTCACCTAATTAAAAGTAAAAGTTTTCCCTCAACCCCCAACAATCAATCACATGGTCCAACCAAGAAGCTGTTTGGTTGCCTGGTGACATCACTCCTTCTTCGTCAGGCCAGATGTGAGAATGTCCTTGGTTCCCAAGAGAAAGTAGTTGGCTACAAAACCCCAGCTATCTCCAATCCCCCCTCCCTATCCCTCAGCTCCAGTGTGGCAACACTAAAGCTCCAAGATGGCTTTAGTCAGGTCAGCTTCAGGGTTGACACTTGTTTGTTTTTAACAGCTTTCAAAGTCCAATATATAGGCTGAAAATTGCAATTCCACTGATGTCATATCCAGGTCTTATGTGACCTTCAGGTATAATGAAAAATTGTAGACTCATTTTCTGGTAATAAGACATAACATAAACTAGGATTAAAATATAATTTAGGATGAAAAAGTGAATTATACAGCATAGGTAAAAGAACATTGTGTCCAATAAATCCTCCTTTCCTTGTCAGTCTATTTATATGTTTAATTGTTTACCGTATTTCAATTTTAATTCCTTTTCAATATAATAAAAAACTTTAGTCTTAGTCCAATGAAAGTCAACAGTTATTGTATACATTAATTGTTAGAGTCTGCTTCAGTTTCCAAGGGGATGCTTGGAGAATGCACCTTGGAAACATGCATTAACATTGTGAAAACACAAACAGATACTTCAGAATGAGCTTCCATTAACCAATGGAAATATGCAATTGATTTTGAGGGTCAAGAGAGCTCTACATTGTAAAATGTATGGGTCATTAAAAAATTATAACAGCAAAAGTTGTGATGCATAGAATAAATTATCAAAATTCTTCTGGGTATGATTAAATCTCTGGTTTCATTACTTTCTGAAATCAACAATAGAAAGTGTTGCACTGGTTTTTGTTTTTTTTTATATTGTAGAAGTTGGAATAAATCTTTAACCTGCAATGCAATTTGAGAATTTTCAGTAATAGAATTAATAGCTACATGAAGAAAATCTTGTTAGAAAGCTGCCAGCCTTCTTCCAAAGTTCTACTAAGAAATTACCATGAAGTTTAAATGTATATGTTTTCAGGATGTTTATAATGACATTTCTTAAAGGGATACAACTTAAAGATTTTAAGAAAGTTACACTCATGTCTGCACACACATCAGAATTACTTTTTTTAATTTTTTAATTTTTAATTTATTAATTATATTTCTATACCACCTTTCTCCCGTAGGACTCAAGGCGGTGTACAACCAAGAAGAATATAGACAAACAAACATCATAAATTGCTAATTAAAATTATTACTTAGTTTGGTCAATTAAATAAAACCCAGAATTAGATAACATTTTAAAAAACCATTCACATGTTCATATGTTTAGCCCCGCCTGTTGGAACATCAGGGTCTTGAGGGCACGGCGGAAAGCACGGAGATCAGGGATGTTCTGTATCTCCGGGGGCAGTTCATTCCAAAGGGTTGGAGCCTTCACAGAGAAGGCCCTCCCCCTGGGAGTCGCCAGTCAGCATAATTTGACTGATGGTACCCTGAGTAGTCCCTCCCTGTGAGAACGAACTGGTCGGTGGGAGGCTATTGGTGGCAGAAGACGGTCTCGTAGGTACCCAGGTCCTAAGCCATGGAGCACTTTAAAGGTGATGACTAACACCTTGAATCGCACCTGGAAGACCACCATGAGCCAGTGCAGCTTGCGCAGGAGAGGTGTTACATGGGCACAATGAGTTATGCCCATAATCACCCGCGCGGCTACATTCTGGACCAGCTGGAGCCTCTAGGTGCTCTTCAAGGGGAGCCCCATGTAGAGAGCATTACAGTAGTCCAAACGGAAGGTGACTAGGGCATGAGTGACTGTGCGCAAGGCATCCCGATCCAGAAAGGGACGCAACTGGCAGATCAGGTGAACCTGATAAAAGGCCCCCCTGGCCACGGCCGTCATGTGCTCTTCTAAAGATAGCCATGAATCCAGGAGGACACTCAAGTTGAGAGCCCTCTCTGTGGGCTCTTTTTACTCTTTTTAGATGTAAATACAGAGTTTTGCATAATTCTAGTGTCTGTATGGCAAATGAGATACTACTGAAAAAATCTCCTTTTGCAGAAATTAAGATCAGCTATGAAGAAATTGGTTATGTTACCAGTTTCAGATAGGTTTAATACTCCATCAACCCTGTTAAATATTTAGTAATAGCAGAAGTAAGGCTGGGAACAGCATTACATTTTTTTCTCATAAATCATTACATGAATAATAAGAATTTTAAAAATACTCTAAACCACTGCATAGCCAGGTGTAAAAGAGCAAACATGCAAATTTACTTGCTCAGATTAAGTCTGCCTATACCACAAGTTCCTGTAGTTTGATACACATCCGTGATTTAAATTAGTTAGTCAAATTTTTCTTTGTACTGGACGACTCACTTTTTCCCTGTTGCGATAAGCAATGAACAGCAATGTTAAGATGCTACCCTTTAGTTTTCTTTCATGGTTGCCTGTTGAATATTTCAGACCATGCAATCTCATGTCCAAGCTTTAGTTTAATAAGGACTAAATTCTAAGGTAGATTTACATATTGCACATACACAAAGACACACAGACACACACACACTCAGATAGATAGATAGATAGATAGATAGATAGATAGATAGATAGATAGA
>WNWU01000004.1:6874641-6896785 GCA_012654045.1 Ptyas mucosa
CTTTCTTTCTTTCTTTCTTTCTTTCTTTCTTTCTTTCTTTCTTTCTTTCTTTCTTTCTTCCTTCCTTCCTTCCTTCCTTCCTTCCTTTTTTCTTTCTTCTTCATTCATTCTCTTTTCAGACTATAAGAATCTATGCTACACATCTCACTAAAATCAGAAAAAACTTCCCCACATTGAAGTTAAAGTTATAGTTTAACTTTAGACTCTTTTTAGACTCTCTGAAAAAGAAAGTGGAGTTTTGATTCCTAATGGGATAATTCTTCCACATCTGCTTCTGGGGTTTGAAGGTTGTAAGGCTGAGAAAGCTAATAACACATTCCCTTAGCCAACCAAATGAGAATAGTGCAAAGGGTAAAGGGTATATACATTTATTTTTTCTTGTCCTATATTGCAATAAATTGATTAGATTATCCCAGGAAGGAAGAAAGGAAAAAGTTACGTGTAGATTGAAGACAACTATGCCCTCTTGTGGCTATTGAAAAAATAAAACTATTAAAAGTCATTTACGGTAATTTTTTTAATCAACTAACTGATTAGCCGACAAAATATTAAATGCTAAATTGTTTTGTGAATGTTTAGTACTGAAAATTATTTATTTTGTAATGTTGTATAATACTAGTTTTGAAGAAACAATCTCAAACAATCTCAAACCAGATTCTGTAACAGCTTTGTTCCTCATGCCATTTGTCTGGTAAACTCGCAAGATTTGTTTTTATTTATTTTATTTATTTATTGGTTCGATTTATATTTATTTTATTTTTTATTTTATTTTATTTTAGATTTCTATACCGCCCTTCTCCCTGGGGACTCAGGGCGGTGTACAGCCAAGTAAAAACACATAATATAAACATTAAGAACAAATTAAAAAGAATATCTAAATTGGCTCCAAAATTTAAAAAACACCCCAATTTAAAATTACTTAAAAGGTTTTGCTTAGGCCAGCCCGGCTTGTTGGAAAAAAAATGTTTTAAGAGCACGGCGGAAAGCACGAAGGTCATGGATTCTTCTTATCTCAGGGGGCAACTGATTCCAGAGGGTGGGAGCCCCCACAGAGAAGGCCCTCCCCCTGGGGGTCACCAGCCTGCATTGCTTGGCCGATGGCCGATATGCCGCCCTTCTCCGGAGACTCAGGGCGGCTTACAATGCATTAAGCAATAGCCTTCATACTTTTGTATATTTTTCTCGCCATTTACATGTATACATCCGAACTAGACTGTGTTGTTTCTCTGCATCATATAATATATGTGGGTATATGCATAATTTTGTATTTATTTATTTGTTTGTTTGTTTTGTCATGTTTATGTAGTGCAGTGGTAGTCAACCTGGTCCCTACCGCCCACTAGTGGGCGTTCCAGCTTTCATGGTGGGTGGTAGGGGTTTTGTCCCTACTTTATAAATCACCATTACTGTGGAACCAGTGGGCGGTTAGAAAATTTTACTACTAACAGAGATACAAAAGTGGGCAGTAGGTATAAAAAGGTTGACTACCCCTGATGTAGTGTATATTGGAGGTAGTGAGAGCTGTATGCAACGAAATTTCATTTCAATGTATGCCAATTAGTGTACATTCAAAGTGACAATGAAGTTATTCTATCCATCTATATAAATTAAATAATTAATTAACAACATAACTCCAAGTTAATTAAATTTCAAACACGAGGAGTAAGATGTGTTGGATATGTTCACTGCCTGGAGTTATTTGTAAAAATAAAAAATAAAAGTGCATTGTCCAATTAGTATAAGATATGATTTAGGCTATATGCTTGGGTCATGTCTTCTACAACATTATTATGAAAATGGACTATTGCAACATGTAATGACATGCTTATGTTATGTGAATCCTGATACTCATCATTGCAAAATGCAATATGGTTTTAATGCTTTATTGTTGTATGGAGCTATTTAAACAAAGTCAATTTGTTGACTGCATGATTGAAGGCCCGACTATTTTTTATATGTCTTTTGTAGTAGTTATAATAAATTTCTTTCACATAATGTTTATCTGGTAAGGTGACTGTTCTAGGTACAAATACTTTCCCATCCATTTTTTTTTCCTAAGAACTGTGAAATGTATTTGTTTATTTAAAACAATTATTATAGTCCCTTATCTTATTATCAAATTCTGGGTGGCTGCCAACCAACTAAATTGACTACCATTTCATCCAGAAACATACACCTTGGATATTTATTTGCTGCTGCTGACTAAAGGTGCCTTTTATTTGCACAGTGACAAAGTTCAAAAGTCATAATTGCTCTTTGATCAATGCAAAGTTAAGTTGTATAGTTGCTTTCTTTTTTTAATCCCTATGATAATGTTATTAGCACATAATACACATTACTTTGGAAGTAAGGATTTGTGCTTTTATTGTACATGGGAACCAGGTTTGTCTATATGTTTATGTAGATAGTGATTGATAGCAGCACAGTATTTTCATATTCATATTCGCTTTCAAGTAAGAGAGTGCAGGACTGAAGTCCTATGACACAAAATTAGCGATCTGGGAAATACTGATAATCTTGAAATGCAACCACATCAAGGCTGAAATCTGGGTAGTAATGGAAGATAAAATGGCCTCTCCCGTTAAGCCTACCTGGTATTGCTTGTATCTTGAAGGAAGCTCCAATGTATACAGTCTTCATATTAGTGATGTAGATTCTCATGATGCTTAATACTCATGTTTCTTTTGAGTTATTGATTTGATTGAATCTATACATACATCTTACATTATACTTACAAGGCTATTTGATTTCTTTTAAATTTTTTATTTTTTTCAAGGACCTTGGGGGTTCAGGACTCTCTTTTGAAATGGCTCTCCTGTTCTTTGTCTTGGTCTTAACTTTTATCCAGGCTGAATTTGAAAGCGGTGAGTATTTCAATAGACATCAGAAAAATTAACTATGTTAAACAAAATGTTGGTGTAGTTTGTCCCCTTAGCACACATTTGTTGACTTTCAACCGACAGACACCTGTGACAGAGCAAATACCCAAGTAACAATCAAGACAGATTTACTACATATATATTTCATATATCATAATGAATTAAAACAAATTTAATTAAATCAAAAAATATTTTAGTCATAGTCCAGAAGAATTTAAAACATTTGAGTTTAAATAGTTCAGCTTTGGTTTTTTCCATGTACATATATTTATTTTAAAATTTTACTATAATAGTAAAATCTAATGCAAACTAAACTTAAAGGGAAAAAACAATAGAAAGGAGTAAAAAGTGCAAGAAAAAAGAAAAAAGTAAGAATATAATAAAGAGAACAATATATAAAGAATTAATGTTCAGCCTTCATTACAAATATAAACAAATTTAGTGATTCTTCATCCCCACCAAGGGGGGGATGTCTCTTCATTTCATATCCTATCATCCATAATACTGATTATGTTTAATATATCTTATAAAAACCAAAATAAAATCTATTTATTTATTTATTTATTTGTTTGTTTGATGTTTGTTTGTTTATTTATTGGTTCGATTTATATGCCGCCCTTCTCCAGAGACTCAGGGCGGCTTACAATGCTTTAAGCAATAGCCTTCATACTTTTGTATATACCTGCTTAGTAGGGCTTTCGGGGACCCCTAAGCGGTGTTCTTTTTTATACAAAGTCAGCTTATTGCCCTCACAATCTGGGTCCTCATTTTACCTACCTCGAAAGGATGGAAGGCTGAGCCAACCTTGAGCCTGGTGAGATTCGAAATTGCAGTAATTACAGGCAGCTGGTGTTACTTAACAGCACTTTAATCTGCTGCGCCACCAAGGCTCTTATTGCCCATAGGAAGCTAGCTTATCTCTACAATTAATTCCAAAGTCTTCATCTGGCATTTCACTTTTATCTATATTTCTTATTTTTATTATGCCGTCTAAAAACCAAAATTAAGCACATCACTGCATGAGTTAAGCGGATTGTGCAGTTTAATGGATTGTGGTAATGACCTTGGGGAAATAAGGGAAAAGATGCTACCCAGGAAATCAGACAAGAAAAGCAGGAGTCCCCAGTAGCTTAAGAATCTAAGAAAAAATCTTAGAAAGGACCCACCCTCAAAGATCATGTAGAAAAAGTGGTAGTGGGAAGTTTTGAAGGCTTAATAAGATTCTGTTAATGCAGCCTTACAATAAAGTAGATTTAGGTCATATAGTTGTGTTTCTTGTCTGGTTTACCTTGGAGGGCTGACATGCGGTTTTTAAACAAATCTGGCTTCCCCAAGTGACTTTGCTTGTTGGAAGCTGGCTGGCAAAATCACAATCATGTGACCACAAGACATAGCGACTGTTGTAAATGTGAGCCAGTTGCCAAGCACCCAAATTGCAATCATCTGACTGCAGAGGTGGTGTGACAGTCATATCTTCAAGCAGTGGGTTGGACTAGAAGACCTCTGAGGTCCCTTCCCTCCCTATGATTCTATGTTCTATATTCTAAAGATAAGTGATAAGACACTTTTTCCAAGGCCTCATTAAATCAACAGAAGTAGGTAAGCAAGTAAGTAAGCAAGCAGGCAGGCAGGCAGGCAGGCAGGCAGGCAAGCCTAACTGTACATGGTCCCATAATGCTGAAAGCTTCAGTTGTCCTAGAAAATTGGAAAAATTCCAGAGGGAAAAAAAGGCGCCAATATTCCTATCATGCTGAATTTCTTGATAATAACAGGTTAGAAAATTTAGGTTTAGTTGCTTTATTCAGAAAACTGAAATAATAATAAGAAATTGCTTGAAATTCCACTTGAATGTCAGTGATGAAAATAAGGCTTATTTTTCTCTTTCTCAGAAAAATACATTTGTGTTGAGTATTATATAAGTATACCTATACTTACATGTTCCCATATAATTTCCTTTACTCAGTTTCAGCCTCAAATGTCCTCTTTGGGCCAAAGCAGATAACTGGATTGGTGGAAGGTTCTGTGAGTGTCAAATGCTTCTATCCTCCCACGAGCGTGAACATTCATTCCAGGAAGTACTGGTGCAAGGAATCAACAAGACGCTGTTACACCTTTATTTCATCTAATGGTTTTGTTCTCAAAGATTACAAAGACAGAGCCTCCATAACTGACTTTCCAGAGAATGGCATGTTCATCATAAAAATATCAGACCTGACATTCAAAGACATGGGTCTATACAGATGTGGCATTGGTTTAAATGACTATGGATTGTCCTTTAAAGTCAAGCTGGAAGTTACTCAAGGTACTGTTTTCTAATCCTCTAGACCAGTGAGGGCGAACATTTTTGGCACCAAGTGCCGAAAAGGGAGCACTTTGTGTGCACACTCGTCAGGGCCACGACCTGGAAGAGGAGCTGCCCAGGGGCATGCGCACGCCGGATAAGGCCAGATACTTCCAGTTTCTGCTGTGCATGCACACACACCGATCAGCTGGCCGGTGCACATACTCAGACCAGAAAATGGAAGACCAAGCCTTTCGGTTTCCGCCACTGCCACATGCACAAAGGCCAGCTGATCGGCATGTGCGCATGAGGAAAGGGTGATGCGGCACGTGCCATCACGCCCTAGACTTTCTTAGATAATACATTAAGATTGCTAAATGTGGACCTTCCCTAGGAGAAGTGTATTAAGTTTACTTAATCCATCTCTAAGAGAAATATAGGAGATTTGTATAAATGAAAGGACCTTTTCTGTGGTCTCATCTCTACTTAATTTTCCAAAGCATTTTAAATAATTGCTTTTTTTATCAAATTCACTGTTATATTGCTCAGTTTTTTTGCAGTTATTTAATATTTCATGAATTGTATTATAGATTGTAACATAGATAGATAGATGATAGATAGATAGATAGATAGATAGATAGATAGATAGATAGATAGATAGAAATAATTGTTTAGGCACCTAAACAACAGTCACTGTTAAATGGAGTCCAGAATGGTTCTGTGACTGTTGAATGTCATTATAATCCAAAAGAGAATGATACATTGAAATACTGATGCAAGTGGAAACAACATGAATGTACTGAATTAATAAACAGTGATGGCTTTGTGCTGGATTCCTATGAGGGAAGACTTGTGATATATATCCACATTTTTAAATAAATGCACAGCTTCAAATTTCTTAAAATAAATACACTTTGTGAAGATCAGTATTATGTTTTCCCCTTTAATGAAAATGTACAGATTTATAGCTTAATTCTAAGAAGACATTCTCTGAAAGAGCTGCCTGACAAAATTGGTATATGAGGAAAGGATTGGAGCTCAGTATAAACTTTAGTGGGTAGGGAGTAAAACTGGCTTCAGTTTTTCTCTTCTTTGCTGAATTTTGTTATGTCAAAAAGTAGACATTGAAATTTGAAATGTCTTTCAGTGATTTGTTTACCACAATTCGGCATTAGGGGGAAAAAACACAAAATGTTAATATAGTCCGAGATATCATGTTAATATATGATATATATATAAGAAAAATAATTTGTTTATTCCTCCAAGAGTGTATTTTATTTATTATTGTGGTATAAAATAGCATAATGACATTATAGGACATGGGATCTGAAATCAGCACAGAGTGTCAAACCAGGATTATGAACTGCATGCATACATTTGTTCCTTCATGTGCTCATTTACATGCATACCATATCATATCCATATATTCATTGTACTAATAAAAACATCATTCTTGCTCTTTCTCCCCCACCCCTAACAATTAGTCATATTGTGCTTTCATCACTAACAACGAGAACCCATGGGGAACTAGATTGTTTTGTTTTGTGTCATTAATTGCAACAGGAAAACAACAGTCCATGCTGATCAGCTGGCCAGAGAGAAAAGTGGGCAAACACTTTGCTTTGGGAACAGCACTTTTTGTGACCAAGATCCAGAAGCAGCTCCCTTATGCTAAAAAAATGAGCTCAATTTGTAGGGTGGCAAGCTAGGCACAGTTTATCAGGGTCATCAGAATTTTGATCAAGCTTATGGTTTATCAGGCTGCTTTTGATACTGCTTATCTATTATAGTTGTAGCTGTAGCTAAAATGCTAACATAAAATAAATAACTATTAGTCAAAATGCTAATATACACCATTGTGTGATATTGCAAGAAGACAGCATAAGGGAAGGCAGAATAAATGCATCTAATGACTTGTCATTACTTTAATGTAGATCCAGTACCACCCGAGGAAGCGCAACTTTATTATGCTGAGCAGCAAAAAACAGTGAGTATGACCTGTGACTTTGGTATTCAGTATGCAAATTACAGGAAGTACCTGTGCAAGATGACAAAGACCAGCTGTTACAATGTGATTGATACATATGGAAATGTGGAACCATCCTACTTAGGAAGAACTCTGTTGACCAATCTTGGTACACCTGGATCTTTCAGTGTCATTATGAGCCAGTTAAAGAAAGAAGATTCAGGTTTATATCTTTGTGGAGTTGGGAATTATGGAGCAGATGGAGAATCCAAAAAGCTAGATCTACATGTCTATGAAGGTAAGTGAAAGAGCTCTTGGATTCCAAATCTGTCTCTACAAATATATAACTAATTGAGAAAACAATTATAAGAACATTTTTAAATAATTTTATGCTTATATTTCTATCTGTAGATGGATTGGCACCTCAGCAACAGTCAGTATTAAATGGAGTCCAGGGTGGTTCTGTGACTGTTGAATGTCATTATAATCCAAAAGAGAATGATACATTGAAATACTGGTGCAAGTGGAAACAACGTGGATGTACTGAATTAATAAATAGTGATGGCATTGTGCTGGATTCCTATGAGGGAAGACTTGTGATGCATGATGATCCAGAAAATGGCACATTCACTATCATAATGAACCAACTGCAAAAGGATGACATAGGCTATTACTGGTGTATGACTAATGGAAAAACAGAAAGGAAGTCCTCAGTAGAGGTGAAGATTGTAGAAGGTACTGCTTGGTGTAATGTATCTTAGGAATGTCTTTGCCTATTTGATGAGTTCTGCAAAAATGAACCTAAGCCGTCTCAACCATTCTCTTGGTTTTAAATAAGATATATTTACAGAGAAATGTTATTCCACATGATTAATATAACACCACCTGCTCAGGCAGCTAATTAAAGGAAAACCCCAGCAAATTAAAATTTATTGCACCAAAGACAGTTAACACATTCGGAAAATTAAAATAGGCTCTCAGAAGAGCATGTCCTTAAGACCTTTTGAAAGGCAGGCTGGCTTGGACTATCTGAATCTTTGGGGGGTGATGTTCCAAATCCAGATGGAAAGTCAAAATAAATAGAATAGAATAGAATAATGGAAATAATATGTAAGTGGTAAGCAGGAAGATGAGTAAGAAGGAGAAATAACTCTTGTTCCCCCTTGTTGCTATCCAAGCAAAAAATTCTACTAGGTAGCTTGTCTTTGGGGGTATCATTCCTCACTGTTCATGATTTTTATTCATGATTTTTATACATTTCAAACTTAGCATTTCAAGATTTGTATAATAAATTAAAAATAAATTAACTGCCCATTGGGAGACTAAGATAGATCTATTTCGGCCTTATAAGCCCTCTTCTGTTAGCCACACCCTCATCTCATGTATCCTCCCTGTAAACGTACAATATTTGTTTTTCTTTCTTTTTCGTAGGTTTTATGTGTATCTCTCTTTAGCCAGATTCTACCTACGTAAACCAAGATATTATGCAGCCTGGCTGCATACAACAGACAGCAAAATGCTGCTTTGATGTCTGATAAAGCCAAAAAATCTAATGAATGAGATTTCACTGAACCATGGCTTTATAAAGATCTTGATTTACGTAGGAAAAACCTGGATGAAGCAAAAATACACAAAGACCTATGAAAAGAATAAAATAATACACACACACACACACACACACACACCAATGTTGGTAAACATTTTTCCGGCACCGAGTGCTGGAAACCAGAAGAACAGCCGCCAGGTGCGTATGTGTGTACCAGGAAGATGATCTTCCAGTTTCCGGCATGCACATGCACACCAACCAGCTGATTTTTGGGCATGCATGCATGCCAGAAACCGGAAGATGAGGAGCCGGGCGTGCATGCGCGCGCTGGAAACTGGAAAAGCAGCCACCCGGTGCTCTTCTGGTTTCCTGTGCTCCCACGTACCTGAAAACCAGCTGGCTGGCATGCCAGAACCCAGAAGAGCAACAGGTGATGGCTTGCATGCCCAGAGAGATGGCTCTGTGTGCCACTTCCGGCACACGTGCCATAGGTTTGTCATCACGGATATATACATTATTTATATCTAGCTTGCAGCAGAGGTGGGTTTCAGCAGGTTCTGATCAGTTCTGGAGAACCGGTAGCAGAAATTTTGAGTAGTTTGGAGAACCGGTAAATAGCACCTCTGACTGGCCCCGCCCCCATCTATTCTCTGCCTCCCGAGTACCAGCTGATTGGGAGGAAATGAGGATTTTGCTGTAACCTTTCCCTGGAGTGAGGTGGGAATGAAGTTTTTACAGTATCCTTCCCCTGGAGTGGGAAGGGAATGGAGATTTTACAGTATCCTTCCCATGCCATGCCTACCAAATCACACACACAGAACCGGTAGTAAAAATTTTTGAATCCCACCACTGGCTTGCAGTACTCTTAAATCCTGTTGTTGTTTTTTTGGTAGGAGAGGTAGATAGAAACAGAAATCTAATTTGCTGTTGAAATACTGGGTACTGAAAGACTCTTTATATCTATATCGTCATTTGTCCACCAGGTACCTTTCAGGTGGATTGGGAATACAAATTACAGAATTCCCAGGCTTTTGGCATTATAGATGTTCATAAATATGTATCTAAATTACTACATTAGTTTGAAGAAGGGTAGACAGAGTCTTACCCAGTGCACCTCAGTGTCAGGCCAATAATTTTCAACTTTAAATTTCTACATATTTGATCAGGATGCATCCATAACCCAAATCTTTCCCCCCCATTTATTTTTATTTTTTGAAAAATCAAGAAAAAAGTATAAATAGAGCCGTGCTGCCCTGCCCCAGAAAGTGACTTTCCACCCTCACCATGGCAACTATAAACAATTCCACAATCTCTTCACTTCTATTTAGCTGACAAATGTAAAACTTTTCATCTCATAACCCATAACTTAACAATAAGCAAATCAAATAAGTAATTTGATTTCCAAATTACTTCAATCCAATTACCAGCAAAAGATCCAAACAAAGCTCTAAGATTTTACTATAATTAACTTATATACTTCACAATACACATCTCAACTGTTAAGCATAAAAAAATCCTATTTAAAAAGCATAAAGTGGTCCCAATATCCTAATATAAACAGACTAAAAAACTACTCCAATTTAACATGACAAAGAAAAATCATTTCTCTAAAAAGCAAGCTCCAATATAAAACTTTCCAAATACCAACTTATTCTGTTCAAATATATATTTCATATGTCTACTCTAACCTATCAGCACAGTCACATTTCAGAAATGTGCAGCTTTTTCTTTTACTTCATATTATCTTTTATTGTTCTTTGCAAAAACCTTAATAAAATTATTACAAAAAGTAGTACATCAAGGAAAAAGGGAAAAAGACTTCTCCATCATGTCAAATGTAAGCAAATCCACATTTTCTAATTAAGGTATCAGAAAGTCCAAAAGGAACCATCCAAAGTAACAACATATTCCATTTTATCCCTGACAAAATTAACTGATTTAATAGTCCTTCTTCCTTCTATAAAGTCTTTCTAATCCAGTCAGATGATTTTTGATTTTATTACAAATTTCTTACCATTTTAAACAGTCTCATTGTAAATGCAACAAACAGAAATTATTCCAGTTGTTTTCTAGGATTATCATTTTTATTTTCTTTTTAATTTTTAAAAATTTATTCAGTTTTCTCTTTATATCCGGCGACAAATTTTTATTCTGACTATCATTTCTATTTTCCTCAAGTAAATTGTTGCATATCTTGTTGTGTAACATCTTTGTTTGTGGGGAAAAACTTTTTCAAGAAGACAATTAACTGGCTAATGGAGATTTAAATCAAGATTTCACAACACTTTAACTTCTATATCACAATGTGTGAAACTTATCATGTATGTGGTTGTACACATTAATAACTAAGGTTTTCATATGAAAGATTCATGGGAACTATCTCTGCTAAATTAGCTAATTGCCTAATTCAAGTGTGACAGTTACCCATCTGATTATGTGCCAAGGAAAGGTTGGCTAGATTTCTGCTTGCATTATAGCTGTGTAGATTTAGTGGGGAAGGAAGCTGTATTATGTAGACCAGATAGTCAATCATTTTAGTGATGCTAAAAATCAAGCGCTCTGTTTTCAAGTGTTTGGGGGGTGTTATTATACTTTTTTTTCTCCTGACACAGGGCAACCTACATTACTAACAAAGAAAGAAGTTCGCGCTGTTGCTGGCTCCTCTCTGACTATATCATGCTCTTATCCATGCAAATATTTTACATATCAGAAATATTGGTGCAAATGGAAGAACACTGGATGTAAACCTCTCATCTCATCTGAACAAAATCAGACCGGCTTGGTAGTTAGCTGTGACAAAGATAGTGGAATTTTATCTTTGAACTTTGACCAGGTGACACCCGTAGACCAAGGATGGTATTGGTGTGGTGTCAAACATGGGCAGCAATATGGAGAAACAGCTGCATTGCATCTGCAAATACAAGGAGGTGAGTCTAATCAATAGGGAACCAAATTAGATTATACCCATTCCAATTTTCAGCTGCACTTAGTCCAAGTCTTGTCAAAGTCTTGGAAGTTATTTCTTGGCCACCAACAAAGAACTGTTCCTTCTTTCAGGATGATTTTCTCAACTTTCCAACCTAGCTGTAGCCCTGGTATTTCATGGTGGTGTCCATCTAAGTTTTAACCAAGGTCAAGTCTACTTAATTTTTTAAGATTGACCAAAGTTGTCTGGTGCTGCCACTTAACTGGGCTGGTTTAAAATAGATTATCTGCTAAACCTTAGTCATGTTATGATGCTACAATACCTGATGATTCCCCAGGCAATTTTTTTAAAAAATTGATTTATATGCCGCCCTTCTCCAGAGACTCAGGGCGGCTTACAATGTGTTAAGCAATAGCCTTCATACTTTTGTATATTTATACAAAGTCAGTTTATTGCCCCCATAATCTGGGTCCTCATTTTACCTACCTTAGAAAGGATGGAAGTCTGAGTCAGCCTTGAGCCTGGTGGGATTTGAACTTGCAGTAATTGCAGGTAGCAGATGTAAGTGGATGTTAATAACTGCCTTAGTCCGCTGAGCCACCATCAAATTAGCTAAAGTTTTACAAACTTATGACTACAATTAGTGTCGGAACTTGACTTTCTGTGTGGCTATAAGAAAAATACTGGATATTTCAAGTATAGTTATGTTATTACATCAAAAATTCCTTGTTTGTCTTATACCAAAATATTGGGAGCTACTGTATTATAGAAAATGATTTATCAAGAGCTAGATAGGTTTGTATGTGTCAGCAAAAGCCATTAGATCAGTGAGGTGGATCCCTAAAGTAGTGGAACAAGGGTTGGATCTAGTCCATGACAGTAACAGAGCAGAGTTGGAAGGGACCTTGGAGGTCATCTAGTCCAACCCCCTGCTCACACAGACCTGTACTAGGGATTCAAACTGCCGAACTGCCGACCTTTCTGATTTATAAGCTCAGTGTCTTAGCCACTGAGCCATTATCAGCCTCTTACTTCTGCCTGTATGTAAAATATTAACACATCATTTAATATAAGATTTCTCAGTTTGCCATTCATTCAGATGCATATAATGAAATGGTCTCCCACCCATGAAAATGTATACCATGTATTACCTTAGTCTTTAAGTAGACACAGTAATTTATTACTATTTTAGTCAAACGAAATCAACTTAGTGTCTAACATACGATGCTTAGGCTCTTCTTACAAAAGGTTTGAGTTCCTGAACGTTTACTAGAAATTACTTTCCATATTGCAGGGCAAGACAGTTTTTCTTATGGGTCCTTTAGTAAAGTAAGTAGGATGCATTAGTTTTTGCAAGAAGTATATCCAGTGGATTCAAGTAATTTAACAACCAGTTCTCTGCCCTAATGATTTCTTCCAAAAACCAGTTTGCCAAACTGCTCAGAAAGTTAACAACTGGTTCTCCCGAAGTGGTGCGAACTGGCTGAATCCCACCACAGAGTATATCCAAAGAAAAACAAATGCAAATAGGAAATCGGGATTAAAAAACAAACCCAGAATATTTCATCATTGATTGAATTTGTATACTTGTCTATGGTATAATTGTCTTCATTAGCTGACTTAAAGAATGTAACTTAAGTATGATCTCACTAATTTTTTTGCTGATGTTTTTGCCCTTGCCTTTTATGTTCCCATTTGCTTCTGGTTACCAACTCCCCAAATACTCCTAAATAGTACTTCTAAATTTTGAAGAAGCATCCAGAATCAATGAAGACATAGCCATTCCTGGAATAAATCCTGTTAATAGGATAGCTCCCATAGACAAAGCCAATCGGGCAACTGAAAGTGAAACTTCAGCAGGCAGGTAAGCGACTTTGAAAATAATTAATAATGATTTATGAATGCATGCATATAGAGAATCAAAAGTATTTAAGGGGAACAGCATCCCCATATAATTATTGGCTTAAATAATGTTAACCAATAGCAAAATTAATTTGCAATTCTGGAGAGCTAAAGACGATGTAAGGAGTGGCAGTAAGGAGTTAAGTACTGGGTTATTGCAATTGCACAGAAACACAGCTCAGGAATTCATCTCATTTTTAGAAGACTAATATAACTAGTTTCAGGCAATCTCAGTCTTAATCAGATTTTTAAAATCAATCCAAGTTTGTATCGTGCTGGTTAAGCACTACGTTGCTCAACAGGATATTCTCCAGGCAGGTGGCCATATACACCCAGAATTCCCTAGTATACTTGACTGGTACTGAGAATAATGAAAAATAACTATCATAGCCTTCCCCAGGTCTATACAGTATGTTCTTTCATTCTGTACATCAGTGTGGCTATTTGTGGATATTGTAGGCTTTCCCACCCCCACCCCCCCGCAAACACAGAAAACTACAACCAATCAGAAATTAAAAGCTAATGTTTCCCATCTCTTCCTTATAGCCAAGATGGAAATATTAAAATAAGAGCCTTGATGAAATGAAGTTCATTCCTATAGCATTACGTTCTGGAACTTCTTCACTGTCTTTCTGAAAAATATTATTAAGACTGTACTAATACTGTATGTTTGCTATGTCAATTCTGCTTCTTTTCCAGCCATGATGAAAATAAGACCTCTGTTGTTCTTCTTGCCACTTTGATCCCCTTTGGAATTGTGTTTCTGCTTCTCGTCACTGCTTTTACCATAAAGAAGTTCAGATTATTTAGGAATTCTGGTGAGCCTATGCTAAATATAACCTCTTTGGAAACCATTTTAATTTTTATACCGACCGCTTTAGCATATTTCTGAGCATCAAATAGAACAGAGAATGCTTTTACATATAGAAATAAAATTACAAGATAAAAATTAGAACAGTCTGGATTATAAATGTACTATGGCTTTCATTCTTTTATTCCAGAAATTGTGAGTGGGTAGGAAGCGATAACAGAAAGAATGAAGTACCTGTTTTGCAGAAACATTTACAGTTCTGACTAGTCAAAAGTCAGTCAATGCAGATAGGTTTAAAATCCCTCAACCCAACAGTGATAATATAGAAAAAAGTCTGTGGCAAAACAACTGCTCTCATCCAAAACATGGGGAATAAGATTATTCTTTTATTTGTTCTGTTCCATCTCCCCTCCCTCTCCCCCCACTCTCTCTCCCTTCCTTCCTCCCTCTCTCCCTCCTATTAAACCCAGAAGGAATGAATTAAGGTTATCTGTGTTAGGGCTGTCATGGTTTATAGATTTCTTTAGTGCGATATTAGGGGAATGAAGAGTTAGATTTAGTCCTAAAACCTTCTCTAACACACCTATGGATTATGGCCCTATAATTAATGAAACAATGCAAGTACCATGTTGTGAGCTTTTATGACCCAAACTGGATTTCTGGTAGCTCCTTCAAATAGTACTTCTGCTGTACACAATAAGATTTCAGCAATAAGTCCACAATCTATATCAGCTTTTTTAATACAACATGTATACAGAATCCAAGGTGGAACAAATTGTAGTGAAATGTTCCTTTTCTTTTTATAGATCTTGTATCAGTTGGAAGCTACAGGACAAATATCAGCATGACAGAGTTTGAGAATGTGAGACAGTATGGGGCAAAGGACAATGCACACATGGGAGAGTTTCATGAGACCCAAATGGGAAAGAAGGATGGTAATGTTATTCAAAATGAATTCTAATTATGGCTTGATATTTATCAGCCAAATACGATTGTCACTTCTTCAGCAATAAACTTACATTATTTTGCCAATTCTAGAATTGATGGATACATGAAGTTCTCTTTTTTCACATTCAATCTTATCTTATATTCTTTTCAGAGTATTCAAGTACTTCTGGCAGTCCTAAGGAGGATAAAAAATCAAAGAAATCGAAGAGGGTAAGGGCAAATTATATTATTTTGAGAGGATTATAATGGATTAGTATTTATTTGTATGTTTATTTATTTGCTTTTAGAGTTTAAGATAGTATGCAGGGACTTTATTAATATCTTTCATATCTTAGTCTCTTTTAGTAATACTTTGTCAAGCATGAACTTTCTCATGATTGTCCCTAGCTGCTGTACTTTGGAGTAAAATTGGCTAACTTTCCCCTCAATTTTGAAGGAAATAAATGTCTTCTTATTTCATAGTACTATTCTATCACATCATAGTGATAATTTTGGAAGTTGGATTTATTTATTCATTTATTAATCAAATTTACATAGCTACCCATCTCACCAGAAGGGACTCTGAGCAGCGTACAAAAATCAATGGATGTTGGACCATTTAAAAAAGATTGTCATGTTACTTTCTTTTCATATGTAATTTTACATTATAATTTTAAATTAACAGCTTATTTTATTTGATATTCTAAAACCTTCTCCCAAACCTTTTGTAAGCCATGTTGTTTGAAATATTGTACCAAGTATTGTAGACTGGAAGATACATAGCTTAGAATCCTGCAACAATTCCAGGTTCAGTTCTGTTTGTTGCTGGTTGAGATGGAAAAAAATTGATTTGAAACTCTGAAAGTTGTTTTTCATTAGTGTCAATAATGGGTTAAATAAACCAATCATCTCATGCAGTCTAGATTCCTAATATTATAGGAATTAATTGCATATGGGATGAAGTATGATGAATATTAGCATGAAATTATAGCATTAAAGTTTATGCTGTAATACATTTATTATTATTTAAGGCAGCCATACTGTCTGGAAGACTTGTGGAGCTGAGATTACATACCTGGAGAATATCCAGTTTGGGGATGACTATTTTAAAATGCAGATGACAAATTTGGTTAGATTCCACATCACATTATCCTCAGGCTTCATTAAAATAATGCTGGGATTTCTATTCATTTTAGGGCTCTAAAGAGGAAGCTGAAATGGCTTACTCCACATTCCTGCTTCAGTCAGAAAACATTTCTTCTAAAGTATCCTCAGACCAAACAGATGAATAATCTCATTTGGGACAGCTCTGAAGATCAGTGAAAACTAATTATGCCTGAATGATTGAAGACAGATCATGACTGGAATCAAAAAACATATTCTTATACTCATTTTGATAATTTCTCAGATAATTTCAGTGTCATCATAACTTATCCAATTACACACTTCTGAGTCTGATATATTGGTTTAAGAGTTAAACAGCTTTAAGCTTCTTAATCTTATAAACATAACCGACTGTGTTTTGAAATGATATTCAGAAATTTTGCATATGTGATTTAGTTGTCTTACTATAAAAGGCAGAAATTCTACAGATCCTAATGGCAATGTGTATTCATAAAATATTGGATTACTCAATAGGGAGACATGAAAGGATTCCCCCCCCCCCATTAGACTAACCCAGAGGGACGCGATGGCTCAGTGGCTAAGATGCTGAGCTTGTTGATCGAAAGGTCAGCAGTTCTGTGGTTCGAATCCCTAGTGCCATGTAATGGGGTGAGCTCCCGTTACTTGTCCCAGCTTCTGCCAACCTAGCAGTTCAAAAGCACGTAAAAAATGCAAGTAGAAAAATAAGGGCCACCTTTGGTGGGAAGGTAACAGCGTTCCGTGCACCTTTGGCATTTAGTCATGCCAGCTACATGACCACGGAGACGTCTTCGGACAGTGCTGGCTCTTCGGCTTTGTAACGGAGATGAGCACTGCCCCCTAGAGTCGGGAATGACTAACACATATGTGGGAGGGAAACCTTTACCTTTACCTTTAGACTAACTCAGGATTAAGCATACTGTATTTACTCTGGAGAGCTCAGGGAGCATGCATCAGATTATCTTTTTTTTCTCTCTTCATTTTAACAACCTTGTTCTGACATCTTTAGGATGAACAATAATGGCTAGTCATCTAAATACATTTCAGGACTGGACAGGGTTTTTCATCACCTGACCCTAGCTCTCGTGCACCCTGTATCTTCATCTGGGAGAAGGGAAGACAGTGAAAGCAATGACTCTGGGCTTCACATAAGGAGGGAGGGGGGCATCTAAACCATTGATCTTTTGATTCAAGGCAGTAAAATTGATCAATTAAAGTTTAATCCCAAATTAGTTACACATTTGGGGTTTACAATATATTTTTCTTTTTAAAAAAAATCATTGATAGCAGCAATCACAACTACAATTACACCTATGATACAATAAGAATATGGTTGTACAGGGATATCCAATGGATGCCCTCTCCTTGGGCCTTTTACAATTTTACAAAGACTCAGGCTACAATACACTTAGAAACTCCATTGATACCAAATTTAGAATGCTTTAAATGTAAATATATTGAAGAATGGGACAACCTCAAAAAAAAAAACTCTGAGCAGCAGGCAGAATTAAATCTCTTATTTTAAACTAAATCCCAAAATTTGAATAAATTATATCATTGCTACATCTGAAAAACAGAAAAAGTCCAAGGACAAAAATGCAATAAGAATAAATTTAAAAATATTTTTGTTTTGTGTGTTTTATTGTGCAAATTAACAGTCTGAGTATTTCCATGATAACTGCAGGATGTCAGCAGTATAGTTTGCAGATCCTCCACTGTTTTGCAATGATCCCCATCAACCAATACATTATTAACTGGCTGTACTAAAACGTTCTGCATTCACTACAATGAATTTGATTAAAACCATGTAGGATAATCATCCTCATAGATATTTTAAAGTCAAAACTGAAGGCAAAAGCATTTGATACTGATTAGAATCCCTGAGTACTAAATGATCCTCTGCTGAATTTAGCTATTGATGTGCTTTTGAAAAATATCTTTTTAAAAAACAATTAACCATCTTTTGTAATGCTAATGATTTTATCTGATCATTATGGAATCAATGATTTGAAGACACATGTAATGTTTATTATGTTTTCATGAATAAATATTTGATTAGGAATTTGAGTGTGACTGTTGGGTTTATCTTTATTACTGGCTTTGAAGCATAATTTCAAATAATTTCATGTTTCTCACATCAGGAAGAGAAAGCGGGAAGAATATAGCAGGTTATAGGATTTTAAAGCACATAGAGACCATTTGTTTTCTTTAGTTTGTAGAGTCATAGTAATTAATTGTCCTCAAATTTTGATATTATTAAATATAGTTCAGATTTTGGAGATACGTTATATATAATCACTGCTAGTTCAGTTTCTTTCTCCTGAACAACATTAAGACAACCTTGAATGAAAAAAATGTAATGTTTTTTTTAAAAAATTTGATTTATATGCCGCCCTTCTCCGGAGACTCAGGGCGGCTTACAATGCGCTAAGCATCATACTTTTGTATATTTATACAAAGTCAGCTTATTGCCCCCACAAACTGGGTCCTCAATTTACCTACCTTAGAAAGGATGGAAGGCTGAGTCAACCTTGAGCCTTGGTGAGATTCGAACCTGCAATAATTGCAGGCAGCTGATGTTAATAACAGGGCTTTAGACCACTGTACTATCCAAGGCTCTTATTTCTTGTACAATTGTAAAGAGATGTTTTATCATCATTAATTTTATAACTTTTATTAGATTATAAACTTAATTACAATAATAAAATCTAATACAAACTAAAGGAAAGAAGAATGGAAAAAAGAGTGAAAGATGCAAAAGAGAAGAAAAAAGAATGTAGAAAATAGAAAAAACAAAGAAAAGAATATGGTAAAGAGAGAGAAAAGAAATAAAAACCTTCAACATAAGTATAAACATGTTTGCTTCCCTCTATTTACATCTTTATTCATATCCCACTTCTTATCTATAGGCAAATCCATAAAAAATAATCTTTTTAGACTCAGTGTCAGCCGAATGTTCATTAAGGGTTACCAGAAATAACAACACATTTTAACCTTGATCAAATATTCCTTCCTTCCTAACAGTTTTAATAACTATTCAAATAATGTTGCTGGAATTTGATATCATTTCTTCTTAATTCCTTCTCACAAGATTCTTCAAAAATTTATCAAGCATCTTTTGTAAATCTAGCATAAAAGAATTATCCAGTCACTCTCTTGGTTTCTTATTTGCATTTGGATTTGGATTTTTAAAACCTCAATTGGTTTCTCTTGTACATCTAGTGCAGGGGTTTCACACGGTGTCATCATGTCACATATCACAACTTTTTTTCCCTTCACTAAAACAGGGGTGGCTGTGGCTAGTGCATGATGCATCCGTGCTGCAGGCTGTGAGTTTGACACGCCTAGTCTAGTGTGACAACCTTTTCCATGCCATTCTCATAAGATGTAATTCTTAGATCTATTTTCCATGACATCCCTGCCATATCAAGTGGAATTTGTTCCTCATCTGCCATTTTTTTCCAAAACATAATTTGGACACAGTCTGTCCAAAGAAGCAAATATATCTATTGAAACTGTTGATATTAACTTCTAATTTTATTTTTCCAAAGTGTCCTTCAATATTTTCAATGTTAAAATGTTTTATACATCTCAGTTAAGTAATGGTTAATCAGTCTTATGTATGTTTTTCCTTTAACTAACATTTTTAGTTCCCTCTAGTGTCCAGTTTTCAAAACTGCTTAACTTTGTCTTGCAAAAGTCCAGCCAAATCTATCTCCTACCAAAAGGATTCTTTATAATTAATTCCAAAATCTTATTACAAATTCATCTGGAGACTTAATCCATTTATAACTTTCTATTATCATAGTTTTATTTAGCTTTTTGCTAGTTACTTCAAACTTTTTGCATTCTTAAGCTTATGAATATTAATGGTTTTTTCATGAAGGATTGAAGGAAAACTCACCCAGTGTCTTCAGACTAAAGGCCTCCAATAGCTTAATAGAAGTTAACAATTTACAAATATGCTTAGGAAAAAAAGTTTGCAAACTTAGTGTCCTTTAAAAAGCATCAATTGTGGTTCTGATCAAGATGACTCTCAGTGCCCAAAGCCACTAGAGATTCCTGGCTTGTGATGACCTCATAAGGAACAACTATTTGGAGCACATGTTGGTGATCTCACATCTTTTATTTTTAAGAGATATTCCAAAGAGCTGGTTTATTCATCAGCTATTTCTTCTTCACTGCAGTAATCAATTCTACTTTTCACAAAGTCATCTTTAGTTTGCCATTTCTTCCTCTGGAAGTCCTTGAATTCATCATTCTAGATCCATGTTGGCAAACCTATGGAACATTTGCCAGAAGTGGCACACAGAACCATCCCGTATGGGACACGCAGCCTCGCTGGCTCCTCATCCACATTCCTGTGCATACACACACACTGGTCAGCTGGCCTTCGTGCACACAGGAGCACCAAAACAAGGAAGACCAGTGTTCCATCGCACATGCGTGCAATGGCACTCGAACTTCTGGGTTTGCACTGCGCATATGTGTGACGGCCAACTGTTTCTTGGGCGCACCTCCGTGCCAGAAATTGGAAGTTCGGGTGCCAGCACACACATGCATGATAGAATGCTGCTCTTCCGGGTTTCAGTGCTCCCGCGCACGGGAAGGCCAATGAGGCCACACGGTCCAGGTAGAATGGTTCTGTGTGCCATTTCCAGCATACAGGTCAGCACGCAGTGACATAAAAGTTTAGCCTTCACTGTTCTAGATGATTATTTCAACTCTGCAATTTATTGATTGAGGGGGACTTCACGTTATACAATTGGATTGATTTTTAGTTACTGACTTTGGTAAGTGCTAAAATGGCAATAAAGGGAAACAACGTTTGTGTCATGTAAGAAGATACAACTTGGAATATAGAATGTACTGTATTCTGTAAACCCGACAGTATATTTATGGTATTTTAAAAAAAATTCGTGAGTCACCCTTCAAAACCAGATTTTCCTGTGGCAACTTGCAACATAATTAACTAGTTTTAGCTGTTATATTAGGTTGTACACAAATCAGAACTTGTTAAATCTGTCAAAATCTCTTTTCTTCTATAAGATTTGTTTACAAAAGAGCTAAAATCAAGTTATATAATTGGATCTACAAACTGAAAATAGAAGTGGAAATAATAGGTCATTCAGATAAACTGGTTCATAGATTTATAGGCTTGAAAGAGATTTTGAAGATCTTCTAGTCCAGCCTTCTGTCCAAGACAAAAAATTGCATACCATCCCAGACATGGCTAATTTTGTTTGTAAAACTATGATACAGACATGACTCCAGAATGCACACTGTTCCTCTGCTTAATCGCACACGTAGTCAAGAAGGTCCTTGTTTAACATTAGGATCTCCTTTTTGTAAAGTTTCCAACCATTTGTTCTTATGCTATTTGTTCATAGCACCTTGGGTGCTATGGAGAATAAATCCATATTCTCTTCAAATGTTAGAAGGCTAGAAAAAATAGAAAAAGAATATTTTAAGAAGTGACTCTTGATCTTCCTTGCAATAAGTACAGGCAAATTAATACTTTCCCACATCTTATGCAGTTAGACATAATTTACTTCTTCCCATAAAACTGAATTTGTCCAATCATAAACTCAAAAATTGTTGTCATTTCTGCATATCGGCAAAAATCCATAAAGGTTTCCATAACTATAAAGATAGTTTTTTATTTTAACCCTGATTTAGATAAATGATACAGAGAGAAAGAGAGAGACAGAGACAAAGACAGAGACAGAGACAGAGACAGAGACAGAGACAGAGACAGAGACA
>WNWU01000004.1:6903241-6973577 GCA_012654045.1 Ptyas mucosa
CTTCTTCTTCTTCTTCTTCTTCTTCTTCTTCTTCTTCTTCTTCTTCTTCGCCAAGTGATCTCCTGGTTGAGAAGTGAGTCCTGATTTTTTCCTTCTAGCCGATCAGTTGGGAGGCTTCTTGGCTTCTCAATTTAAAGCAACCGTGTCTTGTTTTTTTTTTCTTTTCTTTGTCAAGTGAGCCCTGATTTTTTTCCTTCTAACTGATGAGCTGGGAGTCAGGAGGCAGCGAATAGATTGGGGGGGGGGCAGGCAGAGGTGGTATTTACTGGTTCTTCGAATACTCAAAATTTCCACTACCGGTTCACAAGAGTTGGGGAGAACCAGTAGCAACCCATCACTGACTTCTATGTCTGTATATTGTTATGTATGTGCAACATGCCATACAAGTGATTTTTTTTCTTTTTACACATCTCTACTTTTGTGCAAGATATAATAGACACAAAGTTTTTTTTATTTTAGTCTTAGTAAGTATATTGTACGATACATTATGTACAATAGAGTCTCCTTTGGCGAGATGGGAGGCATACAGATTTGATAATTAAATAAATAAATAAATAATTCTATAACATATAATGTTATTGACAAGCAGTATAGACCCTCTTGTGTACATGTATTACAAGTACAAGAAAAAAAACTATTAGAAAATAAAAGAAATGGGAATGACAGCCATATTTTAAAGGTAGCTTCAAAAAAATTTTTTTAAATTAAAAAAATAAAATAAAATAAATCTGCATTTTGGAATATTTTTTACCAGTTTAAAATCTGTTGTCACTGCAAAGCTAAATTAGTGTTTAAATTAGATTATTTTGCAATAATGACTGTAATCATTATAACTAGTATCACTCAAATTTTATACCGGATTTTTATACAAGATTTTAAAAATTGTCTCAGTTATGAAGTTTATTAAATTTATCAAATTATATTAAAAATATAATCTTTAAATTGAAGAGACCCAAACCATGGATGTGGTACAAATATGTGATTATAATACCAAACATATTATTATCAATTGGTAGGGAATTCCTCACTCTTGTTAATGATAATGCCGAAGCACATATTGTCCCATATGCAATTTAGCAATTTATTTACTTATTTACTTTATTTATTTATTTATTTATTTATGACAATTTGCCATAGCCAACTCATGGCCAGCTCGCCACTGGACAATTTGCCGCAAAACAAAAGTTACATAATATGAAAGAAATTGTGAAATAGAATCATTAAAGAAAAGATGCAAAAAGAGGAACAAAATGAAATGTAAATGTCATTTTATTAAAAAAAAATAAAATTGTTAAATAAAATTGTTCAGTTGTCCTACAATGAATTTTTCATGGTGAATTGGCCAATGGTGAGTTGGCCATGGCAAGCTGGCAAGTTCACCATGGTGAATTGGCAATGGTGAGTTGGCTGCAACAAGTTGGCCTTGGCAAGTTGTCCCATTCCATCCCATCTTGTCTAGAGACAACTTTCATACCCAGTAGCATCTCTGCAATGTTTTCTGTTTCCCCAGAATTTGATTAAGTCAAGCTAATCAAGCTAGTGTCAGTTTTTAACACCACTCACATAAATGGCTTATCAAATTAAAAAAAGATTACCATTTTTTGAAATCCCAGAACAGCAACAATCTCACTATACAAATCCATTTGAAAATGTCCAGAAACAATAAATGTACTAGAATATCTTCCAATCGTCCAATTCTATCAGTTCACTTCTTATGCCCATTCATTTTTATCTTTCACATACTGGGATTGAATCTGAAGATATGACCACCATTCTAGTTCTATCCCTTCTTCTTGTAAGTCCTGTCTAGACCTCAGTTCTCCCTTTTCATTCAATATGACTTTATACGTAATCACTCTTCCTAATTTTATGAAATTTAGATGTACAAACATTTCCAAAGTCGACAGCCAATTGGGAATTTCTATATAATTTTGTTGCTTAATTTTAATCCAAACGTCCAATAGAGCTCTTCTAATGAGGTGTTTCTGGAAGTATTGATGTGCTTTATGTTTCACATCCCAGAGAATCACATGCCACCCAGACAGAACTGGTCGTTAAACTGGTTTCAGCCCACCACTGAGTGGGAGTAATGTATATCAAGATTCTTTTTCAATACCCACTGAAGTATTGTGGTTGCCACCCTTCACTGGGTACTGTGGAGGGGAAGGCTAGCAGGAGAAGGCTAGTAAAAGCCATTTTGCAGAAACCAGTTGAGATCTGGATCTGCTCTTCAATCAAAGTGTCTCCTTTATTAGGAGCTAGAGGGGTCTCCAACCCCAGTAGGGTTGCCAGCTTAGTATTTTCCAGTACAAGAGAGAGAATAGTCTTTGAAATTGGTATTGACAAGCCATAACGTATGCCTTGATTTCCTTTCCTGATGTCATTTTCCGCTCCACAACCTCATATCCAGATAGTGATGTTTAGAAGGAGGAGCAGGAAATACGTCCTAAGGGAAGCTTGCTTAGTGAGAAGCACAGAGTTTTCCCGGTAAGAGTTTATACTATCAGATGATTCTTCCGTTTTGAATTAGACATCTGTCTAGCAGGGGCATGTCATTCCAAAAATAGTGATGCAAACCAAAGAAATATTTTGCCTGCTGGCATGTTAGGTAATCTTTTCTAGCAACCCAAGTTACTGACAGAGATGGAGAAGGAAAGAGATATTGGCTTTTTTTTACCTTCCTTCCTTCACATGCCTCTTAGTACTAGGAATAGGTTTGACCTTATTTGCATCATCATTATGGTATCATTTTGTCTTAATCAAGAGGAATTTTTTTGACAATGGCACTGGCAAAAAGACAAACAAGTTTGTCATGACATAATTGGAGCTCCTGTTTAATACATAATCATAATATAAATGTGGATGTTTTATAAAAATTTAAACTTGATATGAGCTACAAATGATGTCTGGCTAATGTAAGCCTTCATATATTTCTTAAGAAACAAATCCATTGAATATGAGGTTTATTCCTAAATTAGTGCCAGAGAAATCTGAGCTTTTCTCTTTTTTTCCTAATCAAGTATCTGAGCAATATAAACCATTTTAAAAATAATCCATAAAAGCATTTCTACAGAGAAGATACATTTTTGGGTCCTGATAGATGACATTGTTTAACTGAAGGAATTCAGGGCATGCCAATTCTGCCAGATCAAACTGGCAGGTAAATACTATGCAAGGCAAGCAGTACCTCACCTAACTACAGTGGGGCAAAAAAGTATTTAGTCAGTCACCAATTGTGCAAGTTCTCCCACTTAAAAAGATGAGAGAGGCCTGTAATTGTCATCATAGGTAGACCTCAACTATGAGAGACAAAATGAGAAAACAAATCCAGACAATCACATTGTCTGATTTGGAAATAATTTATTTGCAAATTATGGTGGAAAATAAGTATTTGGTCAATATCAAAAGCTCATCTCAATACTTTGTTATATATCCTTTGTTGGCAATGACAGAGGTCAAACATTTTCTGTAAGTCTTCACAAGGTTGGCACACACTGTTGCTGGTATGTTGGCCCATTCCTCCATGCAGATCTCCTCTAGAGCAGTGATGTTTTGGGGCTGTCGCTGGGCAACACGGACTTTCAATTCCCTCCAAAGATTTTCTATGGGGTTGAGATCTGGAGACTGGCTAGGCCACTCCAGGACCTTGAAATGCTTCTTACGAAGCCACTCCTTCATTGCCCGGGCAGTGTGTTTGGGATCATTGTCATGCTGAAAGACCTAGCCATGTTTCATCTTCAATGCCCTTGCCAGTTTGATTCTGGGTGCGATTCAATGTGTTGGTGATTACTGTACCTATAAAACCTTACAACACATTGAATCGCACCCAGAATCAAACTGGCAACCTGTGCACCTTGTGAAGCAAAACTATTACACGGGCATACTGAGGTAGGGCCATCATTGCTTACACTGCTGTGTACTGGAGCAGTTAAAGTTTCTGGATTGTCTTTAAGGGCATTTCACTGTACAGTGTGTTGCGGTAGTCAAGCTGCAATGTGACCGGGATACAAATGATTGTCTGAACCCCCAATCTAAGAAAGGGCATAAGTGGCATCCTAGATGAAATAGTACAAAGGCCTTCCTAGTTACATTTGCCACCTTTTCTTCAAGCAGGAGCTATGAATCACAGAAGTCACCCAGATTGTGCATGGATTTTGAAGGTTGTCCTAACATTCCTTTGAGAAGGCTTCTGGTGATTAAGCTTAGAATTAGGCTTTGAATCCCCTCTTGTCTCTTCATTCTGAAACTAGAGCCATAGCTTATTATAGGGGTGAAATTGAGAATATCCAACCTCCCTATGCAAGTTTCTCTTCCTTGTTTCTTCTCTGACATCATTAGTTTCTGCCTCCTACATCTTTCATCCCTGCCTCTATCATTCTGAATTAGCCCCCTCTTATTTTACTGCCTAATTTGGCTGAATTTACAAATATAAGTAATTTAGATTTGGTTAATATTTGGATGACAGACTAACAGAAAATACCAAGCTGTTAAAAGTAAAGCAAGTTTTTTTTTTAAAAAAAATCCCATAAGAAGGTAAGGAAAGCCACTTCCATATTATTACAAAGGAAACTCTATAGGTGTGTCTCTGAGGTCCTTACCTACTCCTCTTGAATTTAATTTCTCAGACTAAAACTTATTATTCTCTTTCCAAGATTCACTACACTGTCATTTTTCAGTGCTGTGCTTTCTTACTTACACAGCTTTTGCTAATACTTTTATTTGGGTCCCATTTATGCATACATGCACTTTACAATCACTTTAAACTTTAAAAATTGCTTGCTGGCTTTTATAACTTACATATTTAATACCCTAAACCTCCTTCCAATACAACTAAAAATGAAAAAAGCATATGCCTTCATTATACTGATAATGTATTTAATAAATTTATATGGCTGCTCATATCATATGAAGTACAACCATTAAAATAAAACAATAAAAATAAATTAATATTAAAAATACAGCCATCTGGTAATAACAGGATAAATTAAATGTAATGCTAGAGCTATATAATATATCATAAATCCCCTGGAATTTACAAAACATTAATCTACAACATATCAGGCATAAGAAATCAGGAGTTGGAATAGAGTTCAAAAGTACTACAAGAATCTGATCCACTAAAGGTCAAGACAAATTGGTGCTAGATAAGTCAACGGAATTCAGGGGAGCTGGATGTGGGACCGTAACTATCCCAAACTGATGACATATTTGACCCTGCTTTTGACTCAGCCTGATCATCCCCTAAATAATACTTGGATACCACTAAAACATTAACTTCCCAAATCCTCACAAAACAGCTCTGTTTGGATAGCTTGACAAAAGGTTGCCAATCTAAGCTCTGGATAGAAGTTATTCTATAAGGATAGGACCATCACAAAGAAAACTACCTATGGGTTCCCACCAATCTCATATCTGGGAGACATCAGCATCTCCACATTGGGCAGATATATTGGGTGGATTTCTTTAAGTATTTGTGTGCTGCTTACTTAAGTATTTAATAGACATGCCATGTTCAGCTTTAACTACTAAAATCAGTACTAGAAACGTACAAGGTAGCACCTATAATATACATAAGTGCTTCATACAGATATCTGTAATGACTGTCACTTATTAATACACAATTGGTGCATTCTGCACCAATTGTGAATTATGAATACTGCACCAAGGTAGCCCTACATATTGGAGTATTCTCTCCTGGTGTTAAAAAGGATCTGGATTCTATTAATTACAGAATTAGATTGAATATTGCACTTTAAAAACCTCTACAAGCACAAAGCATTCAACCTTGATAAAATTTGCAAAGTAATAAATCAATTATTGGAAACATGGAATGACTCTGCACAATTTTTTTAAGACCTGCATTCCGGTTATAAATTCCCGCTAGCATAGGTATTACCTAATCTAAGATTATTTTGGTTTATAGTAGTGCTATTTTGAACCATCCTACATTAAGACACACTCAAAGATATAGATGTATGTTAAAATTGCTTCAGGCATTACAAGGAACATCATCTATAACATGACTCATGTATTTAACTGTCAGTGCCCCTTAATCATATGCAGAAAGAAATACTTTTAAAAGACATGCCCAAAATATCTCTGCACATTAAACCTGAGCCTCTGCCAGGTGATTTTTTTTCCCTTTGGCTATTTTAACAAAATACTATAGGCTAAAAGGATGAATTATGAAATCACAACAATCTAGTAATAAAACAGAAAATCAGTAGTTGCAGAAACAGAAAAGCAATGAAACACACTATTCCCCACCCCCAGCACAATAAAATAATTAAAACAGCAAAATGCAAAATTATCCCAGTACTATCCACAGAGAAAATGAAAAAGTCACTTTGGTAGAATCCATAATAACTTTTGCAGAAGTAATCGAAAAGGTCATGTTGGTCAAAGTAGCATTATTAAAGACTTGCTACATCAACACTCATGGAAAAGAGACTATGAGAGATTACAAGAAAACTGGGGAATCCTATGACATTGTAATTAGCACCCACATTCAGAGGATGTTTAAAAATGTTTTCTAATCAAACTGGAAACAGGTAGTGAAATGGATGCCCCAAAGTTGAGTCCTTTACTCTTCAAAGTTTAATTATTTAGTTGAAGATGTGGATTGATTCCTTATCAAACATACAGATGACAAAAATTGGGGCAGATAATTAATACTCAGGAAGACAGATATTACTTCATGACGGGTTATTAAAATGATTTAAATTTAACAAAAATAGATTCAAAGTATTTCATTTAGGGAACAAAAGTAATTGCATAAGTATAGAATAGACAACTACATAATATCCAGATCTTGGGAAAAAGATCTTGGAATAGTTGTTAATTGTGCTCAATGTGAATCAGCATGCTGCTGCCAAAAAGGCCAATATAATTTTAGACTGCACCCACTAAACATCTATCTCTCTATCATCCCTCTATCGCTATCTCTATCTCTATCTATCTAATAGCAAAACTTGAACTTTTACAAATATCATTAATTAAACAATAATAAAAATAGAATAAATTGCCAATCAACATTAACCATAACCACCAAACATTGTCTAACATTCCTGTGGTCCTATACAGCCCATCCAACAACAGTGGGGTTTCAAACAGAAACAATGAGCGAGTTAGCGTGACTTCAGTGAAAACATATTCCAAAGCGCTGGAAAGAGCCATAAGAAAAAAGCCAACTTCCTTTTTCTCATTCCCTAGAAGAGGGAATCACAGCATATTTTTCTGAATCAATCTTACATACTGAAAGATGTTAATTGGAGGAGCTGGTCCCATAGAAATAAAGAACCTGATAAAGGGAGTTACAAATAATGAACATTATTTTTGATTAGATATATTCTGCTAAATCAGATCTGGTCTGCATACTATTGGCTAATGTATTTTGTACCAGATGCAGTTTCTGAATAGTTTTCAAAAACAATCTGAGGTAAGAAACCTGAGCATCACAATAATTTGTTGTTCCATTGATCAATGCCCACTGTGGATACAATGTTCACGTCTAGAATTCAGAAAATTTGGATCAGATACAAAAAATGACAGTGAGGATTACCATGGGACTAGAACTAAACCCAGCCAAAAAAAAATTAGCCTTGAGAAAAACTAAATGAGGATATGGTACAGTACAGTAGCCCTCTTCAAATTCCTGAATAGGAATAAAAGATACATACAGCATAAAAGATCTGAATTCTCTAATTCCAGACTGCAAGATCCACAATTACAAATGTAGATTAGCCAAAGGTATATTACAATTAAATGTTAGAAGAAACTTCCAGATAGTAGAAGAGCAGCTGAAATGTAGTACTAGACAGAACTAGAGAGGTTTTATTTTCATTAGTTGTGCTCAAAATAGCTCTCTTTTAGGAACTCTGCATTTTTTTCCTTCCTCCTGCACTAAGCAATGGATTGGGTTTCAGCAACCTAAATGTCCAATTCATTTCTATTATCAATAACTCTAAAACAAAAGCGAGATGAATTTAAATTAAGTTTAAATGAGGTCATGAATTTTACTTCCTGGAGACATTTGCTTAAGCACGTTACTCCATTTCTGACACCACTATCTATGGTTCTTGCTGTTATGTATATCAGATAAGGACAAGAGAAATTAAAAAGGATATGCTATAGCACAGCCACCTTAGGGAGGTACAGCTCAATGCTGATGTGAGGTATTTTGCTACCTACTGCAAGTCAATGCTGCTTTGAGGTATTTTGTAATGCCAATATACATATATGCATGGTAAAGCAATCTCTTTTCTTGCTTTTCTGGCACCAATTCCTTTTTTTTTCTTCTTATATTTGCTAATGAAGTAAAGTCTTAAGATCAGAATCTCAACCCACTGAACTTTATATCAATTCCATCATTTACCTCTTTAAATTTTCCTTATCAATTCTGCCATTCCATTTCTATCTCAAAGTGAATTTTACCTGACATATTTCCTCTGTGCAAATGGTATTTTATCACTCACTTGGGTGCACCATAAATAGAGCTTGCAATCCTTAACAACATTTTGTAGGAAAGAAAAATTGGCCATCAATAATTCCAAAATAACAGGTATTTTATTTACATGCTAGCTGATTTCACAATTGGCATGTAAGTAGTATCTATATTAAATAAGTAAACAAGTAACATACTTTAAATATATGTGTTTTCTTCCATCATCTACAGTACAGCTTAGAAGACACAGAACTATAATAGGCCAAGCACCAAATGTGTTGTATGTTTTTTACATTTGGAATCTGGCCCTCCTTCTACAGAAATTCCATTTAAAGTACCATCTAAAATTAACCCTACAGAAGGATTTTTGGTCCCCTTAGTCCTAGCTGAAAAGTTTGTTCTCGGAAGAAAGATGTAATTTCACATTTAATTTACTGTGGTCCCTTATCCCAGTTTTGATATTGTTTGTGTTTAACAGGTCTGTTTCCATTCCATTCCCAATTTAGTCCACACATCAAAAATAAGATTTAGGATTTCATCATAAATTCCTATACAGAGTTTTAGACTACTGTATATTTATTGCAAGTTATTATGTTTGACTGATCAAAATATTATTATATTAATTACTTTTGTATTTCTCTCCTTATCTTTTTTGTAATAAAAAACTAAGCAGAAAAAAATTATCTGTTAAATAAAATGTGTATGTGTCTGAGACAGAGCAAGATCTCTAAAATTTTGTAAAAATATTCCATTTTTATTAAGGTAAAATAAAAACATTAACATTATATAAAAGAAGGCATTCAGAGTTCAACATACACATAGTTGTTTGGACTAAAATGTCTTTTAAATTAAAATAATTTTAAAAGCTTACAAAATCTTAGTACTGGATCTTGTTAACAATAAATACAATAAAGTTTAAAAATATTACAATGAATTAAATATATTTAAATACATTAAATAACACAATAATATATAATTATTTATAAATAGCATTACATTTTTCAAATGTATTTTTATTTTGTGGTCAACTAATAAGTAGATCGAAATAGATCAAAATGGTCTCATTTTGAAAGACGCTTTATGAAATTTTAAAGTTACTGAATTCCAAGCAATAAAGCAAGTACAAAATTGTTGTTCAGAATTGCAGAAGCCTCTGAAATATCCAATTATTGCTTTCAGCAAACAACTGAGCTTATGACTCATGCTCTCTGATTGGACATGTCAAAAACAAACGCATTTCCAAGAGTCCCTGAATAGGAAATACTATATCAGGTTCTTGTTTACCATAAATCTGACAAACTAATCTTGACCTTCTAGCCTTAGTACTTCATCAGCAAAGGATTTGGACTTCTTTATTATAAAATAATGCAGAATAAATAAATATAAATAAATATAAATATCTTAAATTATTGAAATGAAATATTTTTCTATAATGAAAGTTTGAAGATTCTCTCTCTCTCTCTCTCTCTCTCTCTCTCTCTCTGTGGTCAGGTTTAGAAGCGTTCCATCCAGGCAAAGAGAAGGTCCATTTCTCCCAGAGCTTTGTTTGTTGCTGCATTCTTATCAAGCTGCAGAGAGGAAATGTTCAAATGATGATTAATGAAGCAAGAAACTTACTTTTGCTTAGTGTATATACAAACAAAAGAAGGACAAGAGTTGCCAGGACTTAATGTTTTTTTTTTCTGATTTCTTTTTTTAACATTCATATATTCAGTGGGACTGTAAAAAAATTTTTTTTGTTTTTTTTAATATTTTTTAAAAAAATTTAACATACATAAATCATAATATATAATATATAACTATATACACAATACAAAAATTTTAAAAGTACTCAATCACTTATGAGGTAATTTGTTTAAACCAGTCATTTCTATTTATTACAGCTAACAACCACAACTGAAATCAGAAATGCAGTTGTAAGTCATTGCAATTGTAAGTTGAGGCAACCATGTGACTGGACTCATTTTTCCTACATTTTTTCACAGTGGTTGTTAAGCAAATCACCATGGTCATCAGCTAACCCATTATTCCGAATGAACTTTTTTTTTTTTGGCCTAAAACCATGGTCATGTCAACATGGAACATTGGAATCAGTAATAAATGAAAGTTGGTTGCCAAGCACCCTAAATAGTCCTGTGACCTTGGGGGGAAGGGTGGGGTTACATTTACGAGAACCAGAAGCACTTTACAGGCTGTAAGGCACCCATTCATATCTCTAAACAGTAGTTTTTTTAAAAAAAAACAAGACATAAGTCAAGGACTACCTATACACACAGACGTAGACACACACACATACAGATCTAATATTCTTTTTCATGTTGTTATTTTTTATTTGGATGGAGTCTATTTTGTTCTGCTTAGTATTTTTGGTGGGGGATAGTTTATTAGTTGATTTTGGGAAGGACATTTTGTAGTTTCTGTTGTTTAAATAGCAAAGCCGGAATTCCTTGCTGATTTACTATAAATCATCTAGATTCTTTTGTTTTGTACAACCATCTGCAATCCAGATGAATCAGAGATCCATCTGAAAGAGCTCAAATTCTGAGTAAGCAGAATTGAATGCACATAGAACAGTGAGCTGAAATTCCTTAATCTTGCTATCCATGTCCTTTTCTAAAATAGTAACAGGATCTTTAAGGAAAGGAAAAACCAACCCCCACTCCCTTTACCTTGGCATATTCCTCCAGCAATAACTTGTATCTCTTATGTGTTTCTTGCCCACAGGAACATTTGTTTTGATCATGCTGGTTTTAGAAAAATATAAAGAGAAAAGAAACAACGATTAGAGAAAACTATATGTACAGTATGTAAATGTATGTATGTATGTATGTATATTTATGTGTATGTGTATGTGTATGTGTATTTGTATAACTATTAAATATGTATTTGTATACATCTTTTGCATGGCTCTCAATAGCACAGAAAACCAGAGTTGTATGTCATACTTACACATTGTTTCAGCGTTGTCTTAATGCTGAGGAAAGCATTAGCTAAAATGCTGCTTTTCCTTCTAAGCGTGTTACTTGTTGCATTGTAGTTCTTGAATATATTTTCAATATAAAACCTCAGCAGATGGCGGAGTAAGCAGCAAGTCTCTGAAGTCTAAAGCAAGAATAAAAGCAATTAGAGTTCCATTGGAGCCATTTACCTTTTTCCTCCAAGGGTAAGTTGGGGGAATTTAGACCCTTCGCTGATTCCCATGGTAATGTACAGCACTGACCACTGGTGCCTTTTTGCTAAGCTGTCTCCATTAACAAAGGTAGAATTCTTTATAAACCTTCAGTTTATTCAGTTGTGTGAAGTCCAACAGTTTACATTATGGCTTGCATAAGGGTACTGAGTTATGAATTGAGGCCACCAACCACTTTCATTATTCTACCTATATATCTATATCAGCTATGAACTATATTTGCTGTTTGGGAAGCCAGTATAGAATCTATGAATTAGTATAGATTCTATAGCAGCTATTGAGCTGACATAGATTCATATGCAATAGAATATGCAAAGTTATACCATTTTTTATTTTATCTTTTAATCTTTAATATGTCACATAAAGGGACAGTTTCGACTATAACATAGCAAGCTCTAGAGCTACTTATGGAGGAATGTTGTTGCTAAACAGAACTACCTATTCTTTATACATAAAAACAATTGATTTTGTATAATCAATGTTTTTGTCTTAAGTTGATTTTAATTTTAAAAAAGGACTACCTATTTATTTATTTTTTTAAAAAAAGGACTACCTATTCTTACTCATAATGCATACTAAAACTGGAGAAATGAAAGACATATCTGGACAAATGTCTATTGAATGTGGATGTATGAAATTATCTGAAATAAAAGGATAGCTAAATGAGAGAAATGCCATTAGCCAATCACCTTCATACTTGTACAAACTAAGTGACTGCTACTAGTTTATTTACTTATGAGGAAATATACATAAATTTTATATATAATATATTTAAATTAAATATCTTTTTGTACACAGCTGGCCTTGCCGTGTATTTTTGACTTTCATGAAACAATCAAGAGCACTCCTGCATTCCAAAAAAGGTATTCTTACCGAGATATTCAGTAGGATATTTTCTTTCAGCAATTTCATATCTGTTCTCTTATCTTGGGATTGCTGCAATTGAAGATAAATTAGGTGAAGAAATGAAAAATTCATTTAGAAAGTAGATCCGGTATGAATGGAAACAGAAATATGAAATGCAAGTCTTTTTATTTTGGGGGACAAATGAACCTTAGAATCCTCATATACTTCTTCTTAGTTTCTACTATGGTAAATTTTAAGATCTTTGCTGCACATGTGAGCTAAAATATTTGATACTTATAATGCTTTGGATTGACCAGGCATTTTTTATCTCCAGTCAGTAGGGTTCTCACTTTGAGACACTCTCAGTCCATGATTTATAGAGCCTTATTCCGTAGTTCTTTGTAATATGATAGAGATAGCAATAAAGGTGGAGAGGGAGGGGATACCGAAGAAAATCAAAACAATTCATTAAAATTCATGCCAATTCATTTTAAAGTTATAATAGAAGCTGATTGTTTTATTACAGAAGTTTTACTACCATAAAAAGTACTACATTTCAGGAGGCATTGAATAGTAGTAAAACAATGACAACAAAAGAAGCATTTAGTAGGTGATTGATTAGTAGCATTGATTTAAGCGATGATACCTCATACATTGTATAGGTACTTTATTTTATGTCTAGTTTATATCCTTGCAAGTATCCTTGCAAAGTATTCCATTTTTGAATTATAAGTAGTTTTTATCAGAAGGCAATAAGGTAGTCTTTCCCAAAGTATGTCCTAAACACTGTAAATTCTGGAATTTCTAAACTAACATGGTCAATGGATTTTCTGATATGATATGATGGGAGGTGAACTCTAAAATGCCCAGGTTAATGAAGATTCTTATAGAGAAAGATCCAAAATCCTATGTTTCAACCTCTTTAAGTATCCCACTCCTTTTCTGACCAATAATATTAGTCAATAAACTAGGCTGAGGGGAAAAATAAATCACTGAAGAAATAACTGAACTTGAAAAAGTGCTTAATTAGATTATTGAAACAAACCGCTTCGTTAACTGTAGAAATCAACAAAGTTAAAGTGAGAGTCACATAAGGTTAGGATAGCAATGTTCCTTAGCCTTTATTAGGTGCTTTGATGTGATAAAGGACTGGTAGAAAGTACATTGCAATTGAAAAGAAAATGACTCAAAGACAATTGGCTGAAAGTATAGTCAAAACATCGTCTGCAGGTTCAAATTTATCAAAAAAGAAGACTCCCCTATTAGAGATTATTTTCCCTTCTAATATCAGAGGCTGAACTTAGGAATTTAGTCAAGCAGGATCTTCTAAATGGTAGTGAGAGGATGAGGAACATCAGAGGTATTACAGAGAAGATATGGGAATATAGGGTTTATATGTGTATGAATGGATAGGTTTACCTTTGTGATAGAGAAAAATCAAAGAAGAGAAAACCATTGGCTGTTTATACATACTACGCATGTTATGCATGTGTGGTTGATGTATAAGAAAAGTAGAAAATGAATTAATGAATGATGAATTTGGAAAAGTGAAGAAAAATGTTCACATCCACCTCTTGGATTTACTTCTCCAGGGAATATTATATTCTAGCGCCAACTATATTCTACTTAAGCAATGTGGCCTTCAACTTCGAAAAGGTTGAATAATCTTCACTTCAGTTAAACAATAGTGCTCCTATAGTTTTTCCCCATCATTTTTTTTCATTGATTAGCATAACAAAAATGCAAGAGAAAAATTACATCAACAAAATACTAATTTAGAATGGTACTTACAACATCATCTTTAATTGCACCAAAGTGGTCTCTTAATTCCCGGAAAGATACCCCATTCACTTCACATTGGCCAAAGCTGAGACTTCTGCCTTCTAGGGTCATGGGCTCAGCAAAAAGAAATGAAAGAAGAAGACAGACGAATGGCCTGATATCCATCCTTGTTCGACAATTGAAAATGATGCTGTAAAAAAGATGCAAGTTGTTCAATGGGCTGCTAACCTAGAAGTATAATTTTTAACAACTCTAAACAACAACAAAATCTTAGAAGGAACTGTATAAAATATACCCCAAATGGTACTTTGAAAAATTAGGGATGTTCTCTACTGCGTTTACAGTGCATTCATAGAAATTGATCCATTAAATTCAATGGAATTTGAAGGTAGATATATATAGATAGAATTACAGTGTATCCTAAATAAAATTTATTTTCTATTTTTTAACTTGTGGAATTTTATAAATTTCCCCATTCTGTTAATTCAAGAGCAGTATTTAATGTCAGCATGCTTTGTTTGTACTTTAAAAATACATATACATTTATTTCTATACATCCTTGATCCCCCATCAGGTTAGGTTAGGATATCATTTCCACCTTGATACAGTGATTTGCATATTTTGTCCAGTTAATATGAATATAAATTTCTTCTTTTCTTGATTTATTCTTTTTGCTAAAAAAATACATTTAAATTACTATTTATTTGTCTCTCAAAACTCAGTCATTCAGTTTATGATTAATGATATCAGTAGTAAAAAAATATTTTATAATAAGTTATTAATTCTAATGCTTACCTTAGAGACCTATTTGCTCTGACTTGCAGTGATGTGTAGTTCTATCTATCTGTCTTAGTCCTTTATATATACTGTATATGAAAGGCTTTACAGGAAATTTTCTTTACCTGACTGTGGGTGGAGTTTAAAGCTCTATTCTCAATTTCTCTCTAGTGTTTCATTTGCATATTTCAAAAAGAGTTTCCCTAAACCAAAATCCAAAAAAATTCTAGAGTCATGAGTAAGTAGCCGATGACATTATAAGGTAAATGATGGTGATGAAAGTGGTAGTGGTGTTTTTTTCTTTTTTCTTTTGCTCTTTTGCTTTTCAAAATTTGGAAAAAATAGACCACACAGGAATGTGTATTTATGATTTTTAAAATATGTAATCTAAACATTATACATCAGGCAATTCATGCGGGGAACAATTGATTCTCCTTTAAATAATTTGTCTTCTTAAAAAAAATATTAAGAAGGTTATTGAGAATAAAAAGGAGAAACATTTTAAAACACTTGTATCTGTAAATAACAGTGGGAGCCAGTATACATATTTGTCATCCCATAAAACTACCCCATTTGATAACTAAATTTTTATTTAAAGATTATTTAAATTAATTAACATCTCATGTAATTAAAACTTTTTTAAATTGCATCTTTGTTTCAAAAAGATGCTAAGATATGGACCTGATGGACTATCTGAATATAGCAAAAATGTGGGAGATAAAAAAATAATGGGAACATTTTAATATAAAGCCAATAGTAAAAATAGAAAATTAATTCCATCCTGAAATGTCAGAGGAAGTTCCTAGAATCCAACTTATTAAATCAAATGGAACCAATTTGAACCATGTCTTTAGTGTATTTCTCATATGATTAATGGTTTAATCATTTTTTTGGAAACAAAAAAATGAGAGGCTTTTTATTGATAGACATAAGATTTAAATATTTCAGAAGCCAGGGAATTTTACTAATAGCACAGTATAACTGTTCCCCCTCTCCGGGTAAATATTAAAACATACAACTAATTACAAGTGAATGGTTGAGAACTCTGTTAGAAAATATATTAGAAACTTTCAGAATACAAACATGTCTGATAGATCTGTCACATTATTAGAGCATTATAGATAATTTGAAAATAGATAATGTGGATATCTGTAAAAATCCATGTAAAAAAAAGAAGAGCAATTCATAATAAAGAAAAAATTATCTTAGTATATCTCTAAAAAGCTTCTGTACCCCAGAGCTTCCTTATGGAAAAACATTTATGACATCATATACAAATGAAAGGATGCACATCCTTTCTGACGTGATTGACAGACCAGTTGCAAAACCCACAGAATCCTATTTGGTTTGCTTCCTGAAAACTATTCTATCTATTGATAGAACAACTAAACTTTTAAAAAGAATTATATATATTTTATCCCTATACCTTTATTGGGTTTTATTTGAGTCATTTAGTGCTTATGGAAGCTATATTTGCTTTTGTTTTTCCAGAATCAAAACTTGTTCCCTGCTGTTTTGAATATTTTATTTGCAGAATTCCTGTTATTTGCATGTTAAAATTTAACTATATGAAATGAAGAAAAATTAGTTTTTGACTCTGGCAGTTTAAAGCAGCTTTCTGGTAAATATCCATTTCTTAGACTTCCTTGATATGTGAAATTCATAAATCTGGCCTGAACATCTTTTAGATGCCAGACCCTCCTATTGTTCCATTTCATTTAATAAGTTGGATTCTAGGGACTTCCTCTGACATTTCAGGATGATCTTGGTTTCAAACATAAGGAGATTTCCGATACCTTTTACCTATTATATCTATTAAAATTATTACAATACCACTTCCTTTTCTAAAGGAAGGTTGTAAGATTGTGACATCAATTTACGTCATGAAAATCAAATAGGGTGCTGTCATCTTATAATCTACTGAGTTTCTACCACTACTCTACTATGGGAACCCCATTAAAGGTAAAGACAACATTGATTTAAACAGAAACTAATTAATCTTATGTAGTCTGGAATCTGAATTAGCCTAGCATGTAATCCTCTGGTCTGGCTCAAATGTGCAACTCATGAGATGGATAACCTTCATAGTCCTGTTCTTTGTCCCAGTGCCAACATCTCCTTCCCCCTCATAGCTGCAATTCTGTTGTGCTGAACCACAAACTCCAGGGAAGCTCTGCATCAATTTGAAAATAAGTAAATATTTCTGTGTAGTTGAATGAAGAATCTGATCAGATTGAATCCTCATGTATGCAGAAGAGGATTTAAGGGGGATCTTATTTCTGACACACATTTTCATCCTGTTTCCTGATAGTATTTCTAAACAAAATGTCATATACATCAAAAACAATTGATGGGCCTTTAAGGTGAGGAGAATATATTAGTGATAATGATAAGACAAGGCTGTTCTCCTTTTGGCTACTTATATTCTTAAGGCTGTTATAAGGATTGAGGAAAATATGTGTAGATCTGAGAAATCTTTGGGATGTGTAGATCTGAGACCACTCTGGGAATGATTATGTTACCTAGTTTGGGTAATTAAATGTCTTCAAGGAAACAACCAATCTCAGAGAGCACCAAAGACTCTTCATTTCAACCATTGATTACAAATATTCTTCTCGATGTATAAATCTGTCAAGTCATCATTTCCTTTTGATAGAATATCCAAAAATATTTACCGTATGTTATGGAAGGATTTTTAACATTTATTTTGTTACTGTTTTATACTGGATTCTTTTAGAACTAAATTATCATTTGACTTTATGATTTGGACTGCTTTAAATTTTGTTTTTTAAATGAAAAATGGGACACAAATTAGATAACATATTTACAGTAGATTTATTTTTTATAATACATCTCAGAATTTGGTGTACTTCAAAATTTGAAGTTGAAATGTACTCATCTTGAAAAACCTTAGGTGTCATCTTGGGTATTGGCATTCCAAACATCTGTGGGAAACAAAATTTGAATAGAAATAAACTATTCAAGGTAGAGAATAAATAAAAATACCAAAACATGGCCACTTTCAGCATTTTCTTAAAGTTTCCAGTGTAATTTTATAAGAGCACTTCAGTTGTTCTCTTATATAATAATTTATACATTTTTTTAAAAATAACAAATGTCACCAATGAAGGCAAATATATGTGATGAAGGATAAAGTTGTAAGATCCAGTCTTGGTCAGTCACTGGGACCAGAGGTTTAGTTTTCCAAGCTTGCAGACTCATGCCGGAGCCATCCTCAGGGAACTTCTCTCTAGCACACTCTGCTAGACAGAAGTTCCCTGAAGATGGGCTCCAGTATGAATCCAAAGAAGACTAAATCACTAAATATGATACTAAGTCATATAAATATGGACAATAAGATCAAGATTTTTAGCAAAAGGCACAATCTGATACTTATGTGTGGCTTCTTGTATCACATGATTTCATAACCAGCTTGTACTTGTAATTAATTTTAATATATTGCAAAGCTAGTGATGTTGAATTGCAGAATCATCAAACCATCAGGAACTATCAGGGTATAGCCCTAAGGTATCTGGAGATTTTATGGTTGGGTAGTATCAAGCATGGACAAGTTAAAAATATGATTAGTAAAGAATACACCAAAAAGTTAAGAAATTGTTAAAGATACAGTAGGAACAGCGTCAAAGCTATCAATTTCTAGACCATATCTCTGATACGATACACTGCTGGAGTTATCAACTGGACAGTTTGGCCTGAAAAGCAAAAAAACTGATCGCTATTCACTATGCATTATAACCAAATTAAGAGATTACTGGGTCATAAAAAGGGAGTAGTATTAATAGATTACACCTGCTTCACAGAAATGGAGGGAGAGGTTTACTTCAAGTCAAACAAATTGTTGAAGAAGGAATGTATGCATTGGCTGATTATGTAAAAGACAGCAAGGGACAAGTCTTGATGTAATTGGAACTTACTAAATGTATAGGAAATAAAAAGGGAACATCAAAATAATGTAATAAAAACCCAAACAGAATGTTGGCAAGGAAAAGCATTATCTAATCAATTTCTAAAAAAGATCAAGGGGAAAATGGATAAAGATAAAATGGCAATGTCTTACAACTGTAATATTAAAAAAAGAAATTGAAGACTTTAATTTTGGCTGTGGAAGAATAAGCTATTTGAACTAATGCACTCAAGTTCAAAATTGAAAAATCAATTATTCAAACTGCTAATTGTGCAAAGAAGCAGAAGAAATAATAATAGAACATATACTAAGCTCATGCAAAAATATAGAACAAACTGATTATAAACAATGACATAAGTCACCAAAATGATTCATTAGAACATCTATAAAAATTATCACTTTTCCAGTATGGAAAAGTGATGGGAACATAGAATTGAAAAAAACATTTTAAAATGAGCAAGTTGAAATATTGTGGAATTTCTGGAAACAGATTGATAACACACCTTCTATAACTGTGATTAAAGAGTAAAATGTGGACAATTCTTATGGACAACAAATTGAAGAAGATCACAAAGTATCAGAATTTGAAAATCTACATTGAAGGATTAATCATAAACGTGCCATGGCAGTCCCAGTGGTTACTAGTGCACTGGGTGCCATACCAAAGTATCTTGGATAGCACTTATAAAACCTGCCCAGTGACAAAATTTCCACCTGTCAATTGGAAAAGGTGACACTACTGGGATCCACACATATATTGTGCCAATACATTATAAGATCCTAAATTTTGGGGGAAAGCTTGATGCATATGAAGGCCAATACCAGCTAAAGAACTAGCAGCTGTGAGTTCACATTGTTGTGAATAGATAGCATTATTAATAATATAATATGACACCCTAGGTTCCTGGGAAAATCTCAGTGCGTATGAAGACCAGGCGTGTTTGAAAACATGTAGGAAGTTATGTAGGAAGATCCAAAAAATAATAACAATGAATCATGCCCTTCATCCACACAGCAATACTGACAGACTCTACTTACCAAGGAAGTTAGATGGGTGTAAAATCTTGTAAGCATACCAGACAGTTGAAAAAACAAACAGGCATTGGAAGGACAGAGAAGAAGATGCACTGAAGTTGGTACACCAAATAAACCAAGCTAGCTTACAATGCCAATTGAAGAATACAAAAGAGACATGGCAAGGCAAAGTATTACATGGCCCGTACATCAAAAAGAATAGTAATCTCTGCCATCTCTGCAAAGAAGCTGAAGAAACAGTGGGCCATCTAGACAGCTGATGAGAGAAGATCACAAGACTGATTACATGGAATGGCATGACACAGTAGCAACTATGGTGCATTGGAATATTGCAAGAAATACCACTTGCCTGCAAGCAAAAAGTGGTGGGACCACAAAATAGAGTAAGTATTAGAAAATGAAGGAGCTTTGGGACTTTAGAATTCATATAGAGAAGCACCTGCCACATAACACTGCAGATTTAACAATTGTTAATAAGAAAAACAAAAAAGTCTGGATAGTGGATGCTGCAATACATGGAGATAGCAGAATAGAAGAAAAAGAGTTGAACAAAAATACAAAATATAAGAGACCTGCAAATAGAAGTAGAATCACCGTGGCAAAAGAAAACAAAGATAGTGCCAATACTAATAGGTGTCATTAAACACCACTGGCATTGACAAAATCATCATCAGCCAATTGCAAAAGACAGCTTTCTTTGGAATAGCTTAAATTGTATGATGATACCTTTAACACCTTCCTTATCGGTTCGGAAGCGTGTGCATGCGTCATGTGCATGCGAACACCTTCTGTGCATGTACAAAACCTGGGTTGCGATCGCTACCAGATCGCCAAACCACAAGGAAAAATTGCAATCGGATCGAGTGATCCGGTCCGATCCTGGAGCATTTCACTCCTGCTTTAACACCATCAAACAACAATATCTGCCTATTCCAGATTCTTGGGAAAGACGTAAGAGGTGTTTAAACATCTGGATAACTAGGCAATCAGTCATAATCATTCTAATAGTATTCTGATATCTGAAGGGGTCTAAAAATAACCGTAGCATTTGTCTGCCGGATCAGTCCTCTATATGTTTAACCTGATTCAGAAGGACTATGAAATTGAAAGCCTGGTTGTTTGGAAATGCTCTATAAAGTCTTTTGGAGCAGGTGGCCATAATAGATTTAATAAAATAATATAATAATAATGTTGCTTTCATAATACGCTATTCTGAAATCTGTGTTGAGGCAAACATGTAATAGGGGAGTGCTTCAAATGTATAAGGGTTATTTTAAAATATAAACCAAATCTCCTAAGTATACAATTAGCAACCTTTCGATACTGCAGGTTAAAAATAGCTAAGTTTCTTTCACTTTTAGTGATGAGAAAGATAAGAGGAGTTGTTTTGACAAATTAGAAGTTAGGAAAGAAAAGTGATGAAACAGTTTCAGTGAATCATATCACCAATGGTCAGCTAGCAATCTCACTTTTAACACACACATGCACTCGCACACATACACACACACACACATAATTATGTAATTATATTATAATTTCTAAATCTAGGGAAGTTTAACAGGTTCACACCATTTAACTTAATTTGTGCTATCTTTATTAAAATTTATGTCTAGAGTGGTCAAACATATGAGCAGTATTAACAGAGGTGGATTCAGATCCTAAAGTAGAACAACTAACTGAAGGAAAAATACTAAAGAAGGAAAGATAAAACCATGTCTTTGGTTGGCCTTTTCTTAACTGGCATATTTGAGATCATAAAGTGTTGGACTTCAATTCAAATTATCCAGGATATTCCAGGATATTGATTCTCTTGATGTGAAGTGTTTCTACTAAAAATGAATACAACAGCTCAGGAATGATGGCATGAACAGACCTCCTGTCTAATATTTGTGTCAAGAACAAATCATGTTACCAAAAGCAGAGTATCAGGACAAAGCCTTGAGCAGAGTATCCTTTTGAAGCAATTTTATGAAGAAATGGGAGGCCCTGGTTTGCTTTGTTTTGGTCTGCTTTGGAAACTCTCTCAACCTGGCCAGCAAATCCCAAGGTTGGCCAATATATACTCCAGATATTGTAGTCAACCAACAGTACTACCTTACCTGCCACTTTTCTACCACCAGTTAAATTTAGACTAGAATATTCAATTCCTACAACAATCATTTTAAAATAACCCCAAACCATTCAGCTTTATGTATAAGAACCATGCAAAGAGATGTTTAGTATTAACAGATTTGGTGCTATTTGGTGGTATTTATGTTCATATTTCAGGAGAACTCAGTTCAGAATGAAACATTTAAATAGGCAGCCTCCTAACCTGCTGATTGATGAATTTAACAATTGATACAGAAGGTCGAGCATCCATCGGCAGGGCTCTCAAACTTATGTCATCATGGTGTCGTCACATAACATATCATGACTTTTTCCCCCTTCGCTAAACTGGATGTGGGCATGGCCAGCACGTGATGCATCCGGCCCATGGGCCACGACTTTGATAACCCTGATCTAAATGGGATTCTGAAATTTACATGAAGCATACATGAATTTGATTCTGCTATTGTGTAGCTGCCATTCTTGCTGAATCAGCATGATACTTGATTTCTGTATCCTGTTTTCCTGAGTGAGGAAGGATTAGAATATTAGATGTATTACACAGCTTCCTTCCTAGGCTTGACACCTACACTGTCCTATCAATGAAAGTCCACCAAATGAAAAGGATGATGTAAGAACAATGTTCTGTGCAATCTCTGTCTTCTTAGCCTTTGTAGTTTGACATTAAGTGTTGCATTAGTTTTTTCCTTGCGTATTACATCACGTTTCATCCTGCCTCACTTCAGAGACAGTTAAGGTGGATTTTTTTCTTTGAGGAAGGATGTTTAGTTCTAAGATCCCTTAATCACTTAATTTTCCAGCTTCATTTACATCATAATTCTGATATAATGGGAAGCACAAAATGCTTCAGGAAAAAATATTCTCTGATGCAATGCTGGAATATTTCAATTTCGGTAGAGAGCCACTATCGCATAATGATTCAATTAAGACAGGATGGACTCAGCTTCAGATAAGCCATGTTCTTCTTCAATATCTAATCTACCATACAGGATTGTGAGGTTTAATGTGATCATGGTTGGAAAATACATATATCCTATCTTAACCAGCAATTTGGAGAGGTGTAAATGGAGTGAAGAAGAAATACACAAACAAGTAATTGAGAACAATTCTCTTCTGTGGTTTGGAGACAGATTCCTATAAATGTATCCTAAAAATTGTTGTAGGTTTTGAATTTTTTTTAAAAAATATTTTTTTATTCAACATTTTTCACTTTTAAAATCACAATTACATTTTTACAGCTTTTATCGGAATGTTTCTTAATTTTGGTTTATCCTTCAGTTTATTGTGTACATATATTCTTATTTCTTAAGTATTTATTTATCTAATATATACAATATATACTGTATCTACTACATACTAAATATATATATTTTTTCTGATATATTATCTTCTCTTAACATTCATTATACATTGATTTTAGACTTCTTTTCCAGCCAATTATACCACCTATTCCATGTCTCATAATATACTGTTTCGTCTCTGTCCCTTAATTCCATCGTTAATTTGTAGGTTTTGAATTTAATTTATGAGTTTCAGAATGCAAAGCTTTCCCAACCAGTTTACATTTTAGGGTTTTAAAAAAAAGCAAAGAATTATAAAATAATCATTTTTAACCAAAAATTAAATAAAAAGAAAAAAGTAAAACAATTCAGAAAAAAATATTTTAGTTGTTTTAGTTTGCTTAAACTGACACCACTCCAGGACCTAGTAAGTTTTTCAGATCCCACAGCTATCATAGTATGAGCCAAACATATATTAAATCAGGTGCCTCTTTATATTATAGAAATTTGACAAGGATACAGGGGGACGAAACGATGGGCATTAGTATAATAAGTGGGAGGGGCAGATATGACGGTAGCAGGGGGCCATATTATGTTTTGGGAGTGCGCACTCGCTGTTTGCGAGCGATTGTACACTCCAACCCCCAAAGCATTCCTCGTTCCCCAGGTTGTTCAGAGTCTCAGGCCCTGAGTCTATGGCTGATGTTGTGTAATGCCAGGTCAGTGGTAAATAAAGCCCCCCTCATTCACAATCTTATTTCGGAGGGGGGTGCTGACCTGGCAGGGATTACGGAGACCTGGTTAGGCCAGGAGGGAGGAGTTCCCCTTGTGGAAATGTGCCCGCCAGGTTTCCGTGCATTCCATCAGCCAAGGATTCAGGGAAGGGGTGGGGGAGTGGCAGCAATTATTAGAGAAAGTCTTTGCCCGAGGGAGGCCACTGTTCCTCAGATAGCCGGATTTGAGTCCCTCTTTGTGAAGTGAGGTCAGGGGATACAGATGGGCCTACTGATCATGTACCTGGCTCCCTGCCACGTGACGGCGATCCTGCCTGAGCTGCTTGACATTATAGCCAGGGTGGCAGTGGAAACCCCCAGACTTATTGTTATAGGGGATTTTAACCTGCCATCTGCTGGTGAGATGTCGGAGGTGGCTCGGGAGTTCATGGCTTCCATGACGGCCATGGACCTGACCCAGGTAGTTCAAGGCCCCACCCACTTGGGGAATCACACTCTGGACTTGATTTTTGTCTCGGATCAGTGGCTGAATGATCTAAGAATAGGGGATCTAGACATCAAGCCCTTGTCATGGTCTGATCGTTCTCTCCTTCACATGGACTTTCAGGTCACTTTCACCAACCGCAGGGAGACGGAACCAACCAAGTGGTTCCGTCCCAGGCACCTGATGGACCCCAAGAGGTTCCTGATGGAGCTTGGGCCATTTCCTGACACTCTGGCTCTCGACTCGACTGAGGACCTGGTGGTGGCCTGGGACAGGGCAACTACTAGGGCCTTGGACTGCATCGTGCCTTTGTGGCCTCTAACCCGATGCCGATCTCGACTAGCTCCTTGGTTTTCTGAGGAGCTGAGAGAGATGAGGCGTTGGAAAAGATGCCTGGAGAGTGATTGGAGGATAAGCCAATCTGAATCTTACCGAACACAGGTGAGATCTTATATTAAGACCTACCTAGTGGTGATAAAAGTGGTGAAGTCTAGCTACTTCTCCTCTCTTATTGCATCTGTAGAGAACTGCCCAGCTGCGCTGTTTAGGGTGACTCGCTCACTACTTCAGGTGGGGGTGCGTGAAGACCTCTTACAGGGTCAAGATGAGGATTTTGTGCAATTCCTGCATGATAAAGTCGCTCAGATTCGGGAAGGCCTGGACTCCGATTGGGTAGATCCACGGGAGGAGATGGGGGTAGGTCCTGAGAGTGTTATCTGGGAAGAGTTTGACTCTGTGGCTCCTGAGGATGTGGACAGGATTCTGGGCAAGCTTAGTGCTGCCACATGTTTATTGGTCCCGTGTCCCTCCTGGTTGGTACTGGCCTCCCGGGAGGTTACACGAGGCTGGCTCCAGGGGATTATAAATGCTTCTCTGAGTGAGAGTGTCTTTCCCACCATCTTGAAAGAGGCGGTTGTGAAGCCCCTCCTCAAAAAGCCTTCCCTGGACCCAGCTATATTATCAAATTATCGTCCAGTCTCCAATCTTCGCTTCGTTGCGAAGGTTGTTGAGAGTGTGGTGGCACAACAACTACCCCGATACCTGGATGAAGCTGTCTATCTGGATCTGTACCAGTCGGGCTTCAGGCCATGATACAGCACAGAAACGGAATTGGTCACATTGGTTGATGATCTCTGGAGCGCTCGGGATAGAGGTTGTTCCTCTGTCCTGGTCCTATTAGATCTCTCAGCGGCTTTTGATACCATCGACCATGGTATCTTACTGCACCGGCTGGAGAGGTTAGGAATAGGGGGCACCGTGCTTCGGTGGTTCTCCTCCTTCCTCTCTGACCGTTTGCAGTTTGTGTTGGCTGGGGGGCAGAGGTCGACCTCGAGGCATCTTATTTGTGGGGTACCACAAGGATCAGTCCTCTCACCCCTTTTGTTCAACATTTATGTAAAACTGCTACGCGAGATCATCCGTGGTTTCGGGGTGAGTGTTCATCAGTATGCTGATGACACACAGCTATACATCTCCACCCCGGACCACCCCAATGATGCCCTTACTGTGATGTCCCGTTGCCTGGAGGCCGTGCAGATCTGGATGGAGAGAAACAAACTCAGACTCAACCCCTCCAAGACCGAGTGGCTGTGGCTTCCGGCATCCCGGTATAGTCAGCTGGTACCATCACTGACAATTGGGGATGAAACCTTACTTCCCACAGAGAGGGCTCGCAATTTAGGTGTCTTCCTGGATTCACGGCTATCTTTAGAAGAGCACATGATGGCCGTGGCCAGGGGGGCCTTTTATCAGGTTCGCCTGATCCGCCAGTTGCATCCCTTTCTGGATCAGGATGCCTTGCGTACAGTCACTCATGCCCTAGTCACCTCCTGTATGGACTACTGTAATGCTCTCTACATGGGGCTCCCCTTGAAGAGCACCCGCAGGCTCCAGCTGGTCCAGAATGTAGCCGCGCGGGTGATTATGGGCGCAACTCGTTACGCCCATGTAACACCTCTCCTGCGTGAGCTGCACTGGCTCCCGGTGGTCTTCTGGGTGTGATTCAAGGTGTTAGTCATCACCTTTAAAGCGCTCCATGGCTTAGGACCTGGGTACCTACGAGACCGTCTTTTGCCACCAATAGCCTCCCACCGACTGGTTCATTCTCACAGGGAGGGACTACTCAGGGTACTGTCAGTCAAATCATGCCAACTGGCGACTCCCAGGGGGAAGCCTTCTCTGTGAGGGCTCCAACCCTTTGGAATGAACTGCCCCCAGAGATACGGAATATCCCTGATCTCCGTGCTTTCCGCTGTGTCCTCAAGACCCTGATGTTCCAACAGGTGGGGCTAAACATGAACATGTGAATGGTCTTTTAAAATGTACACCGCCTTGAGTCCTACGGGAGAAAGGCGGTATATAAATATAATAACTAAATAAATAAATAATATATGTATGTGGGGAGTAGGGGTGAGGTAAAAAAGTCAAGATGGTGACTCTGTGATTACATCTGCCATCTTGATTTTTTTTTAATGTTTTCCCTATTCCCAGGTATTCTTGTATCAAAGACCGCAATCCTGTATCTATTTAGCCAGAAACAAATCTTGTTGAATTTCATGGGATCTATCTCCCAATAGGCATTATATGATTCTGGTTTTAATTTCCTCTTGAAATTGAGGAGACATGCAGAGGTAAGGGACTTGATAAACTATACATCCCAATGGTTCATATTATCATGAAAAAGTTTAAGTTGAGAGTTGTGATTTGACAATAAGTAGTCTTTGCATGTATGACACATAACCTGATTATAGTTGCATGGTTCTTGTTACTCAGGCTAATACAAAGAAACAGAGTGAGGGTTTGAAAATTCTTTTTCAGATATCAAATACCTTGAAAACAATATTGTGTAAATAAATATTTAAATACTGACAAAATATGGCATTGTAACACTTCAATGTAAATTATTATTTGTAATTTTTATTCAACTAGAGCAGTGATGGCTAACCTTTTTGCCATCGTGTGCCAGGACCGGGGGGGAGCATGGGGGGGGGGTCACGCGTGTGTGTGCCCCCACCCATAATTCTATGCACCCTGCCCACGTGCTTGCGTGCACAACCCCCCCCCATGCTTCACACACTCCTGGCACATGATGGCCTGGTAGGCCCATTTTTCTCTCTTCCCAAGCTCCAGAGCCTTTTTAGGAGTCTGGGGAGGGCGAAAATGGCCTTTCCCCCTCAGAGGCCCCTTGGAGGCAAAAAAACAGTCTGTTTCCCAACTTCCGGTCCCAAACAAGCTGTTTCTGGTCTCCAGAGGGCCCCCAGGGGGGTGGGGAAGGCCATTTTCACCCTCCCCAGGTTCTAGAAAGGCTCTGGAGCCTGGGGAGAGAGAAAAACGGGCCTTCCCCACCATCCCCCAAAGCCCTCTAGAGGCAGGAAACAGCCTGTTTCCCTACTTCTGGTGGGCCCAGAAGGCCTGAAAATGAATTGGCTGGTGCACGTATGCACGCCCGGAGCTGAGCTCGTGTGCCCACCAATATGGCTACGTGCCACCTGTGGCTAGACCTAGAGAATCCTTTCAAAAGACCTAGAATAGTTAGTTGTTGTTTGACAGTGTTAAAGGTATTATTGCAACATGTAAGGTATTCCAAGCAAAGCTTTTTCCTGTGATCAATTGATGGTTATTTTCTCAATGCCAGTGATATTCAAGTGCTGTTCTAGAAGTTTTGGGGTACCACCCAAGGCACCTATTAAAATAAACCAAAGATCTTTGCTTTATCTTGCCACAGTGTTTACTTTGTCTTTGTATTCTGTGATTTTCTCTATTCCTTCTCTTTTATCCTGCTGTTTCAAAATATTGCAATGTCCACTATCCAGACTTTTTCGTCTTTCTTATCAACAATTGTTAAGTCTGGGGTGTTATGTGGCAGATGTTTGTTTTGAATTCTAAAATTCCACAGCACATTAGCGTCTTAATTTCCTATTGTTTGTCTATTTTATAGGCCCCCTACTTCTTGCTTACAGGCAAGTGGTATTTCTTGCAATATTCCAATACACCACTGCTGCTACTTTGTCATGTTATATAGTTGAGCTATTCATCTTGATTATAAGATCAGAGATTCAGAAAGCTCATTGTTTGATGTGAGTTCTATTGAAGCATTTTGAGTTAACGACCATCCAGCCTGTTTGAAGATGCCTGAGGAATGGGAACAACTTCATAAGGCAACAGATTCCTTTGGCCGACAGCCTTGTTCTAATATCTAATTTGAGTCTATTTTTGTTTCTATTCTACTTGAGTCTATTTTGAATCTAGTTTCAGATTATACAAGGTTCTGTTTTTTTCCTCTGAGGCAAGAAGGAATAAGACTATCATTCCTTTATATTTTAACTCTGTAAGTGTTGCTATATAAAATCCAGTTGAACGCATCAAGTTCTTTCAAAGGGTTTGATTTCCAATCTCTCCCCCAGCTTAACAACCTTTCTTTAAACTCATACCAATTTGTGAATGTCCATTTGTGCTCCCTTTGTGGTGCCCAAGACTGAACCCAACATTTCAGTTGGGGCATAAGTAGAGTGAGACAGTTATTTTTAGTAATTCTGGCTTAATACATCCCAATACATCTCAAAATAATATTGGCCGTTTTAACAGTTACATCATAGTCTTGTTGAGAGGCTTATTCATTGGTTATCCCATGAATTGCAGTTCTGGCTTCCTTTGAAGAAATCTCTTAAGATGATGCATGGAGAAATCAATGATTATTTAAGAAGTATGTAACTGCAACATTGCAATTATTTTAGGTTGTTTTCACTTATTATAGGAGAGAAATAGCATTGGCGCACTTGTGGCAAGAATGGGATGGGTGTAATGCATCCATCCTTGCTCTCCTTGACCTCTCGGTGGCTTTTGGTACAATCAACCATGGTATCTTTTTGGACCAGCTGTGGGATTTGGGCAGGGGTGGGGTTCGCACCTATTCGCTAGAACCGATAGTCAATTTTCTAAGCAGTTCGGAGAACTGGTTGTTAGAAGAAATCTCTTGTTTTTTTCCACTTTACAGGATTAATCCTGTAAGGAATTACAGCATTTTTTAACATCATTAGTTCTGGAAGAGGTTGTACTGTGCACAATCTGAGGGTTCTCCTGAACCCACAATTCCTGTCTGATAAGCAGGTAGCCATTGTGACTAAGAAAGTTTTTGCACAACTTCATGTTGTGCACTAGCTGTGTCTTTTCCTGGATCAGGAGTGCTTCCACTCAGTCACTCAAGCCTGGTCATTTCATACTTGGACAACTGCAATGTGCTCTATGTGGGACTACCCTTGAAAAGTATTCAGAAGCTTCAGCTGGTGCAAAATGCAGTTGGGTGGACAGTTCTTGGGGCTTCTAGGGTGCCCTACATTATATTACTATTCTGTGAGCTGCACTGGCTGCCAGTTTGCTTCCAGATCCAATTCAAGGTGTTGGACATCACCTTTTAAGCTCTTTGTGGAATGGGTCCAGTCTATCAGAGAAACTGGCTTATCCTGATGGTATTATTCTACCCAACTATGGGGACCTTGTCCTAGAAACTGTACAATAACAGAGTTTGTTCTGAATTTCATCCTAGGGTGCAAATTTTCCTCTGGGAAAAACATCTAAGGACTATAATTTAAAACGCAATTGTTTTTTTAAAAAAAAGTCATTACAAAACATCTATCTTTATTTTTGTAGAATTATAACTTCATTACAGTAGGTGAAGTAAGGTAGTAAGGCACCAGGCTAGAAACCAGGAGACGGTGAGCCCTAAGCCGGCCTTAGGCACAAAGTCAGTTGGATGATCTTGTGCCAGTCACTCACTCTCAAGCCTAGGAAGGAGGCAATAGCAAACCATTTTTGAAAAACCTTGCCCAGAAAATTGCAGGAACTAGCCCCTCGTCGGGAGCCAAATACTGATTCGGAGACATGTGCATGCATGTATGCACACTCACACACAGAAACACACATAGACCTGAGGTCTGTGGAGGCACTTTGACCTTCCTGTCCCTCTAAGACACTTTCCATGGACACACCTTTTCCCATTGCAGCATAATCAGTCACTTCCAGCAACTGTATACATGAACAGGCATGTCCTATGTCCCATTCATTCTTACTTTGAGTATACAGGACATTAAGCATTTTATGTATAAGAAAAAAACAGGATAATGAGTCAAGCAAGAATCAGTGTAGAGGACTGAATTCCACAGAAACAGAGAGAAACATTGTTCTCCTGTAATAACAGCTTCAATTCAGTGGGGTCCTAAACTATTGAATTAACATAAGTTTTTTTCCAATACTGCTCATGCTACCATTATCTGGAAGGATTAGTTTACCAAATACAGCCTGTAGAAATTAGACAGAAACATTTTATTATGTTGATATTGAATTCTAGCTGAATTTCGAGAATGAGTAGTTTGGGGGGGATTAGTGAAGCATAAACCAGTTATGTTTATAAGCAGGAGAAATGCTAGTATGGAATGTGACCAGTCTGCCTTGAGACATGTTTGATCTAACCAAAGTACTTGCTGTGTCTCAGTGTAAGAAAATGCTTCACGGTGGTGTTGCTAGCTTGCCTAGGTGCTTTGCGTCAAGATGACATAGTTTTTGTATGCCTATCAGCCACATTAAATGAATGAAGCACTGTAGTCATTGTCAATAAAACCATGTCATAACTGCTAACAACTTATAATTAAAATATAAAAAAGCAGGACTGAGAGAAAAGAACATCCATCTATACAGGTAGTCCTTGACTTATGACTAGTTGCTTTGCAACTGCTCAAAGTTACGATGGACCCCCAAAAGGTACTTAGGACCCAATTCTGAAATTCCAACAGTCTTCCCTCCATCATGTGGCTGTATTTTGGGCATTTGGCAACTTGCCAACTGGACATTTACAGCATCCTGCAGTAACATGACTATGAGTTACAACTTTTTTGCCGAAAACTGGTGTTTACTTCCAGTTTCTGGCAAAAATGCCCCATAGCAAAATGGGTTCACTTAATGACTACAGCAGTCACTAAAAGACTGCTGGGAAAAAGTCATAAAATTGGTTACATAATGATCCACTTTACGACCATCCTGATTTATAATTCTAATTGGCAGATTCACTTACAATCCTAAATTTGAGGACTACCTGTACACAATCATGTGGGCTCCCCCTGGGATCCCCAAGGTTGCTGGAAAAAACACATTTTCAGGGCTTTCCAAAAAGCTCGGCTAACCTTATCTCAGGTGAGATGATGTTACAGGGGACGGGAGCCACTGTAGATGGGATCCACCTGGACTGATCAGATAAAACTTTGTGGCAGATGTGACATGGAACACACTCCTCCTACTGTACCTGATGGGATAGATATGATCAGGAAGAGGTGGACCCTCAAATAGCTGGCCCCATACCTTGTAGGGCTTTAAAGATAAAAATGAGCACCTTAAATTTAGTGGCAGCTAAACAACTCACAGAACAGAGGTGTAACAGTGCCCTACTAGGAGCACATATAAATGTCTACACAATCACATTCTGCACCAGTTGAAGATTCTACATACTCTTCAAAGGCAACCTCAAGCAGAGTGCTTTGCAATAATCCCACAAAATCTATGGGCAGAGATTAAAAACAATGTTTAACTAATTGATTCTTTCAAATGCTTTTGTTAAGCCAATATGTCTCAATCATGATCAACTCAGGGAGTAAGAAGCTTCTTGACTCATTGTTGATTCAATGCAAGCTGCCTTGATGTGTTCCAACCGTGGCCACTTAACTGGCGCTTTTGTTTCACCTGACTTCCCTTTTGGCACTAGTTGGAGTCTGGAGTTATTGGCTGACTCAGCAGTCTGCTTAGGTGTGGATATCTTCAGCTTGCTTTTACCCTCATAAGAAAGCTCCCAATATCACTTCGAGGATCAAAAAACATACTGATCCTGTAAAAAGAATATAAAATGCCATGACATAAACATAGTGTATAATGCAACATAAAAACAGAATAGGCTGTAATGAAGAAAATTTGATAATAAATTAGCTTACTCAATTTGAAAAGAGGGTTTTAACTGGTCAGATTCAGGGTACTTGTTGAATTGGAACAGAGTCGTAATAAGAACCTGAAGGTACAGAAACAGAAAATTAGTGTTACATAGACCTAAAAGAGATCTATTTTAGGAGTTCTTCCAATCTCTTCATGGATCTATAATATCTCTTCCAGTGTCATAGCCCTACTTAAAAAAAGATCAATGTGGTTATAAAAACCAAACTCAATCAACTCCTCTCCTGCATTTAAATAATAATCCATTCTATCAAACTTACAATTATGGTATATGCTCCCTAATATATTATTTGCTTTATCTTCTCCCAGCATATCTTTATTTTAACATGACTCTCCATAATAAAAGAGCAGTTAAGGTTATTTTGCTTGAAAAGAAATTGATGATGGATTTCTTCTACTCCCCCATATTTCTGGCTGTGGGAAGAATCTAAAGTATCTATGAATTGGTATATGGCATTAGATGTAGTTCAAAAGAATCGTAGACAATTTTTTATATCCATTAAAAAACCATTCTATCTAATGCCTGTTATCTGAATGTTTTCGCACATATGAGAAAGATTCATAGACACCTATTAATCTATATAAGGAGAGGTCTTCTAAATGCTGAGAAAATTTCATCTGATATATGGACATGGTCTTCTCTGCACTGAATGACTGAGTCATAGGAGACCATAGCAAGAGGCTGTAATCCTGCTCCTCCATCCTTAGTGAAGGCTATTGAGGACTGTCTCAAAAGACTGCCAACATGATGACAATATTTTTAATGTAAAATAGTCATTTTATTATTTAGTATATAATCAACACAAAAGGCAAACAGCAGCTTCAACATTAAATATTACCCAGTTTCACATATTTATAAGTGCTATTATAATTAATCTTGGCTGTGATATTTTTCTTAATAATTACTGCTAAATCATTTCAGTACATGGAGATGAACCTGCTTCATACATCATATGTTTCCTGTATTTGACCAGTGATATTTCTTTGCTTTTCTTCATTCCATATTTCTCCCTTGTCCTGTTCCTGATAGTCATGATGATATAATTTATAGACAGACATGATTCTCCTTGCATATTCCAAGATATTGACAAGTACAAACATTCCTTCTAAAACAACCAAGTGCAAAAATTCCTTCTAAAAGAAAAGCATGGCATGCTAAAAAATACATATCTTCATGTTTTGACAAAAATGTGAAAAAGGGATACTGAATTGGAAATAGAAAGAGGTATGTCTTTTCATTTCATACCTCTCACTATTACCTATTAGAATCAGCAACTTTATGCAGAGTACTGAAAAGGAATAAGAAATAGTAAGTCAAATAAATTAAAGTAAGAGATAAGAATTACAAGAAAAATGACTAAAAGTAGTTTATTCCAATACCATTCATTATATTTCACTATATCTTTCCCCCCCTAATTTCAATCACATCCACTTACTATTTTATTACTTAAGTTTTGTCCTATTTCATTCTGAGGATATCATCCACACCCTCCAGTGATGATATTCTTCATCCTCTCTACTCATTTCCTCTCCCTTCATGGGTTTACTTTGGAATTCAGTCCACATTAATTCTTACAACTGGTTCCTTTTTCACTCTATCCACATTCATTCAGCATCCATTCATTCTTCAACCTGTTTCTTCTTCTCCCGCCATGCATACACTTCTTAAAAACCCCATTCCCAATGCATTCAGCTTTTATTATTTACCTGGCATGCCCCACTCACCCTTTACTATAATAAAGTAGGAGAAAGCATTTTCTTCTGACAAATATTCATTCATTGCAACTGAACAAATTATCCAACTATTTTTTTTACAAACATTTGTATCTCTGGAAATTTCTCCACCAACTTTTCAGTTCTAGTAAATACTAGACAACCCATGCCCCATTGGGTCATCAACATTAGTCTAGGAAAGCCATTGGGTCTAGTGGTTAAGGCAGCTGTCTAGAAATCAGAAGATGATGAGTTCTAATCCAATCTTGGCATGAAAGCCCTCAACCCAATTTACCTCACAGGGATGTTGTTGTAGGGAAAATAGGAGTATTATGTATGTTTGTATCCTTGAGTTATTTTTATTACTCCTTGAGTAATAAAGATAGGATAAAAATGTAATAAATAAATAACAGAGAAACCAAATGACCACAAGTAGGCAAAAACACAGTGGAGGCAGGAGTGACTTCTGAATTCCTCACTAAGAAGCTGGCAGGGAGGATCAGAAATCCTCCCTCCCTCCATCTTTTCCTTAAGATCTCTTTGTACATTAATACTTCATAATATAATAAATAATCAAGGGGATGCCACACACCCTTGTCTTAATCCCAGTTCCATACTGAACTTTACACTACACATTCTGTTTATTCTTATGCAGATTTTACTTCCATCATACACTGATCTTATCTTATTTGGCAACCAATTTTCAATTCATTCTTTCTCGCATTCATTCATTGCTGAAGAACAAAAATCTGGTCTTCATGCCCCCTAGCGGATATAAAGTCACTCTGCACTTCCCAGTTTTTGTTCACTGTCATTTCTTATGCCCTTTCAGTCAACAATTAAGCCAAACAATTTTGCAGACAGGTTTAACAAATTAATCATCTGGTAGTTTTTGCAGATAAAAGGCATAGTTTTTGGTCACAAAGATTGATGCAGACTTCACATAATTATTGAACAAGTCATAGCATTCTATTTCATTCTATTTCTTCCTTTATGCCATCCAAACTTGCAGTTTTAATGTTTTTCTACATTTTAACAGGTCCTCATTTTCAACAATTCCTTTTTGAACACTAACATATGTATCACTGCTTTAATCAGCCCATATTACCCATTTTATAATAAGTGTTTTAATAATTTCTATACATACTGCAAACTTTCATTCTGATGTATCAGTGTAATTTGTAAATAAATGGAACAAAAATAGAATACAGACAGTATTGTCACTTGTTCACAGCCAGGGGCAAGGCTGGTATCCCTGATCAGCATGTTTGGGCATTTTCTGAAATCCCAGCCCAAAAGGATCCATTAACAAGCCTGAAAGCTCTTCCTTGGCCGTTGAGCCTGTTCCCTGGCCATGGGAGAAATGATTAAAGATTAATATAAGCAAAACTAAGTATCCCCTCCCATTTCTTTGCACTTTCCAAGGATGGAAATGAATACCACATTGCCAAGATGGAAGTGTGAAACCACTGAGATTATGATGTCACCCTGAGGAGGTGTGGGAAAAAACAGTTCACGAGAGAACATTACACATACAGAATCTATTTGTGATGGAATGTTGTCGGGATTGCATTCCAGAGGAGCAAGAGAGAGCACAGTTTTTGTGAGAGAAAAGGGGTGAAGATAGCTCCTCCTTAATAGTTCCTACAGTATATGTTTTATGCAGTGGTGGGTTGTTACCAGTTTGCCCTGGACTGCCCACCACCACCCACCCGGCCGGACACTTCGCACACACTAGCGAACTGGTAGCAAACTAAATGGAAACCCACTACTGGTTTTATGGTACATGTAATCTGCTTTAGCTTGACAAAATTTCTGTTTGTAGGTGAGGAACAATAAACACATCTGCTTAAAAGAATCACAATGTGTTCTTCTTAGTTTTTGGAACCAGTTAGGACTTCAATAATAAGCAGTTGGCAATTAATTACCAGAAAACTAAAGGACTTTTCTTTTTTGGGGGGAAAAATGCTTAAAATGAAAATGGACCATTCCAGAGAAAAGAAATTGAATTAGCATTTAAAACTTTGTGGAAGGGATTTCTAAATTTTACTGGATCTTGGAAATTCATACAGATCATACAAAACAACGAGCACTAAAGAATTCAGCAGCAAAATTAAATTTATTTCATGTGCAAGTCAAATAATACTGGTATATTCCTAAAGCACGGAAGTTATTTGAGGGAAAAGTTATAGGCGAAATACTGCCTTTTTAAAACTTTCCCTTTGATTAGTTGTTGTTTTTAGAATATAAACATGTCAGATTTTTAGGACTAGATTATTAATACCAATACCATTATTAATATCAAACAGTGGAATGCATTTAGTACACGCACATATGATGTGGCAAATTTAGTGCATTTTTCACATCATATGGACACTTACAATCTACACTTATATCCCCTGCTCAGCAGTGACCCAGTTTTACAGCCAGAAATGATGTTAACCCAAAATAATTTCTTAATGGTAAAATAGCCAAAAATCTTTTCTTCAGGTAAATTTATCCCTGAGATTCAACTTCAGTAGAAACCACCCAATGTATCTTCTTGTACTGCTCACATGATCAAGATAGACATCAGTATTCCTTGTTGGAACATATGCCAGGATCTCCCTTTCCTCTTTTTAGATAGCAAACCCAACATTACCTGTAAATTTTGTGTCATGGCTATTAAAGTCTGCAAAAAAAATTACCATAGAATTGGATCTGGGGTAACAAATAATAAATATTATACCTCAGGGTAAATTATATCACATGTTGCATTATTGGGATTTTACATATGGTTTCTATCACTTGGATTATGCTACATTATTGCAATGCAATTTTTTGCCCGATTCTTTTTATTGTTCTGATCATGGATTCAATAAATATAGTATCTGTCTGTCTTTCAGGAGGATGCAGAGTCTGAAAACTTAAGATATTGAAGAACATTATCCAAACTTGCATAGAAACAAATCTTACACTTTCTCCCCAGTTACTTCTAAAAGAACTTTAGGAAGTTGCTTAAGAAAAATATTGGCTTTAATCAAACTGTAGTTAGTAATTTTGATTTAAGAAGAAAGAAAATGTTTAAGAAGCATGTTATCTTATTTACATTTGACTGCATAAAGACAACCACACTTATTATTATTCTTATTATTAATGAGAAAATAGATCCATTGCTTTCAATTCAATGTACTAGATCTGTATTCTCTATGTATGAATCGTATCATTACCACAAAAAACACAAAGATTCACATTCAATGAAAACAATTTCTGCTGTTGTAAAAGTTATCCACCAGATGGCAGGTTAACCCAAAATATGTCCTATTTTGTCCTTCAACCTAGGGTTACAATTTACAACAAAACCAACTGTTTGTTTCATTTATTATTTTATTTTATTTTATTTTATTTTATTTTATTTTATTTTATTTTATTTTATTTTATTTTATTTTATTTTATTTTATTTTTTTATTTATTTGATTTATATGCCGCCCTTCTCTAGAGACTCAAGGCGGCTTACAATGCATTAAGCAATAGCCTTCATACTTTTTGTATATACCTGCTTAGTAGGGCTTTCAGCCCCCCCAAGCGGTGTTCTTTTTTATACAAAGTCAGCTTATTGCCCCCACAATCCGGGTCCTCATTTTACCTACCTCAGAAGGTTGGAAGGCTGAGTCAACCTTGAGCCTGGTGAGATTTGAACTTGCTGTAATTGCAGGCAGCTGGCAGCTAAGTGCTACTTTAACAGCACTTTAGTCCGTTGCGCCACCAAGGCTTGTTTCTTTGCGCCACCAAAGCTTGTTTCCCCCAAAATAAGACATCCCCAATCGGGCTTTTTGAGTGCATGGCAATAAAGCCAAGCACTTATTTCAGGGTTCAAAAAAATATAACACAGGGTCTTATTTTCGGGGAAACACGGTATTTTTACAAATAACTCAAAGTGCTGAATATTTCCAACACACTGTCTTCCTCCTATTTTCCCCACATCAACTGTGTAAGATAAAGTTTTGAAATGAATAAGCATTTATACTCATAGTTGTTATTATTATTGTGATAACCTTTGAATAGCCATTGCTGAGAACGCAGCCACCTGTTCCTTGCAGCACACTGGTCTAAGCTGGGAGTGGCAGTGGAGGAGCAGAAGCCCACGCTGTTGTGTCATCCAGGTCACCCACAGATTTTCCACTAATAAATCTAGAGAGATGGAATGTGTATACAAGCTAACTTTTCTGATCATTGGCTGCATTTCCCTTTCCATTGCAAAAAGGGGCATTTTGAACAGATATATTAATTCGCATTATATTGTTTCTGGAAGTACGTATACAATTGTGATACTTATGATCACAATTGAGCACAAAATTTTTGTTGCTAAGCGAGATAGTTGTTAAATGAATTTTGCCCTATTTTACAACCTTTCTTGCCGCAATGGTTAACTGAATCACTGCAGTTGTTAAGTTAGTTAGTTAAGCACTTGTTAAGAGAATTTAGCTTGCCCATGGACTTGGTTTTTCAGAAGGTCGCAAAAGGTGATCATGTGACTTCAGGACACTGCAACTGCCATAAATGTGAGCCATTAGTCAAGTGTCAAATTTTGGTCATGTAGCCATGGGGATGCTGCCACGGTCATAAGTGTGAAAAATAGTCACAAGTCACTTTTTCAGCACCTCTGTGACTTTGGAAATGTTTTGTTGAAAATGTGAGAGTTGAAACTTTACTTGTAAAAGATGGATTATCCTAAGAGTTGTGCAAAAAAACCAATGAATAAATTGACCTACAACTTTACATTTTCTCAGTATTGCACTGTTTAAACCCAGCAACCCACTGTTTTTTGTTTTTTGTTTTGTTTTTACGACCCTGCAACCTCTTTTATTGGGGTGGAGTCGGGGTGACTGAATAGAGCTGAGTATTTGCTAGCTGGATGCCCTTCCTGATGCCTACACAGAGTTCATAGCAGACATTTTCTCTTTATGCCCTGAGAGAGAAATATCTGTAGGATTGACTCTCAAACTCCCAAGTGTGAGGCAAGCATCTGCACCTCTAGGCCATTACGCCACTATTAGCTTCTATATAGAATCCCACATTATTTAGATGTTTAAATAATTTATATGGCTGCCAATATCATAGAAGTAACTCTGTGCAGTATACAAAGATTTGAAAACCCCAACAATTAAAAACAAAATCCAACATTCTCAAGTAAATGATACCTTTCTAATCCTAAAATCCCACTCACTACAGAAGATTAAGATTTTTCCATCACTGCTACATCTATCATAAGTAGTGAGCAGATCCTGCAAATATCTTACCTTGTATGTACACTTACCATGTTTGTGTTTTATTTTTATAATTATAATACATTGAAGATGGCATTTAATTTCATTGTACGAGGTGCAATGACAATAAACTAAACTAAACTAAACTAAACTAACTAAACTAAACTAAACTAAACCATATGATAAGATCATTGTCTTTTCAAAAAAGATTATTTTCTGTCATGGTTCACATGACTTTCTATGAGAACAATAGACAAAAAATTGCAAATGAAACTTCATCAATAGCTTTTTTTTTCATTAGAAGAAAAGCAATAGTACCCTTTTAAATATTGCTTTTTGCCCACTTCTTAAAGATGTAATACTGAGAACTGTGCCAAAACAATTCTTGCCAAGGATTTTTCAAATGATGTGTTTGTGAAACCATGTTAAAAGGCTGGATATAGATAGTAATGGGATAGTGGGCTTCCTTTTTAAGGAAGATTTGTTTTAAGGCAATTACAATAATCAACATATAGCTGGAAGGTGATTTAAGGATTCTATCAATAATTTTCTTTTAAAATGTGAGAAAATGCATTTAAATCAATTACATTAATAAACACAGCTGTTATGAAATAATACAATAAATGTCATAATTGAGAACTCTCTAATCAAAAACAGAAATATAATTGACACATAAACTCCTAAGCACAAGCTTAGTTCTGATGAAAGGTAAGAGATGAGGCTGCTTTTAGGTAACAGATGAGGCCTTCTACACAAAGAATCCTCAGATCCTCAGCTAGTGTTATAAAGCTAGAATCTAGGGCATGCTTGCGGATCTGTACAATATTGATGTATGCTTGTGCCAGCAGCATCCACATATGAGTGTACTGCCACTTCAGAATAAAAAAGCTCTGCTTCAAAAACAAGGATGCTTCACTGCCTTATGATTGAAGGGGAAGCCTTTTACCTACTTTCTGTCATAGAAACATGCTAAGTTGATGAGGTAAAGAAGCCCCAATATAGCAAGGGATATTGGTCATTATAACAGGAACAGAAATACCAGAAACATCAATATCTCTTATTCTTATGAAGGGAGGAAGGGATGTCCTCTTGTTGTTGTAGGAGTAGGAAAAAATACATGATTACTAGCTGGCAAGCAAACATTAATTGATTGAAAACTCTCTGTGCTCAGTTATGGGCCCCCACATAGGAAACTGGCTGGCTGCTGAAAGGACCATGTTTCAAGAGTTCCAAGAAGATTCCACCACCTATTTGCACTATTCAGGTGACCCTGAGGGCACTTATAAACCTCCAAGTGGCCTCAACAACTCTCTGAAAGAGTGCTAATGACCAGATGACTGCAAGGAATATTAATCCTTCCATTCTCCACCATTCAGTCAGAATTGAAGAAGCTTCTATTTGAAAAGCAAAACGTCTTCAAGAAAAAACAAAATCCAGTTACTTTTGGGTATGGGGCGGTGGGGGGAAGCACCTTTGAGAGAACCATGATCTGGATGAGTGAGAATCTCCATTGACAAACAAAAAAGCTAAATAAAGTTTTGATCTAAGAAGTGGATTTAAGGATAAAGAGTCCAGGTTAATTTGGAATATTGACTTTTATTACAAAATTTTGGAATAACCTATAAAAAATAAACAACTTCTCATGGGAAACAGACTTATTTTTGTTATCCTGTCAATTGCAAATTATAACAAATATAAGTCATGATTTTAGAAACTGGAGATTAGAGAGGACTAAGGATTTTAAGTAGAAAAAAAAATTAAACAATATAACATTGGAAATATTAAAGCAAAGAAGAATAGAATAGAAGTTAGGTTTTCTGTTTTAACAGATCTTATTACTGATCTTTTCCCTATTCAGGGTTATATGATTGTTTTTGTGATAATTGATTTATTTACTAAGATGGAGCCGTGGTGGTACAATGGTTAGAATGCAGTACTGCAGACCACTTCTGCTGCCTGCTGCTTGCCTGCAATTTGGCAGTTCAAATCTCACCAGGCTCAAGGTTGACTCAGCCTTCCATCCTTCCGAGGTTGGTAAAATGAGGACTGATTGGTGGGGGCAATATGCTGACTTTGTAAACCACTTAGAGAGGGCTGTAAAAGCACTGTGAATTATATAAGTGAAGAATACAAGTCTAAATGCTATTGCTATTTACTCTTTGTATGGGCCTTTCATTGGTTCACAAGACTGAACAACTATTTCTATGCACTGTTTTTATGTACAAAGTCTTAGTCAATCATAAATCATGCCTAATAGTCTCAATTTACATCCAAACACTGGAAAAACTTATTTTCACTATTAGACATTCAGATTCATTTGTAATCCAGTCTTTTAGTCCAAAATGAATAAACAGAGAAAATGAACCAAATTCTTAAACAGTATTTAAGGTCCTATATCTCTTATCAGCAGGACAATTGAACTAAACCTGTTGCTTCTTGTAGAGTTTGTACATAAAAACTCAGCACATTCCTTCACATCCTTGTCTCTTTTTTAAGCAATCTGTGGTTACATCACTGTGTCTTGCCCTCCAGAACTCATAGAATCATAGGGCTAGAAGAAACCTTGGAGGTCTTCTAATCCAACCCCCTGTCCAAGGCAGGTGAGAATGGTTGTCCAATCTTTTCTTGAAGACTCCAGCAATGGAGCATCGCAACTCTAGGAGACAAGCTAGTCCACCATTCACTGTTCCTCACATCTTGGATTTTCTACCTAAGAGATAGGCTTCTTGCATTTCTTAAGGAAGAGCATAAATCTGCAGATATTAACAACTAAAGAATGTGAAGATTGTTGTGGAAAAATTGGTGTGGCTTTCTTTTTCTTTTTACTTTCTGCCTACTCATCTTAAAATCTGGATTTAAGATTTGTTAGCCGCTTCCTTATTATCATCAAAAAAATCCAGTGGCCATTCATTTGTTTCTGTGAAGATTCATCCAGTGTTCCATTGGACATTGCTGGTCTGGGATGAGCCATCATGCCCCTTGTACTCTAAGTGTTCCCCCCACCTCTCTCTCTCACACACACACCCCATACTGGTGGACAAGGAAGGAGAATATGAAGTGGAATAAATTCTTGATTATAGATGCAGGAGATAACATTTGAAATATTTGACTCACTGGAATCTGAGAGGTCATGGAAAAGTACAACAGCTGTCCATATCTCATGCTGTGTATGCCAGTATCGTATGAAATTCCCATACAAGTCCATTGCTTGTGATTTGCCACTGCTGTCATCACTATCAATAGCTAGTGAATCCCAAGCTAAAGAGGACTCTATGCTTCTGATCACAATAGACTCTCCAGCATAGGTTGCTGTGATACAAGAAGGGAGGGGAGATTTTCCAGCTCCATCTGACTCTGCAAGGCAAGACTTGTCTAGTGATCTTGGAGAGCTTCCAAACAAGGGTGGAGGAAGTTTATTGTAGTTGTGGTCTGTGGTTGATTCCCAAAGCAACTTGCCAGTGTCTTCTTTGTGTGAGGGAGAGGAGACTGGTTCTAATGGGGAAAGTAGAGGAATATGGAACTAACCTTGAAGAAGGAATGCAAAAATGATTAAGCAAATATCTTCTTAGCCCTGGGTAGAAAAAGAGCGTGAGAAAGAAACTGACTTAGCCTGATTTAATTCTCTTTAGGAAAAAATTGGTCCCTTCCAGGATTCTGCTGCTATAATATGCAATAGAGTTTCAGTGGTTCTGAAATTCTAGTTGTACTGTATATAATAGAGCTATAATTGTATCATATATAATAGAGCTATAATATACAATAATAAAGTTTCAGTGATCAGTTCTTGTTCAGATTTACTGTGAAAGGACAACACGCATATGTCCAACATCATTAACCAACCTAGTATACTATCATCTTGAATGAAACTATCAAATCTTAAAAAATCCATTAATGCTGTTAGTGATTATCCAGATTTTTTGTACCCTTGAAATAGGAGCTATAATTTGGGTTGGATAACACTATACTAAAATGTAAATTCTTTTAGAATTTCCATAAAATATATATTATGTTAGAACAATCCCATTAAAATATAATGGTTTGAAGGTACTGTATATGAAAACAAAATTCCCAACTTCCCAGATCAGGAGTCCCTGCATGCAGTCACTGAAGCCCTGGTCATCTCATGCCTGGACTATTGCAATGCACTCTACATGGGCTACCCTTCAAGAGAATTCGGAACTTTAAATGGTGCAGAATGCAGTGGTGCAAGCAATTTTTGAGGCCCCTTGTTGGCTCGTGTTATATCCTTTTCTGTGAGCTCATTTGCTTCCAGTTACAATTCACGTTGTCACCTTTAAAGCCCTCCATGGCATGGGTCCAGGCTATATGAGGAACCATTTTACCCCAATGAGATTGGCCTGCTCCAGTCATGCCAGCAGAAAAGGCATGCTATGGACCCCTTCAATCAAGGAATTCCAACTTCCAGGGTTAAGGAGAAGAGCTTTTTCTGCTGTGCCTCCTGACCTTTGGAATATCATATTCCACAAGGTAAAATCCACACTGACCCTCCTTACATTCCATAAGGGCTTGAAAACCTGATTCTGTTAGTTAGCCAGGGCTTCAAGGTGGGCGGAGGTATCACTCTGGAGGTGGCTATCAGATTAGGAGAAGACCCCATCTCTCTCCTTGCTCTTCTTGCTCCTTTCTCGTCCCTATCTTTTAATGATATATTATGGTCCATTGCACAATCAGCCAGAGGTTCAGACTGGATTTGGCATTTTCGTCCACCTATCAAGTCCTTCTCAAAGACTTGGGATAGGCAAATGGGGATGTTTATGGTTTTAAAGGTATGGTCATAGGATGTAGGCTGTTCTGAGCAAAGCTGCCTTTTGCAATTGACCGATATCGATGTTGTCAATGTCGGCAGTGTTCAAGTTGTGCTCCAGTTGTTTGGGGATTATTATTGTTGTTTATTCATTAATTAATCCCTTTTAATATTTGCTAATTTTATTTGTAAGTCACCCAGAGATGAGTAGCACAAAAACATACAAACAATATTCAATAAACTAGAGTGCTGATATGTAATATAAAACTAGGTCCAACAGTTTTATAATGCTGTTCTTGGACAATATGTAGGCTTGTAATATTTTTTCTCATTACCACTTTATTATCCTCCTCTTCTGAATGGCATAGTTTTCTAATAAGTTAGGTACAGGAGTCCACAATAATTTAATGAGATAATAATAATAAATTACAGGACAGAAATTATAATTAATATTAATTTACTTCTCCATTCCTGCTTTTTCTTGCTAAATTTAATAGGTGTTGCCGTGCCTCATTGGTATTTATGCAATTAGAAGCTAAGTACCCCAACCAAAGCTGCTAATAACATTTGCTTTGTGAATTCATTTGAGCATTACATGAGGATAGTACTTTTAACTTCTCATGGGAACTTGAAAAAAATATTTCTGAATATCATTTACTTAATGCATTATTTCTCTCCAGGATACCGTCAAAACATGTCCTTGCAGGAATGAAGCCAATCAAATATATGAAGAAGTCCTAAATCAGTTTCAGATGATAAATGTGTTTTCACTTGGTAATTTGACTACTGGAAATGCTGGCGATCCCTTCAGCTGGTTGACAGGGTTTAATTTGAATGCATATGTGGAATCGAGCTAATCTGGAAGCTGCTCCTATTCATTCACGTGTTCTTGATAGTGGTTCAGGTACCAGGCTAGAAAGCAGTAGACCATGAGTTCATGTCCTATTTTAGCCATGAGAGCTAGATGGGTGCCAGTCACTTTCTCTCAGCCCAATCCACCTCACAAGGTGGTTGTTGTGGGGAACATAGGACAAGAAAGCTGTGCTGGATGTGTTCATTGCATTAAGTTATTTGTAAAAATAATACAAGTGGAATACAAATAAACAAATAATAAAATATAAGGAATCTTTTCTTCTGTAGTTTTTGGAACCAAGAATAGTTTCAAGGAAACAGTTTTTCAACTCTCTGGCAGCTTTAAACCGCCCCAGTATAGTCAAGGCAATTCAGCTATAATGGTAGTCGAATAAAGGATTTTGGATACCAATATTTGAAGGGTGTCTTCCTCAATTATGATATATAAAGAGTCTGGAGTGAAATTATTACTTCTTGGATTACCTGAATTATGTGTCATTTCCCCCCGAATCCAGATCCCACCAAAGTCATCATTCTTACCCTGCATCCCAGTATAATCATAGTGCTTGTTAGGATATGATGCATGCTTAACAGGTTGTCCAGGCAAAATATAAGCTAACATGATGAATATGTATTCTATGACTTTAAGAAGTACTGCTGAGTCATCGTATCCTGATTGGATAAGCTCTGTTGTAACTGTATTTAACGAGAGCTTGAATGTAGTCATTGTGGACATGCCACCATCGTGACCTGTTACCAGCATGAACTTGCTGCTATTTATTACCTACTGCTGTTTTGTATTTTTCTACTTGATCTTTTACATGGTCTAATGTGATCATGGTTTATTTATTCTGTTTTTAAGAACTATTCATATTGTTCTGTTTGATCCTTTTACCACAAAGCTGGTAAGAAGAATTTTGTATCTATGAACTGATTATGACTGGCTAAGACTTGGATTGATTAAAGACTATGCGATTGGTTTTCACTACAAAGTAAACATTTTGATAAACCAGTTTATATGTATTTTATTCATTATTGCTCTCAGCACCGTTTCCATGTACTCTACGCTCTGCTGGTTGTTAACACAACAATATCCTTAATAGTGCTAACATCTATGTCCTCTCGGTATTCTACTAGAAGGGGCATTTAACTCTAACAATTGCACTTTGACTGTTAGTCACAAATTTGATACAAAATCCCTAACCCTTGTAGGGGAAAGAAAAGTAATATATATTAATAGACTCACAATTACAGAATAACAGTTGAAAGGGATCTTGGAAGGTTTCCCCTGCTCAAGTAGGAAACCCTATACCATTTCAGACAAATGGTTGTTCAATCTCTTCTTTAAGTCCTCCAGGTTTGGAGCACCCACAATTTCTGGAGACAAGTCATTCCACTGATTCATTGTTCTCACTGTCAGGAAATTTCTCCTTAGTTCTAGGTTGGTTCTCTTTTGAATAGTTTCTTGTCCTGCCTTCATGTGCTTTGGAGAATAGGTTGACCCACTCTTCTTTTTGGCAGCCCTTTAGTTGTTTTTTAAAAAAAATCTCATGGAACCATCCAAATAGGAATTATTAGATCTTTGTGAAGGACCCCATAAATTTCAATTTTGTAGGCATCTAGTAGATATCATGACGATATATGACATGATCCCACACATGATACCAATTGAATATTTTTCATCATTTGTGTGATGATGTTATGACATCACCTCTCTTTGCCCATGGTGGAATAAGTTTTCCCCATAACATTTATAAAAGGAAAATGTTGAGGAGTTATAGATAATGAAAATGACAAAGATAGGTAGATATAGATAGAAGATAGATGATAGATAGATAGATAGATAGATAGATAGATAGAAAGATAGATAGATAGATAGATAGATAGACAGACATCATAGCATCCATTTTATCATTTAAAAAATAGCTGTCATATTGTTGTCAAACTGAATAATAATTTTTGAAGCATTCACACTTCTGTGGAAATGTAGACAGCCAAATATTAAATGTCTAACATATTGTGATGAATAATAGGATTCTGCAGAATGATCTTTTCTTTAGTTTGTCAAGGTTAATTTATAAGCACTTTTGGACAATCTCCAGGACTCCCAATATTATAGCTTTTCATCTCATTTTTTCCTGATATAGTTTCCCTTCCCCTTTCAAACGCTGGCATTTGCAAATGAAAGAATGAGGCATTTTAACAATTTTTATGAATCTTTCCATGAACAATTATATAGAGACAATGATGGAGACATTGGAGAAATATTTTATGTTAAGTTGCTTGGTAATTCTGATAGTCCCAATCCAATTGGAAGGTAGCAATATGGGAAAAGATTGCTGTAGAAATAGCATTCAGCCACACAAGTGCTTAGAAAGGTGAACTTTTCCTCTTCCCTTTCAAGATGGATTCTCATTCAGCAACACTAGAAACATTGACTAGAAATGTGCATACCACGAAAGTTTGAGTGTTACCTGCTGTAAGTTTTCTAATTAATAGTTTATATTCACTAATTGACCTTCCTGATAGTGACAGGATGAAATTTTTGTGATGAATGAAAGTCCAGTTCTAGGATCATAGAATATGGCCAAATACATCCTCAATACCTCAACTACAGAACAATTTATAAGCAGATGCATTTGATATGGGACTTTTAGTGTATGGTCCCTTAATATTCATTATTAATGAAGACTTATTTATTTAACATAGTTCAAGCTTCTTTTTACATTCAATAGATTCTGCAAAAAGTAGCTTAACTACTGCAGGCTACTTCTACTGACTGCCGATTGACTGCAATTTGGCAGTTCGAATTTCACTAGGCTCAAGGTTGATTCAGCCTTCCAACCATCTGATGTGGGTAAAATGAGTACTCAAATTGTTGGGGCAATATGCTGACTCTGTGAAGCCCCCTCTGTGCTTAGAGAGGGCTGTAAAACAGTATATAACTTTAAGTACTATTGCTATTAACTATACCAAACTAATTGAAGCTACCCTTTTTTTAAAAAAAATGACTGATTTTGCTCGATATTATGGTATGGTATATTAAAGTATCTTATCCTTTACTACAGTGATCCAATTACATTTAACTGGACAAGTCTAACTCATGAGAAATGTATTTCCCTTTTGGGAATTGGATTTGTTTTGCTTTTAAAATATAGATTTCATGCACATTACTCAAAAAGAGGGAGTAAGTGTATTTATTTCATTTGAGCTCTTGGTCTTAGCTTTGTTCTACCAGATAGGTAAGTATAATGTCATAAACACTTAACTAGGATAAATATACTTACAGAACTCTACATTTTCTTTAAGAGTTCTCAAGACATGCAATGTTCACAGCATAGAATAATATAAAGTGAAATGAAGAAATGCACTTGTTTTCACAATGAAAATTAGAAAGAAAGAAAGAAAGAAAGAAAGAAAGAAAGAAAGAAAGAAAGAAAGAAAGAAAGAAAGAACTTCAGTGTAACAGAATTCATTTCAGATAAATACTTTTATTATTGCTCAGTACAGTTAGGAAGGGCATAGTTTGACTTGTTCATGCCTATAGAAGAATTTTTACACAGAATCATACACACACCAAAGGTACCTTTTCAGATACAGACAATAATAAATACTGAGTTAAAATTGAAGATATCAAATGCATTTGGTTGTAGTCTTACATTATGAATGCATAAAGCTTGGTAGGGATGTTTTGCTTCAAAGTAAAGGGTCAAACAAAGCACCCTCCAAAATTACTTTGCAGAATAATGTAGCCCTTGCTTATAACAACAGATAAAAGGTATTGCTTGCTTCAATCTGACTTATTCCTAAAGCTCTTGAGGCAATGGTATAGACTATAGAAGATTGCTTCATAATGTATATACTGCAGACTGCAGACTTATCTTTGGGTCTGAGCGCATACACAGATGTCTTGGTAAAAAAACATTGTTATATCTAGCTATTGTCATTAGTGAGGGTGAGGTGTCACATTGCATCAAAATAAATGCCCTTCTAATAGAGTGCTGAAAGTAGATCCAGGGTAGTGTAGTTATAGGTATTAAATGGTTTGCCCATTGGAGATACGGAAGAAGAAATCACTTTCTGGAATAGTAAAGAAGTTACAATCTTTGACATGTTAGCATGTCAGCTGATTCTCATACCATCTTGCTATTCGCTGTAGAGATTTTACTGCAGCTCAGATCTAAATAGTGACCATTTTTCTTTAATAGTTTCCTTTACCTTTCTCTTTAGGGAATGTAGCTATCCTCAGTAAACTCAAATTGAACCCTCGTCTAATAAGTATTTTCAACTGACAGAGTCAAACAAATTACTGAGCACTGTCACCTATTCTTAAATAATTTCAATCCCCCAGTTAAAATTGTCTACGAATGCACACAAAGGTACACAAAAGGAGTCATCAATATCTATCCCACAAATAGATATTGTGGGAATATCTAAAGTTTAATCCCAATCCTGCTCAGAACCACTATAATAAACCTTTCCAACCCTGGTTTGCTAAACTGTAATTTTACTGTATTTTGAATATAGATTGTATTCTGAGCAAAGACTGAACAAATATTAGTATCAGCCTATACAGCTGCAAATTAACACAATGATCAGCACTCCCCAAAAATCTGTTTATGGAAAAATAAAAATAAAAAAACAGCTGCCCGTTGTACTATGAAATCAAGGCAATTTCTTTAACACTAGGATTTCAAGGTATATATGTAATATAACAATATTATAATATATAAAATTATAATATAAAATACAGTATAAAATTATTTTACTTATATATAATAGCAATATACGTAAAATTTATATTTTAATTCCCTCCAATCAGTTCATCTGCTTATCTCATTTTCTATAGTCGTCTCCTATCCAGCTAATTTTTTAGCATATCTGGAATGGCTAATGTTCTTCACAGTTATAAGAACATTCCTATTAAATAGTCCAAGTGTCTTCATGTAAAAAAAACTTATATTGACAAATTTGTATTATATTTTCTAAGATACCTCCTTATGATTAGACAAATGCCCTGAATTGGTCCACTTCTTGGTCACAGCCTCCCTTTCCTCCTTCATTTAACAAAGCAGTTTTACCATATTTACAAAAATTTGCTGATATCCAAACATGCATCACCAGCGCTGCTACAAAGATGTCTCAGGAAGTTTGTGCATTTATCAAAGTAAGTGAAATACAAAACTACATTTTTCATGATTTGCTCTCTTTTGAAGAACTGGAATAGCAAAAAGAAATGATGAACAGCCTGAAACAATGTTACATTAAAAAAAATGTAACATTTAAAAATTTTAAATTAAATTCTAAAAGTTCTCAATGTGGTTAACAATGCATGTAAACTTCTCACCACAATGAAATGAAGAGAAGGCATTCAAGGGCAGAAATATTTTAAGACATTTGTAATTATTATACCAGCTCTTAAATCAAAACAAGAACCTTGATCCATGTCTGGAATACTGTTATATTATCATTATATAAGGTGACTCTGGGTGGTTTACAGGTCATAAAAAAATAAATAGAAAAGCAGTTAAAAATTTAAATCTATGCAAGTTAAAAATTTAAAACTATATAAAAAGCCAGGAACCAAGAGATGAACAATTGGTTGAGGTCAACCAACCAGCAAAACCTAATTTTAATACTCCTCCAGGAGGCCAAAAAGGTGGTAGTACTTCTCAGCTCCCATGGTAAAGTGGAAAAGGCTCTTCTCCTTAATCCCACCGGCTGAAATTCCTTAGCAGACAGGCCACTTCCACTGGTGCAGGTGGAGCACACTAGTCCCATTGGGATTATATCATCAAGTTCATTAATTGATTTTGTGATTTGCTAGAACAGATGTTTGCATAAGCAGGGCTTCCTAACTGGAGCAAAAGGACTTTCCACGGCAAGCTTCATATTGCTGAGACAACAGAAAGATACTGCAGCTGCTCTACTGAATCTGGAGTTTCCTGATGCAGCTACCTGCTTAGTTCCTTCAAGTTTTATGGATCCAGATGTCTCTCTCTCTCTCTCTATCTCTCTCTCTCTGTCTCACTCTCTCTCTCTCTCTCTCTCTGTGTGTGTGTTTGTGTGTGTGTGTGTAAGGGGGGGGGATTTACTGGCATATTGCAATGCATATTAGTTGTTGCCTAATAAGGGCATGGACATTTTGTCTCCCAGTAGGATACATGGTATACAGGGGTTTTTTTCCTTTGATGTTGGTTTTAACGAACAACTAAACTTAACCCTTTTTAACATAGATCTCAGGTTCTAATATGCTTCTAGCCAGTCAAGCAGGATGTCGAGTTCTCCAAGGGACTTCATTGCAGCAGATGTAACGTCCATCTGAAAGTTGATTAAGATAAACATTTGGTAAAAGAAAAAACAACTTGGGATATAATCCCCCAAAAATATTAAAGTCTTTTTAAAATTTATTTATTATTGTTAATTCATCGTAAGTAACAATTCCCATAGGACTTTAAGTTTTATATCTCTAATTACCTGCTCATAGTTGATGATGATTTGTTGATACTTAATTATTGCATCTTCCCCACAATGGCACGTATTTTGCTCATGCTAGAAAAATATTTTAACAGTCATTAGAGATTTTGTATGTGGTCCTTTATTCAGTGAATGCCATATTCAGCAGTTTGAAAATGGGAAACCGCGAGTAGATAAATGAGTACCATTTTGGTGGGCAACTTAAGGGGGATGTGAAAGGATCCAGGCAACAGTGATATCATTGTTCAATCATTTCCACCCAGAAGTGCTCCTGATATGACTGTAGTAATAGTGAATGCCATTAGGCTATACTATAATGAACATATCACTCTCTCCTTTAGTGGACTTGGTGATAAGTGCTAACAAAAAAGGGAACCAAACTTATGCAACTGAAGTATTAACATACTTTGGAGAAGCAGACAACATTGGAACAAATCTTTGTAAAAGTCAAAATTGCTGGAAGAAATCATCTCAATGAAATGAACAAACAAACAACCACTAACAGCAGTGAATGTCAAGTGTCATTCAGAAAAAAAGTTAGAAAATGAAATGCAGAATATAAAAATGTAGAATGGCCTACTTGACAAAAGTGGAACTTCAAATGGAATACTCCTATAAGGAGAAATTGTTTCAAATATGATTTATTATGTTCAATTCATGTTCAATCATGATGCTGCCAAACCACAGTGCATATTTAGTTCCACATACAGCACAGAGATGCTGATTCTTTGGGGTTAGAAATGTTTACTTGGCTGATGATTCTTATTGCTCAGTTTCTATTTTTCAATTTTACATACAGATTCTCACAATAAAGTTCACAAATACATGCATTCTTTAACCCAAATAAAATCACCCTTTTAAGTCTCTCCTTGAGTAGAGAAGAAATCAGAAGAAAGTTTAACTTCTATCCCATTCTGCTTATTTAGAGATGGGCAATCTGCACAATGTTATACTTCAGCTTCCTTACAGCTAAATGGTCAAACATGACAGGAAGCTGTAGCTCTCCATACAATAAATATTCAAATCTATTATCTTATTTTCAAGTGACTTACACATTCTCTGAATTTCTTCTCAGTGCTGAGGAAGGAGTTAGCTATACCACTGACTTTCCGATTGATGAGAAGGCTTTCTGTCTCACAGTGTCTGAAGACTTTGTCCAGATAAAATCTTAAGATGAGGTGAATAAGACAACATCTGTCTACAGACTTGAGAAAAGAAGTTTGGATTTATTGAGTCACTGTAACAGAAAGTTACACTGTAGTCTAGAATCTTGTAGATTAAATCAGGCCAGTATGAGTAATTAATTAATTAGACTGTTCATCTTTTATGAAAAGCATTTGGAAGCAGTTCAGAACTCATTTCAAGCCTTTTTCAAAAACGTTGCCTCCAGCAGCATGTTATTTGCAGATAACATTCATTAAATCATACTTCTGTGGTCGTTTTCCTGTAGAAAATCATGGCAGTATTTATTCATTCAAATTATTTGGTTAGCCATTTTGTGAATTTGAAGATAGTGTTGAAAGGACAGAAGAGAAAAATCATTAATTGCCCTGTAGAACTCGCTTTTTCTTCCCACGAAAAAATCTGATCTTTCATGAAGCATAATCTCAAGAATGGTTAAATTGTAATAAAGCTACTCATGCTCTATGGATTTAAAGTTGCAGTTCTGTGTCTGGGATTACCTCAGAATAATTCTTCATGAGATTTCCTTATAGGTAGATATGTATGGAAATAGTCATAATCTACTTGCATGCTAGCATGTAATCCTGTGAGTTCCCACATAAGGAGAAGCTGCCTGATCATAAAGAAATGTCCATGGAAGTAAAACTGACAGGCAAGTCACTAGGCAGGGTAAAATTATGAAAATAAAAATGCTAAAAATTTCTCACAGGGTTTTGACCTATTTATTCATTTGTTAAATTTACAACCAGAAATTCAAAGCAGTATACACGATGTATGAGTAATTCTACTTCTCAATAATATCAATGAAGGCAGAAACTGAGAGAACCTGGTCCAATGTGCCTCCATGACCCAGAAATAGATTTGAACTTTACTGACTCAGGACATAGTCTAATATTTTAATTGGCACACACTCTATTTCCCCAACCACAGAATCTAGGAAATTTGAGGACCTCTGGGTTTTAATTTAATTATTAAAGGGAATTTCTATTTTACTTTCCATCTAATAAAAACAATATCTGCTAACTTATAAGTATTTTAAAACAACCTCAGCATATTGTGATTGCTTATGACACTACTAATATTTACATAAATCAAAAAGATTAGAGACCAAAATAGGAGTACAGCAAATAAAGTAAAAAGAAATGTACAACGTGGAATTTTCCTCTTCAGGTAATAATTTAAATACAACTTGGCAGCCAACAAAGGAAAGCTTTTGCTAAGCAGTGGGGAAAATAAATTGAAATAAATTATCCTAGGCAGAGAATTCCAGGCCCTGGGCATACTAAAGAAGGGCCTACTTGTGGGATACTATATGAATTACAATTTCTATAGTAATACTTATCACAATTCCTTATCACAATTCTTGGTGTAGTTATGAGCTAATAGTTTCCCTTCCAGATTTTGCAAACTGTTGCTAAGCAAATGTATTTCTGTTTTTCTCATCTTAACTATTGGAATGTTTCTATCAGTACTTCGATAGGCTAGAACTTGCTGTGTGTGGCAATTCTCCCCTACAGACAATACATTGCCTACCCAACATTTTCATGACAAAGTAATCCAATTGTTACCGGAATAGAAAAAGGCTGAGCAAACTGCAGCATAATGATTCTACTCTCTAGCTATTGATAAATGACATCATTTTAGCTAGTATGGTCAATGTGTAAGATGGTTTTATACACAGACACATGCACAAACATGGCTTGACATATATGTTATATCACTCTTCTTCCATATTGCTTATGGCTCTAATTTTGTGAGATTAAGCTAAGAGGCAATAATATTAGGCTGAGCAAATATCTAAATCTTGGGCATCCCTGTTTTAAGTCTATTCCCAGAATTATCCATGAGTTGGATTGTATTTTGCAGCACAATAGCCGGTGAAATAGATAGTAAAATAAACCAAGTCATACATAATATTCAATTGGAATATGATCATCTGTGTAGGCCTCAGCTTTATAACCACTGAATATTTCATAACCACTTTGTTTAATTCAAAAATCTGCTGATTTAATGAAAAGTAATATATTACTATAAAGGAAAATACAATCCAAACTTACAAAGATTAGCACTTACTTGGAAATCATGCAGAGAATATGGCTGTAACAAAATGCTCGTAGTTCTGATGGGATCTCTGCCTTGCTAAATAGGGAAGAGATAACATGAATCTGAATATACATTTTTAGTTGCTGAAATCATTACAGCATGAAAGATTTACATATTTACCATGATGACTAGAATAAGACCATTTAATTTCATGGGTAAACTACACATTTTGTAAAAGTTTAGTTTCTTAAAGTTTAGATGTTTGAATTTGTTGTCAAAGAGAACTGAAGCAAAATATATCTCTTGTATTGGGCACAAGCAAGTATGCACCCAACGTAAGAGCCTCCAAGTATAATTTGGATCCAATGTTCTTTTCTTTGCATCTCCATATCATAAAGATGATTGGTATCCTATCTAAGGGCGCATGATGGCTCAATGGTTAAGATGCTGGGTTTGTTGGCTGGAAAGCTGCCAGCCCGGGTTTGAAACCCAAGCGCCACAAAATGGGGTGAGCTCCCATTGCTTGTTCCACCTCCTACCCACCTAGAAGTTCAAAAGCATGCAAATATAAGTAGATAAACAGGTACCACTTCAGTGAGAAGGTAACAGCATTCTGTGCACCTTGGCATATAGGCAATAGCCGGTGCACCTTGGCATATAGTCAAGGTGCATCTATAGTCATAGATGGAAATGTTTTTGGAGAAGGCTGGCTCTCTTAGCTAAGAAATGGAAATGAGCACCACTCTCTAGTGTCGAACTCAGCTGCACAAGGGAAACCTTTATCTTTATCCTGTGTAAATCATCCAGACTTTAATCAGATTTTTCACCTTGAGAGATTCACTATATTTAAGCTATTTGTCCAATTACATGCATGACTTTTAGGAAATACTTTCAGAATCCTACCTATAAGAAATTGCTGTTGTTCTTACTGTTTTTATTCAAGGAAAGCTATGTACTGAACACAAACAAGTCTTGTAAATTAACTATTCTAGATTAATTTGTAAGCTTTTTTTCCATTTGTTTTCCAGAACGTTTTACGGAAGCAGACAACAATACTTACAATAAAGTTTTTGACAGTAGCAAAGCTATTGCGAATTTCATTAATATTCATTGAAACACTGCAAGGTCCAAACTGGAAAATCGTGTCCCCAGTCACTGATGCCAAATATAAGGACCATTTGGTGAACAAAAGAAAGAAAGATGGGCCGAAGATTTTCATATTTTTAGAAGATGAAACAGTTGATGCCCACAGTCCTGTTGAAAAACAGTGTAAAATAAAATTAATGTTTAATATTATTTTATTACATATTGTATTGATTATTAATTGTTTCTTATAAATCCAGAGCACTAGCAGTATTAGGATTTTTTGCAGCAATTATAACTTATATCAACAGTTTGTTTTTCAATGTATGTATCTGAATGGAATGTTTCCCCATCAAGGAACTGTAGAGTGGGGGGAGAGAGGGGAGACAGATTGAACCAAAAAAAATCCTTCTGCTTTACCTAGCATTTGTATCATATCATGTTGATAAGATTTAACAACACTAGACCAAATTGCATTCATGCTTACCCACATCAGTGCTTGTATCTTTCTTTCCTAACATTCTATTTTCTAAAGTAAAATAGTTTAATCCATATATTTAGGACCATTTACATGATCTAATAAACTGCTAAATTTTACAGCCAGGTCATATGTTAATATAAGTAATAATTATCTATCTGATATATTTCTCACACATGGTTTATTTCCTGCTATGGAATATTGTGTGTTTATTGATCAGAATTAAATTTTTGATTCCCAGAAAATAAATATTGCATAGGAAAAAACGTGGTAGACAGTTCCTGAATCAATGAAGAGGCAACTGATGTAAGTATTAAGATACACATATAAGGATCATAAGGAACCTTAGCTCGACTAATCATAAACTCTATATCTTTTTAAGATTAATTTTTAAGATTCTGGATAAAAAAAAGAAGTTAAGTTCAGGGCAGGATTTGTGAGTTCCAGCATTTTTTTCTCAACACATATACCAATAACCTGCAAAGAATAGATGAACTAATTGCTTTCCCTGATAGCTTCTTTGTTACCCTATATGTATCCTATATACGTTCAGAAAAAATTGCCTACCACTGCTTCTATCATGTTGCTAGAACTCACAAATCAAGGCAGGTTGAATTCCTGCCCTGAACTCAACCTTTTTTTAATCCAGAATCGTAAAAGTTAATTTATTAAAAAGATATACAGTGTATGGTTAATCAAGCTCATGATCCTTATATGTGTATCTTAATATATATGCATGCAGTTTTCAAAAACTTTGGATGACTTTTCTCATTCTTTCGTGTTATAAGAATCTAGTCAGTTAAAGCTAACTGACTTGGGTACAAAGGCAATTGTTTTCAGTTTTTCATACTCTCAGACAATTAAGATTCTTGAGTGCATATGGTTTCAGAGTATTATTTTTAAATAACTGTCACTCATGAAATTAAATAAAAAGCCATGCCCATGGGGATATAAGTCTTGTTTATGAATATTGTAAAACAGAAGAAACTGGTTTCCCGGGGCTTCCCCTAGTCCTGGGAATGAACCTATCCAGCTCTGCCAATAAATATCCATATGCATTAATGTGATCATCTGAAACAAAGTACCGTATGCATAAGAATTGCTTACATATTAGGCCACTTCTACTGCAGATGACCAAGCTAATACAGCATCCTAACACAGAGGCAAAGCTAGGAATACAGCTTCAAATAATTCCATTTAATTCATCTACAGTGAGGATTGTTATTTTTAATCTTTCAAAATAATGCAAAACTAGAATCTCATATTATTGCAAACTAAAATATCACTTTAACTTCAGTTAGTTCAACTCACCATCCTGGAAAACAGATTTTGTCTTTTAAGAATAAAAAACAGAAGCTCAACCACTACTACTTTCATCTTTGAGTACACACTGAGCATTTAATTGAAGGATTTGTTGCTAGTACTGATAATTCTTTCAAGCAAGATCACTTAGATACAAGATATTCATATAAGCATTAAGCAGTACAGCAATTACAAAACAATAAGCCAAAGGCATAGTTACGCATTTAAAATAATCTTACCTTATGGTCTGATGTGTAGGCACTTGCCTCTTGATGTGGAGTTGAATCTGAAAATGTCTGAACATTTTATGGAGGTGAGGAGCGGAAATCAGCCTTTGAAGTTTTTTCTATCTGTCTTTTTCTCGGTATTCCAAGTTTTCCTGCATTTGAAGGGGGAGTTGGGAGTTTCCTTGTCATGACTCCATCCAAGGTGAAAGGTTGAACTTCAGACACAGTCCATATTTTGGACTCCTATACAGGATATATGGATAGTCAATTCCAGTGTCTTCTTCTTACCATAGAAACAAAATTACTACAGTTTTTCAACTGATGGTCAAAATTTTCCATTTTGGTGACGGGTAACAAAATTAGAAGATGTTGTTTGCCTAACATTTTCTAAATAGAAGAATGTTTCTCCCATAGCATTTTAATAGGGCAGCAATGGCACAGTTTCACCCAAGGTTTATTTTGCTCTATTAAACTGCAATAAGAGAGTAGCATTAAATTGTAGGGTTGCACAGTATTCTAATCTTCTGATGGTGCTGGGGAAGCATGCAGGATCAATATTCAAAAAAAAGTTGCATCTTTTCCCAGGATCACATAGCAGTCTTAATCATCTTTAATACAACTCATATGACATTTCAATCCAAGTGAACTTGGTCCACATTGGTGTCTTCTACACATGCTAGAATTTCAATTTCTGAGTAAGGACAATAGCTTGACAAAGGCTGCCATGTATGTTGACAATTCTTCCCAATGTTAGATATTGCCCTCTGAAACCTGTAGTGCTCAAAGCAACATATTTAACATTGCACGGTCTTCTTGTATAACAATTCCATGCTCTACCTAGGTAAATAAAGTCTGCTAGTCGAATCCCAATTTTTGTCCCAATTTTTGTCTCTACTCATGATTTTTCTTCAATTTAATAGAAATGCAATAGAAGTTCTCTTCTCACTGTACTTTTCTCCTTATGAGGTGAAATAGAACCAAGAAAGTTAAAGTCATTCTATGATTCACCCTAATCTATAGGGGAGTATTAACTCAATTCCCATGCACTCACATGTCTTTTTTAAGAAAAATTTTGCAAAACTGATCACAGATCAGGGAAGCTGCTTCATAATCACATTAGAAATAACAATAGAATTGGATAATTATTTCTCCATATCATGAGACGTATAGTAAAGGAGAAGGAAGTATTCATATGGAATTTGTTACAGTAAGTCTCAATTACTGATTGAACCTGACTACTAATTAGAGGGTTTTGTCTGTATGTCCCTTTGCGTCAGTCTTGACGCCTGGTGGCTGCCTGGACAAGTCTGCAGTTTCTTGCCAACATTGCCATTGCCTGCTTCTTAGGACTGAGAGGGGAAGACTGGCCCAAAGTTACCTAGCTGGTTTCATGCCTAAGGCAGCATTAGAACTCACAGTCTCGTACATCTAGCTTGGTGCCTTTCATCACTACACCAAACTGGCTCCTAAAAGAGTTGATTGCATATGTTTATGCATTTGATTTATCTTAAAATCTTTATACATTAGAAAAATATGTGCTTGAAAAACATGGGATTGGGAAGGGCATACAGGTAATCCTTGATTTACGACACAATTGAACCCAGAATTTCTGTTGTAAAGTGAGACATTTGTTAAGTGAATTTTACCCCATTTATATCCTTTCTTGCCTCGGTTTTTAAGTTAGTAACCCAGTTGTTAAGTGAATGTGGCTACTCCATTAATTTTGCTTGTCCGAAGGTTGCAAATGGTAAACACAAGATCTTGGGACACAGCAATGGTCAAAAATATGAACCAGTTGCCCAACATCTGAATTTTGGTCACATGATCATGGGGATGCCGGAAAGGTCCTAAATGCTAAAAAATGGTCATAAATTACTTTTTTCAGGGCCGTTATAACTTTGAACGGTCACTAAATGAACTGTTGTAAGTTTATGATTACCTGTATTTATGTTATGAGCACTAGAAGTACTGAAAATTGTTTATCAATTTTTCTACAATTTTTATTGGATAGAAAAGAAGGGAAAATGGGTACAGGGTAAGGTTGGTGAGATGCGATGGCCAAGGAATATGAATGAATTACTTTTTTAAAAAAACTCTGCTCAACTACGATTAGCCTCTTTGTCTTCCTATATATTAAGGATGTCACAATGAAATTCCTCCTTTGCGATTTCTTTAGACTTGGAAGAAGGGAGGCAATTTTTCTACACTGGAGCTGATTTTCCACAACTTAAGAAAATTTTTATATTATCATGAGCAAATGCAGTTGCTTGGCAGTTCAAATCCCTCAACTTGGCTTAATACTTGTAATCAGTCTTTCTTATAGAAGGTCTGTCTTTAGGAAATAGTAAACAGAAAAATAAGATCTTAAACTTTTGGGTAGAAATCAAGCTTTGTTCTATAATTCTCCGTTTGCTCTAGCTACTACAGGTACCAATTCCCCTTCCCACCCTCTTACAAACATATAAACATACACACCAATTATAGCCTGTGGAAGTGTAAAAAGGGCCCTACTAGAAACACACTTGTTTTACATGTGTAATATCAAAAAGGAAATATGCAATGCAACCAAGCAAGCTTTCTATTGAATCAATCTTCAAAATAATTTAACACAGCTGCTAATACTGCTTTAAAATATTAAATATATTATTTTAACAACCAAGCTTTTAAGTCATAATTTTAAAATGTTTATATCTGTAACATTTGTACACAGTTTACACATATATTTTCATTATTTAATTCTATATTTTATATTTTATTTCATTGCTATCCATAAAGGAAGGAGAAATATGACATTATTATTAACAGCAATAATACATTTAATGCATATATTTTAATCGTCATATAATACTTGAGGAATGTGATTTATCATGGCAAGAAGGCAATTCATTTAAATCTGTAACACAAACAAAACTCCAAAACTCCTGTTCTGGCATCCTTTTTTTACTTGGCATGCACATTCAATATACTATATGGATGGTTGGAATAAAATTCAGTAATTTATGGAAGCCAGAATTTTTGGAATATTCTAACATGTACTTGTAGGCATACAAATACATCTTCATCTTGAGTTTAGCTTGTTTAGCCATGTCTGCTTATTCCCCCCCATTAATGGATATAGTTTCTTGTGGGCATAACAATGTGTTTGTGGAAAAGAACTGGGTTAAAATCTTTTCCTCTATAATCCATTTCTCAATTTGACTGGGGCACATACAGTATCATATGCCAAGGAATCCATGACCTCCGTGCCTTCCGCCGTGCCCTTAAAACATTTTTCTCCCAACAAGCCGGGCTGGCCTAAGCAAAGCCTTTTAAATAATTTTAAATTGGGGTGTTTTTTAAATTTTGGAGCCAATCTAGATATTCTTTTTAATTTGTTCTTAATGTTTATATTGTGTGTTTTTACTTGGCTGTACACCTCCCTGAGTCTCTAGGGAGAAGGGCAGTATAGAAATCTAAAAATAAATAAATAAATAAATAAAAAGGAAGATCTATTATTAGATATATAGCCTTCTTTCTTCTAGGAATTCTTGCCAGTATATAACTCAGTCCAATATTCCCCTCAGCAATAATACTGTGCTGAGGGGAATAATACTCAACTTTGGCTGAGTTAATGGATCAAAATTAACCAGTCAGATTCCATAGACGGAAGGGGACATGAATCTAGATTCCTGTCTTAGTCCAATATCTTAGTCACTATACCACATTGGCTCTGTTCTGTACTACATGCATGCTCATATTGCCCAGACAAGCTTACCTTTCCCAGCAGAATAGTCTAAACCTACTCATGCCAATAAAAGGTGAAAGGAGAGGCATGATAAAAGGAATTAAAGCACAGTTCATAGAACTGTATAGCGGAACATCATTTTGCCAGAATTGTACAGCAATAACTGTTTCTTTCAATTCTTATAAACTCATGCTTATGTCATTAGTATTAATATTTACCCTTTTTGTCAGGTACCTTGTTGATTGTCTTTTTATTTGCACTCTTATCTTTCACTTAAACAATAATTTCTTTTTCAGTTTGCCTCATTTTTATTCATCAAGGTAGTATCATCCAGGGCTGTCTTAATGCATGGGCCTAATGGGCACTTGCCTGTGGGCCCCTTGAGCATAGGGGTTCCATACTAATCTGTGTATGTTAACCCTTCAATGCAGCTTGTATCATATAAATACAGCAACATATTTATTACATTTTACTGCATTTTTATTAATACTAACATGCAAATATATGTTTAATTGTATCGACCATTTACATTTTTGTTCCTGTGAGTAGTTGTTGTAGGGATCCCAGTACACTGCTTTGCTCGGGAGCCCATAATGCTGTTAAGACAGCCCTGGTATCATCAGCATATTGCCCAGCAAAAATTCTGTTTTGGTTTGAGGTGGGTTTTTTTTGTATTTCAATATGTTTCATATTCTGCATTTGATGGTTTAAAAAAAAATAAGACAAATTGTACAACTTTGGTGCACTCCTTCTTAATTTTCAAAAATTTTAATCTTCTGTCTAGTCTAATTTCTGTTGCTTGGTCATCATACAAATTCAATAGGCAGCAAATATACCCTGTTTTCCCCAAAATAAAACAACCCCTGATAATAAGGCCAATTGGTCTTTTGAGGGCATGGCAATAAGGCCAAGCGCTTGTTTCAGGATTCAAAAAAAATATAAGACAGGGTCTTAATTTCAGGGAAACATGGTACATCCACATTTTTAAGAGCTATCCTTGATTGTGGTCTACAAAATTCAGCATGCACATATTTGAGATGGAAATCCACTGGATATTAACATTGTAATAGTGAGGACTTCTTTCTGTCTCTTCTGAATCCAGAATCCATTTCCAAAAGAGTCAAAGGAAGGTAAATAAGAAAGCAGCATTGTGCTATGTGGACATTGCTTGCACACACAAAAGCAACATCAGATTCTACAAATGTATATCAGATATCAGATATGTCCATGACTTATTTTACTATTGTAGAATTAAGCTGGAAGGCTAGGAGGATTACCTCCAGCAAGAGATATGAATAAAAGTGGGGGTTGGCACATGATCACAGTTTGGAGAGCCTACTTATGGAAATGCCATTCTTCTTTGTAGCATAGATAGCTCTTTCTGAGAATTTCCTTCTTTCATCATCTCTGCTATGCCTCAAGGGAAATGGAAAATGAAAATGTAGGAAATACCATGCATGAAACTGGTATAATGAGAGATGCAAAAAAAGGGGATTTTGGAGAATCATGAGTCAGAATCTCTCTCATCTTCTGCTTTAGTTGTCAAGGAGCTTAACTAATCATATTATTTGATTGCTCCCCTCCTTTTTTTTTTGTCATACCAAGCACTATGCAGCAGATATACTGAATGACAAGCAATGTTTTTCATCTAAGCATCCAAGAATTATAGTATTTCAGGAAATAATATAGCATGGAGTTCAATGCATATATACACATATATATTGTTTGACTGACTGACATTTTACCAACCCTTGATTGTTACTGACAAAAATCCATTTGAATAATATTTGCAAGTCCTAGAATGAGACTCACTGGTCTATTCTTTTATTCAGAGGTATTTTTAGAGATTATCCAGTCTAAAGCAGTGGTGGGTTTCAAAATTTTTACTACCGGTTCTGTGGGTGTGGCTTGGTGGGCGTGGCTTGGTGGGCATGGCAGGGGAAGGATACTGTAAAATCTCCATTCCCACCCCACTCCAGGGGAAGGATACTGCAAAATCCCCATTTCCTCCCAATCAGCTGGGACTTGGGAGACAGAGGAGAGATTGGGAGGGGGGGCAGTCAGAATTTTTACTACCAGTTCTCCGAACTACTCAAAATTTCCACTACTAGTTCTCCAGAACTGGTCAGAACCTGTTGAAACCCACCTCTGGTCTAAAGGCTGAAAAAGGATTTTGCAGCAGAATCTGAGCACTTTATGGATGATTTATGTAATTAAATTAATACACCCCAATTATACCTAGTCCATAGTTATTGACTATATTAAGGTCAGTATTAAAGTTCAGGCAGAAAAAACTATAAAGCAGAAGAAATACACTATGGAGAAGTTTCATTCTATAATAAATTTTGAAATAGGACTTTTTCTTGTGAATGAATAAAATTGTTCATTCATCAAAGATTTGGTGAAATTGGAGTTGTTGAAATCTCCCTTCTTTTACATGTTAACATCTTTTACATGTTAATTCATAAACTTCTTTTCATGCAAGCAACTGATTGTATTGAGAGATGAGATAATATATATTTTACCAGGATCACCTCTAAAAAAGTATGAGAAGCTCAATTCTAAAGAGAATTTAGAGACATGATTAAGGTTCAACTCAAAAGGTCTCCTTTGATAGGGAGTTCCACACAACAGCTCAATAAGTAAAAAGACAATATTCTGCCTAATCAATTTCTAGATATTCTTGCTTTACTGGGGAAGGTGACATTAAGGAAGTGACCAATTAATAATTTGCATATTGCAGAAATTATATTGTCCAGATTAGTGGGGCAAAAATTTAGCAAGCTTAACAAGGAAGCTACATTAACATTAGGGTGTGGTTTTGTCTCAGTAAAAGTTATTCAAAGGCCTTCAGCAATTTTTAGTTTTAAATAATTTAACTTATGTCATTAGCTTCCCTGTGTTTCCAGCTGATGCATGTTGGATGAAGCCAGCACACTTTCTGCTTTCCCATCCTCCAAAACTTTCCCAAGAGTTTTTAAAAGAAAAAAAATTAGATTTTGATCACGTAAAAGTCATAATAACATGTTATTGCTCTAATTTCCAGATGAAAAGAGGAAAATTTAATAGAAGTCCAACGAATTATTCAATAGGCATTTGTAAAAACAAGTGCTAACTTATATGAGTAGTGTTAGCCAAAGAGATAAAGGAAAATTATTATGTAAAATTAAATTGCAAATAAAACAATAAATTCGGTGCTCTGCTGTAGGCTTTAATTTTATTTATTGAACATACAGGTTTTCCAATTATATTGTTCAAATTTGTTGTACAGCACACACAACTGGAAACTTAGAAGACAATACTCAGGTCTAGTTAAAATTGTTACAATTTTTATTGGACATAACTGATACAGACTGACCTAGCATAAGGCAGTAATCAGCATCCTAATTTCTGACTAATTTTCAATTCTACTCTATGTTCAGGATAAGTAGGAATAGCAGGAATTTTTAGCTTTCAATATAAACTAATCTTGGCATCTCCTGCCACAGGCATTCTAGCTTCTTTGGAATTACAGTGGTGAACCTTAAGATCAGTTTTTCCAAAGCAGAATGTTTTTCCTCACACATGCAGTGCTCCTGCTTGCTGCTATAATGGTTTTCCTCTAAATTACCCAAATACTATCATCAACCAAATCAAAGAAGGTTGCTTCCCTTCAGATAGTTCCTGAGTTTGTCAAATAAACCAGTTGCGTTTGAAACTTAAAATTCTAATTAATTTGACACAGACTTCTAGAAACCAATGTCAGGATGACCATTTAATACCATACCAAAGCCAGCTCTTTTTCACAGAGGGGATTGGTTGATTTTGTGCCATTAACCCCATGATAGCTCATGGTGAGCACACAGACAGACCTTCTTTAGAATGAACTGGCCCTTCAGGTTTTTCAATGGTGCACCCATTGCCAACATAATTGATGTTGCCATAATTGCCAATTTACGGCTAGTCAGCCTCTTCTCTTTATTCCACTCATCCTAGTATTATAGATTTTTCCTGCTAGGTCTTCACGTATTATGTCCAAAGTATGATCATTTGAGCCTAGTTATTTGTGCCTCAAGTGATAACTCAGCGTATTTGTTTTTGGGTTGGATTTTGTTGGTTCTGTTTTCTTTGTTTGTTTTTGGCTGTTTATGATATTCTGAAGAGTCTTTTCCAACACCATAGTTCAGTATCATCAGTACTCTTTCTATGCTACTGTACTTCCATAAAGAATATTTGTAGCTCAGGGTTGAAATGAGGGGCTCTTGGTGCTCTCTGAGCTTGGTTGTTTTCTTGCAGATGTTTCATTACCCAAACTAGGCAACATCATAGTGCTAGCCCTCATGATGTGGTCCTGATGGTCATAGACTAGCACTGATAATGTTACATAATTTGAATAATGAATCATCTGCAAGAAAACAACCAAGCTCAGAGAGCACCAAGGACCCCCCATATTCTATTTCCTCAAAATACAACTTTCACTTGAATAGAGTATCACAGGAAAACCAATGCTGGCATGATTCTGACCTTTGTAGATATACCCATGTCTTGGCATTTGAATAACTTTTCCAAGGTTGTCATTGCTATCTTACCAAGTGCTACTCTATAGCATATTTGTCAACTGTTGGTTTCTTTACTGATAGCTGATAAAATATATAAACTAAACTTTAGACTCTTCACTGTCAATTCTAAGGCTGGCTGTTATCTCTATTGTCATTATGTTGGTTTTCTCGGTTTTTAATCTTAGTTCCATTTTTACTATTGCCCTTGACTTTTATTACTAGAATTTGCAGATCACTTGTACTTAAAGATCATTATTCTGAGCGTCACCAACATAGCACATATTATTGATACTTTTTCCTCTAAATTTAAAACCACATTCATATTCTTCTGACCTCACCTCCCTTAATATACATTCAACAGAAAGGCTAAATGAGTAAAAAGAGAGTATAAAGGTTTGCCATACCTTTTTGTTTGTTTGTCAGTCTGTTTTGCAATCATCTATTCAGACTGTTGTTTCCTATCTAGTGTATAGATTTCACATGAGGATAATGAAGAATACTGGGATTCCCATTTTGCTAAGAATATTCTACAGTTTGACATGGTCAACATAATTGAAAGCCTTTTTTATCATCAATAAAGCTCATCCTCATTTCTTTTTGGCACTCTTTAGTTGCCTCTTGTATCCTCCATGGATCAGAATATTTTTGACTCCTGGACCAGGGAAGACAGACCACAGACACAGCACAATAGAACACCACTTACTTACAACTTATAGCTCAAACCACTCAAAAGTAGCATTTATAAACTATAGCCCATACTGGACAATGATACTGCAAATTTTCGGCACTGGCTAGCAGGCCCATACTTGCATAAATAAAGATAGCTACCCAACCTGAAGGAGATTTTCATAAGTAACAAGAAACAACAGAACAGTAATGATGAGAACCAGATACTGCAACAACTCCAGATGTCTAATTTGCTTCACATCTACACTAAAATCACTATTACAGGTCCCAACAAGTACATTGACATGATTAGAGGCACCTTCATATGCTCTTTCTCTGATATAACAAAGGTCATCCACTGCCACAATCCCCTCTGAATTCTATTTAGGACAAATGGAAGAACCTTTGTGTAAAAGGATTATTGGATACAAATTTGACATCAGAGGTCAATGCAAAGTAACACCAGAACCTTTCAATCTCCCAGGGCATTCCACAGCAGACTAGATACTGACTTTTGGAAAAGCAGGGCATTTTACCTCTGACTGGTGTTGAATTCATCTATTTCACAATATTTGAGGCAATCTCAGGAGGTCTTAATAAACACAATGGTTTTTGTGTGTGTGTGTGTGTGTGTGTAATTATTAATTTATAAAATACTTGTATTTCATGTAATGTCTACCTGCATAACCTACCTATCTTCCCTTCCTTTCCCCCTTCTCATCCTATTAATCAGTCTAGCCATGCATCTGATGAAGTGATAATAAATATTAATTCACTAATAAAATGTATTAGTTGCAATACACTAATAATTAATACAATGAAATGTATTAATTTTAAAAGTTGCTTCCAAATTCTTTCTGATTATCTAACCATTAATATTTTTTAGCATACCAGTTCAAGATTGGAACCTCCTTCCAAATTTGGAGAACATCTGGAAAACTTTGTTTTTCCATGTCTGTTTCTGTCTTTGATGTCTTTACAGATATCATTGTAATACTGCTTCTTGTGTTTTCTAGCAGCTCTCTGAAATTCTTTGTTAATTTTCTTCATAAATCTTTGTCTTTCATGGCTTTGGCTTCTCTTTTTTCTTTGGCAGTTTCTACTATTTATTCTGATATCCTGTTTGGTTTGCTTTGGTTTCCTTTGTTTCTTAGTCTTTGGCAGTCTCTTTTCCCATTCATCCTTAACAACTTCTTTGATTTCATTCCAGAGTTCCTCTGATTCCTTATCAATAAGATTAAGAACTTCAAAGCAATTTCCAAGAAAATAGTAGATTTATGCTCAATATCTTAATATAGAAACTGGTTGGATTATGTTTTCTCACTTTAGCTTGGCTTGGGACTTACATATGAGCATTGTGTGATGTTTTCTATAAGATAGCTCCTTGCCACATTCTTGCTGTTATAACTGAACTCCTCCATCACCTTACACTAATCAAAGAGTCAGCTTGATTTCTAGGTGTTCTGTCTGGGGATGTCCATGTAGATAGGTATTGTTTTGGTAGTTGGAAGAATTTGTTTGCAGTGAAGAAATCGTTGGGTTGATACAAACCGTTATTATTTTCCTGCTTCATTTCTGTTCCCTACTCCAACAACATTTTCCTCCTTCCGACCTCCAACTAGGAGTTCCAGGAGTTCTAAACTCAACCATCTGACTTGCATTTTCTGTCAATTATTAAGGGAGATGACAACTTCAAGTGAATAGAACAGGGAAGAGATCAGAAAGTCAGCAGGTATGTTCACACAATTAAATCTACCCCCCTTTTTATTATACTAACACAAGGCATGTTGGAAAGGGGCAGAACTTTGATTATATGATTGTAGCATCACCTAAAAAAATTTTTTTCTTTCTGGGAACCCTAGGAATGGGACAGAATTTTTATCAGAATATTGGGGAAAAATAATTTTAATCTCCTTTTCTTCTTTAAAAAGTGTCCCAACATGTGATCAACAAGATCCCTTCAATTTCTCTATACAGGTAGGTCTAAAATAATGTGATGAATGAATCATATGAAATGGTCATGTTATTCAGATTTGTACTATTCAAATTGATATTTCTATGAAGAAATTGTAATTGGTTCCAGCTTAATGGAAACAGACAATGAAAAATTATAAACATAAACTTTATGCACATATAAATGAAATTAATGTATGCATAGAAGTTATGTTAATTTTTTTTCACACATTAATGAAATATTATCGTAATGGATAAAAAGAATATACTTTAAAATTTAAAGTTGATGGTTAACAAAGTCACAGGGTAGTTATAGAAAGCAATGCAAGAACAAAAAAAAAAATTCTACCAAAAGTTCAGGCATTCCAACAACTCATCCTATTTTAGCATTGCTATAACCACATTCATGTTACTCAATTATAACAAATTTTTGTTCTGATGTAACAACAAGCCTCTATTTTTTAAAACTTGTACTATTTTTCTCTGATGGAATCTTCTTTCTCTCCATTTTGCACACACAAAGATTAGCAGCATCTAAAATCCTAACTGCGACTGCACATGCACTAGCCTCAATTACGCATGTACCAGCTTCACATTAACTAAACGTTGGGGTTGCCTTAAATGTGACCCGGGATCAGTTTGCACTGCAATAAATCCAATATTGCATCTGAACTGACACTAATCACGATCTACCTGTACACAATGATTACCCCTCTGTATAAACTCAGATAGTTGTAAAGTGATTGTTGTTTGCAGTTAATGTTGCCAAATGACACCCACAACTGAAGAGGATTCAGGTGTCTGTTTATTAAAGAGCTAGCAGTTATGGTGAACCATTGGTCTCTTGTACCTAAACAGCACAGAACAAGCCTTTCAAATTTACATCTATCTTATATAGAACAAAGATGATAACAAGAGCCTTGGTGGCGCAGCAGACTAAAGTGCTGTTAAGTAGCACCGGCTGCCTGCAATTACTGAAAGTTCGAATCTCACCAGGCTCAAGGTGGACTCAGCCTTCCATCCTTTCAAGGTAGGTAAAATGAGGACCCAGATTGTGGGAGCAATAAGCTGACTTTGTATATAAAAAAAAGAACACCGCTTAGGGTGAGCCAAAAGCCCTACTAAGCAGGTATATACAAAAGTATGAAGGCTATTGCTTAACGCATTGTAAGCCCCCCTGAGTCTCCGGAGAAGGGCAGCATATAAATCGAACCAAGAAAGAAAGAAAGAAAGAAAGAAAGAAAGAAAGAAAGAAAGAAAGAAAGAAAGAAAGAAAGAAAGAAAGAAAGAGACAGATTGTATAGAAAATGTATAGAAAATATGGATTCATGTTCTTTTACCACAGAAGTCAACATTTCCCAATTTTAGCTGGTATGTATTTACTTCCCATGAAGTAGGCATTAAAACAATTGCTCTTTTGCAAGGAACAGTGATTTCCAAGAATATTAGTGTCAGATATTGCCTACGTATGATGCCCCAGGCACCAGAAGGGGTTA
>WNWU01000004.1:6979555-7002682 GCA_012654045.1 Ptyas mucosa
AGAAAGAAAGAAAGAAAGAAAGAAAGAAAGAAAGAAAGAAAGAAAGATACCCACTGCATATTTATTATATGATTACTGATTTAGAAAAAGTATATGTTAAAGTGAATAAGCTTGAATTATGGCACATTTGGCATGAATGTGGACTTGAAAGTTGTTGCTGAACAAATGGAAATAAAGCACGCATGAGAATAAAAGATACGTTTAACAAATGGTTCAATAAGAGCAGGGAGTCACAGAAGGATGTACAATGTCCCCTTTTATCTTTATTTGTATTTTATAATGTATTTTATAAGCAGTTTGTGACATGACTTGGCTTAAGAACCTGAATGATTGTGAATGTTATTCAATTCAAGACTATGGACCTGAAACATATAGTATCAAAGATCAAACTGAGGGACAAATTGAGAGCTAAAAATGCAAATTATTCGGATATGCAAATATATTGTGCATATTGATTTGTCTTATTTTAAGCCAGTTTAGGATCTTTATCTCAAGTGGGCACACCAACCAAATAAGGCAGCTGGATGAATTTTGGCAAAGCTTCATAGATTTCATGCTTCAACTAATTGCCCCTTAATACATTTCTCAAAATTAGCACTAAGTGCCCAGGGATATCCACAATCATTTACAATGGTTTCTTGGTGGTGTAAACAGGGAGGCATTTATATCTTAATAGGAGCTGCTAAGAATATGTTTCATTGTTCTTCTATTCTAGTAAGATTGTGTCCTCCATTAATATAAGTTAGTTCAAGAAAAGATAATCATAGATAATCAATTCAGTATATCAATGAAAGAGAACTATCTAATCTTACTCACCGATCTTCATTTATTCACACCATCCTTCACATAGCATTCCTGCTCCCATGGTGCTTAGATGAATGCAATTTGCCAGTGGAAGTTGAACAACAAAATCCCTCCTGTCCTTGGATCATTCAGTGTAGAATCAGGGTGAGCAAGCCATCACCAATATTTTAACAGAGTTGCAATAGATTCTTTGGTATGAAACATGTCTCTTCCCAACCCCTTATTTTATCTTATTTTTTCTGGCTTATTCACCTTGACTGCAGACAGTGGTTCACTTTTCCCTTCTGAGTTCTTACTCATGCATCGCATGAGTGATGACTTTTTGGATTGCAGTAGGTAATAAATCAAATTATCAAATACATAAAAGGATGCTTCACACTAGCAAGATACTAGTTAAAATACTTCCTTAATCATTGTTCAAATAGACAAGGAATTGTTTCTATTCCAGAAGAATTAATATTGAAAAACAAATAAAGTGATCTACTCTTTGCGCAGGTGGCCAGCTAGATAGATCCCTACCTCTCAAGATGAATGCCAGTGGAAAGGTGTTTAGATCTATAGTATATTGTTGGAAAGCAAGTTGAATGGAGAGAGGAATGAGAATTGAATTAACTAGCTATTTTCTCCTCTGTTTTATACTATTCAGTAGAACAACATGCTGGACTCTGACCAATAATTTTCAATGAGTCTAAATTCAGATGTTATTAGAATCTTACTTGCTGTGTTGAAAGGAGTCCTTGGGACAAATTGTTTTCTTCTCATCTCAGGAACATTATCTTCAGATACTAGTCTTTCATAATACCTTCATCCATCACAACGAGCAGTTTGGTTGTTGATTGCCGGGACTCATTGATCATATCCTTCCAGCAATTCTATGCCCACATTTGACACAGCACATTTGACACAGAACAACTGGAATAGAATATGTTCTGTTCTGTTCCTGTTCATTCTGACATAACATCCTTCAGTAGTCATGTTTGCAAATGAATAGATCATTCTACCATAACATTTTGTTAAGTTGATTGTTAGCCATTCAGCAAGGAGTCATTGATTATATTCAATTAATTTCAATTTCTATTTTTATAGTTAATATAAAAGTTGAATAGTTAATTTCTATTCAAACATGAATGCTCTTACATTCAGTCAAACTCTATATGTTTTGTCTAAGACAGTAAAAGTACTATTCCAACAATGAAAACCAGGAAAAAGGAGGGACTTTTGATGTAAACTTGATGTTGGCAATCAATAATATGTGGTCTATTGAATGTTTCTCATAAAATGAATATTTGTCAAAAGAAATGAAATTGGCTAGGGACTTCCAGGAAAGAAATTGCTAACTGAAGATAGCTCTGCTAAAAGCATAGCTGATAATTACAACAGAATGAAAAGCACTAACTACATTGGCTTTTATAATTCCTCTCTGGATAAGAGGGCTGGAGATTTCCTATAAGCGCTCCATACAGTTGCTTTTCATTCAGGAGATTGCAAGACTGGTCTCAGCAAGTTTAACAATAGCAATAGTACCTAGACTTATATATCGCTTCACAGTGCTTTACAGCCCACTCTAAGCAGTTTACAGAGTCAACATATTGCTCCCAACAATCTGGGTCCTCATTTTACTGACCTCAAAAGGATGGAAGGCTGAGTCAACCTTGAGCTGGTGAGCATCGAACTGCTGAACTGCTGGCAGCCAGCAGTCAGCAGAAGTAGCCTGCAATACTGCATTCTAACCACTGTGCCATCACGGCTCTGGTTTAGAGGTTTAGCGCTCTGGGAGAAAATGGAAAGCCATTTTTTTGCTTAAAAAGTGGCCGGCACCTTCAAAAGCAAATTTGGTTCTCATACTTCCTTTTCTAATCACATTTGCAAATTATTTGTTAACTGCCTTTCAGTTATTAGGAATTTTGGATTGACAGGTTTTACAGCAGAGGGTGAGTTTCCTTCAATCTTTAGCAAAAGAAAGTTTAAATATAAGTTTAAGGACTTAATTTTTTCTTAACAGAAAAAAGGGTGATTAGAACTTTGATTCTGGACTATTATACACAGGCAAAGAGTACAGATGGATTTGAAATAAGATTTTGGAATTAATTATAAGAATTCTTTCTGGGGGGAAATGCAATTGTTTTGTATGTGTGTACTGGGATGTGTGGATGACTTTGGAGAATGAGGGGAAGAGATGTTGGCCAGGGAACAATCAGACAAGAGAGATAGGAGCCTTCAATGGCTTGATAGTCAGAGAAAGAAACTTAGGAAGGACCTGTCCTAATGGACCAAGCAATTACTTGAGCAGTTACTCAAGCAATTAAAAGTGGTGGCAGGAAACATGATAGGATGAGACTTTGAAGGTTGGACAGTAAAGGAAGCTAGAAAGAATTAAAGGTTATAATTAAAGAAGAATATTTAGATTTGATTTACTAATACAGAAAGGAGCAAAATATTTTAATATTGGACAAATTCAATGATATTTTTGAACAATGATCCAGATATTAATTTTAAAAGTATCTGCCTCTATAGATAGATATGTTTAAAAGATGTTATGAAGAAGAAATAAGTTTTACCAGCCAAGACTGAGACATCTGAATTTAAAAATAACCGGCAACAAGAATGATATGGAAAAAGATACTACATAGAACATTGGACATAGAAATGAAACCAACTGATGTCTTAATAATTAATTGGGTTATACAAATAAAGAAATGAAAATAGTGACCTGGATAACTTTCCTATTTTGGATTTACAAAAGACACTTGTTAAAACTTTGAAAAAGTTTGTGAGAAGGGAGAAAAAAATGAAAAGAAATCAAGAAGGAACTAAAATTGTTAGAAGTAAAATGGAATTTATCTGAAGGGTTTATTTGATCAAGGTTAAATTATATATGTTATAGCAATAGCACTTAGACTTATATACCGCTTCATAGTGCTTTACAATCCTTCTAAGTGGTTTAGAGTCAACATATTGCTCCCAACAATCTGAGTCTTCATTTTACCCACCTTGGAAGGATGGAAGGCTGAGTCAACCTTGAGCCGGTGAGATTTGAACTGCTCAACTGCAGCTACCAGTCAGCTGAAATAGCCTGCAGTACTGCACTCTAACCACTGCACCACCTCAGCTCTTATCTTGCTTATTATCTCTGGTAACCCTTTTGCTGATCACAACTGAATAATGACGCTTTATGGGTTTGTATATAGATAGCAGACAAGACATGGGAAGAAGAGATCATTTGTTGTATTTTATCTAAGTTTGATAATGTGGAAAGTTATCTCTTTACGTATTTTTCTTATTCTTTACTAATTTCTATTTTCTTCTTTTCCTATTTTTCTTTTTTCCTTCACAGTTTCAATTTTTTCTTTAATTCTTTATTTTTTTAAAAAAATCTTTTAATGGTAATTTTTAATAAAAAAGGAGATTAGTAAATGACTTAAAAAGTCTGTTTTTGCTATGTGGTAGGGAGATTTGAGGAAAACACAAAAGTAACTTCAAGAAAAGGGGAAAGGGGATTTCAGGAAAAACATAAAAGTAACTTGAATGCAAGGGGAATAAGGCAGTCAAAAATGTTTACACTAAAACATAAAAGGTTAAGAAATGTATATGAATATACATTTCGGTTAAGACTGAATAGGGATTAAGTGCAAACAGTGTGACCAATACAAAAGAAATATATTGCAGTAGTTTGATTATAGAGGAAAATAAATGAAGATTGGATGGCAAAACAAAACAAATATATGAAGGAAAAGTGAATGGATTGAGAGGATGACAAAGACCAACATTTGTAATGAGAATTGTGAGAGGCTTACAAAACAAAAATACCTATTACTATTGGTACTATATATTTATATTTATATTTGGTGATTTTTATTATCTAGCTATAGCTATATGAGAGAGAGAGAGAGAGAGAGAAGGGCAAGAAACAATGGATGGAACTAATCAAGGAAAGAAACAACCTGGAATTGAGGAGAAACTTCCTAACAGTGAGGACAATTAACCAATGGAATAGCTTTCCTTCATACGTGGGTGCTTCATCACTGGAGACTTTTAAGAAGTCCAAGAGCACGTTAGCATCTTCATTTTCTATTTTGTTGTTTCAGTCACTATGTTGTGTCCAACTCTTCATGAATCCATGGATCACAGCACACCAGCTTCCCCTCCATCCTCCACTGTCATTACTGTTTGTTGTGTCAATGACACTATCTAACCATCTCATCCTCTGTTGTCCCCTTCTTTTTTTGTCCTTAATATTTCCCAACATCAGGGTCTTTTCCAATCAGTCCTCTCTTCTCATTTAGTGGCCGAAATATTTGAGCTTCAGCTTAAATATCTGTCCTTCCAAAGAACAGTCAGGGTTAATTTCCTTTAGGATTGACTGATTTGAGCTCCTTGGAGTCCCAAAGACTCTCAAGAGTTCATGTTCTATTACTTTGTCTATTTCTCAGCTAAGTCAGACTAGTTCTTGCTTATAGGCAAGAGGTATTTCTTATACTTCTTATAGATATTCCAAAGCACTGTTGTTACTATTTTGTCATGCTGTTGTTTCTGATCAGTCTTTGCAATCTTCTTGCTGCGGACAACTAGATGGTCTATTGTTTCTTCAGCTTCCTTGCAGAGGCAATTTGCTGTCTGTGTTCTTTTTTCTGGCTTTGTATGCATTTGTTCTTAAAGCTTGGTGTTCTGTAGCCAAAATTAGCTTAGATGTTTCTTCAGTTTTCCTGATTTTGGCCTTTACCAGATCTTGTTATAATCTGCTTTGCTTGTTGGTTTTTATTGTGTACTGATCATGTAATCCTTTGTCTTGCCACGTCCATTTTCTATTCTTTATCTGATTTTTCTTGTAAGACAGTTTCTGATACTCAGTAAACTACCAGTACTTTATGGTATATTAGCTTTGACATCTTCTTCACTGTCATTCAGCTTGAAGGATGCCCAGGCATTTCTAGTGACCGTCTTCATTCAGACTCCTAATATTATTTCCAAAGGGCAACTTAATTCCTTCGGTTTTCATTATTTATCCCCTATAGATTATAAAGGTGGCACATTTGTCAAGTTCAAACTTCATTGCGAAATTTTGGTTGTTTATATGAACAATATTGATCAGATATTCCATTTGAGATGGTGTTTTTCCATACAGGTTTTTTTCTATCCTGGCTTTTTAAGTACCCTTCAGAAGCCAGACACAGTTCCTAGGCACATGGAAGGTTAATGGGGAGACTTGCTTCTGTAAATCCCAACTATAAGGTGGCAGGAAACAACAAGTAAAGATAAGACATAGCAAAGCAAGGCAAGTTTCCAAATTGAGCAGTTCAAAGTCAAGCTGAAGATTTACAATGCCAGATTAACGAGGAAATGAGGTCATGCTTGATCAACAAGAAGGGGTGACTAGATTCCAAGTGTCAGGATAAATAAGCCAGATGCTGTAAAGCTGCTTTTAGCAAAGGCCAATTGTTCCTATGGGGACTTAAATACTCTCACTGCTGAGTTTGCATAACCGGGGTCAAACTTTCTGGTGAGTTCAGTGTCTTGCTGCTTGCTCCTGAGTCACATATTTCAGCAAGGTACAGACAAGTTGTGGGGGCAACTGAGTGTCCTGAGCAGCTCCTATTGCAGCTAAGTCAGACTCTAAGGGCATGACACCCAGCTTCAGTTTGTCTATGTAAAGGAGATGGAATAGCCTATCAGATGTTTATTACAATTATTATACACAGAACATGTGAAACCATAGCTGCAAGTTCTTTAGCTGATGTTGGCCTATTTTTCAGCTACTGACTTTCAATTTCTAATAAATTCCATAAAGCTTTTATACTTCCATAAAAAGAAAATATGATATTTTATTAGATTTGTTTTGTTTTGTACCATAGCCCATGGAAAGTGGGATCGTAGCAATATCATATAATAAGAGTAATAATGAGTCATTCTGGAAGATGCCTTTTCTAATGTTGATAATATTTTTATATTTTATATTTTCATTTCAATTTTTTTCTTTCACTGCTTCATTAATTTTTCTGTAAACCTTCTAAAGTTATTACAGACACCAAACATTTGATTATTCAACTAAATGGTATGAAATCAAATACTTCTTTATAATCAATTCAGACCATATGTAAGTTGAGGGTTTTTTTTTGCCTTTTGCAATTCTTCACTTTATTAATCAGAATTAATCTATTGGACCTTTGTCTTTTATTTTCTTTCTATTGGACCTCTGTCCTTTTATTTTCTTTCTGTTCTATAGGAAGGATGTTATATTCTTTTAAATAATCTTGGATGTTGCCACTATGGTGTCAATGAGTAATTTAAATACTGCAGGGGCATTGTCCCTTTCTCTGGGCCTTTTTTAATTAGATAGGTTTTGCCAATTATTAACCAGTCACTGATGTCTCCTTTATGCAATACTTCATTAATAGCAATAGCAATAGCAGTTAGACTTATATATCACTTCATAGTGCTTTACAGCCCACTCTAAGCAGTTAACAGAGTCAGCATTATTGCCCCCAACAATCTTGGTCCTCATTTTACCCACCTCGGAAGGATGGAAGGCTGAGTCAACTTTGAGCCTGATGAAATTTGAACTGTCAAGTTGCAGGCAGTCGGCAGGCAGCAGAAATAGCCTGCACTCTAACCACTGCACCACTGTGGCTCATTAAGCTGTTTAGTTATACAATTGAATGTAAGCCAGTTAGATATTTGAGTCAAAAGTCATGAAAATGATCTTTTCCAGGAGATGTCCAGTTTTAATCCTTTTCACTTGATTTTAAACATTTCTGCTGTTATTATTATTTCTTCCATTTGATTTTTCACAGGATATTTTTTATCCTTGTAGCATTTTTATTATAGGCTTTTTGAGTGTCTGAAAAGGTCTTTCTAAAACTGGTTTGTTTCCTTTTTGTTTGGTTTGACAAAAGAAATTCTGAAAATGGAGCTAAAGTAACTGCTCTAATCAATGAAAAGAATACATACAACTTTATTCTACTTGGAAACCACTTCTGGATTTTGTGCCTTAGAGAGAAAAAAATGAAACTTTGATTTTGAATTAAACAAATTTGTTATTATAGAAATGGCTATTTCGTATTTAAAGGTAAAAAGTTGAGACTGTCATGTTATCATTTTATTCGATAAAGATGAAAAGACACAGAAGTCAATGCTTTTATTTTCTCTTTCACCTTTTCCCTACACTTCTTTTTTATTCTTTTCCCTTCCCCATTTTCTCACTATTTACATTTATATTTGTATTTTATATTTTGATAAGTTTAATAAAATTATTATTTTAAAAAAGGCATTCTGAAAGGTAAAATGCACATCTCCTGGAAAAGATCAGTTGCATGACTTTTGCCCAAAATTTGACTGGCTTACATACAGCTTTATGGAGTATTACATAAAGGACTAACCAAAGCTATAATTTGTAGAATTGCTTAAATTGGTTGATTTGTGTCTCATAGCATTCTGTTTTCTCAGCTATTGTTATTTATGATTTCAAAGTTTCTTCAGTTTTCCTGGTAAATATTTTTATAAGGCTTCCTTTATCCTTACATTCTTCAATTTTTGCTCTTTTATGTTCTTTAAATTACTTGCATCTGAGTTTAATTTCTTTATCTTGGCTTCTAGTTTGATATTCCACTTTCAGATGGAACATGATTTTGCTTTTGGTTTTTTGATAACCAGTTCTTCTGTAATCACCACTGTTCTACATGTAGTCCTTCATTTGCAACTCATTATTTAGTAATCATTCAAAGTTACAACAGACACCCAAAAAGAAACTTATGACCCAGTTTCAAAGTTCTGACATCTGCCTCTGCAGTCACTGTATTTTGGGCACTCTGCAATCAGTCCAAACTTACGGCCATTTGTAGGTCTCTCTGGTCATGTGATCTGCTCTTTCTGTATGAACACCATTTAAAACATTATGTATGAGCCATAATCTAGCATGAGACTACAATACAATACAACAGGGAGAAGCTATATAGTACAACAGGGAGAAGCGTAGATGTATGTCGTAAGCCTAGGCCCCGGTGAGGAACTGGAACTGACTATCCATTCAGTGCCTCATCTGAAGAACCTAATGTGAAAGGCACCAGAGAACTGGCTGCTCCTCCATGTTCTCCAAACTGAGAAGTAGCTCTGAGAAGCAGCAAGCACATGGGGCTTCTTCCCTTTACACTGCCCCCATGGAACTGCCCCTGGAGGCTAATGAATCACTTTGCTTGATGAACAGGCTAGCCTTGCACGCTAGTTAGATCATTTCTAACATGTTGATACTTGACGGAGTCAGCAGAAACAAGGTCTTACCTCCCAGCGGCTTGCTGCTTTGCATTTTGCTGGCTTGGTTGGTTAGCTGCTGGGCCAGGGAGACTTATAGCAGCAGGGAAGAAGACGTTCCTTTCCTGATTCTTTGAAAGTTAAGGTTTAACTTTAAGATTTTATTGGAAAGTTTGGCAAATGGAAAGCACCTCACTGCACCTTTTCCTATTTTGTCTTTCTCTTTCCATTTTTTTTTTCTTTTTCTGATTCTGGCCCTACAGTGAGGGTGGGAGCTGGCCTCAGTGTAGAGTGATCCTAGTCTGTCAATCATATGCAAATTTCTTAGGTGTATGCTCCTGAGGCAGAGATGTATGGAGGGGGAAACCACCCAAAAGGTTTCTGAGCAGCTGGATTATTTGGTTGCCTGACACATGCCAAGCCAGGGTATCAAGTGGCACTGGGAGGGCAGTTCAGACATCAGGGAAGATATAGGGGTTTCCCCATGTGTGATCTCTGTCATGCTCTGAATGGTTTCCCTCCTTTCTTACTCTTCTTTTTTATTTAAAAAAAGTTAATAGATTCATTAATTAGGGCACTTGGATATATTCCCCTGGATATATTAGATAATAATCAGGAGCATCTGTCGGGGAAAATATAAAGAGTTAAGATGGCAGATTTACTCATGCAGTTATGCCTGCCATTTTTACTTGTTTGATTGCACTCCATTCCTCCCATTTTTAATTCATGAAGATTGTCTGGAATTATGCAAGTACGGTGTATTGCATGAAGGAAGGCTGGAGAAAGGGCTACTTAAACAATGATGATGATGATGACGATGACGGCGATGACGATGGTTGGTTGGTTGTACAGTCAGCCAGATATTTAGGCTGAGTTTGGCATTTTTGTCCAACCGTTATGTCCTTACCAAGGACTTGGGTTAAGTAGAATTTGTAGTTTAATAATATTAAAAGTATTAAAGCAGGATGTAAGCTGTTTGAAGTAAAGCTGCCTTTTGCAATTGACTGATAGTGATTTTGTCAGTGCCAATGTTATTCAATGGTGCTCCAGTTGTTTTGGAATTTCACTTAAACCGCCTATTACTATTGGTAGTATTTTTGCTTTCTTTTGTCCCATTCGTTCAACTATTATTTGTAGGTCCTTGTATTTTGTTACCTTCTCTATTCCTTTCTCTCCTATTCTGCTGTGCCCAGGTACTGCCACATCCACTATTCACTATGTCGCAAGTATTTGTGTGTTTGAATTCTAAAGCATTTAAGCATCTTCATTTTCTATTATTTTTGTGGCACCGCCAGTTCTTGCTTGCAGGCAAGTAGAATTTCTGCCAAATATTCCAGTGCACTATTACAGCAGCTAGCAATAGCAATAGCACTTAGACTTATATACTGCTTTACAGCACTCTCTAAGCAGTTTACAGAATTACCATCTTGCCCCCAACAATTCGGGTCCTCATTTTACTCACCTCAGAAGGATGGAAGGCTGAGTCAACCTTGAGTCTGGTGAGATTTGAACTGCCAAATTGCAAGCAGCCAGCAGGCAGCAGAAGTAGCCTGCAGTGCTGCACTCTAACCACTGCACCACTGTGGCTAAGTAGGTAGTTCACTGTTCTTCAGCTTCTTTGCAGAAACAACATTTGTTTTCTGTTACTGTCTTTATGAATTCTGACTTTGTATGCATTTGTTCTTAAGATGGAATTAGCTCCTCTCTCTCTTTCTTCAATTTTCATGCTCTTAGCCATAGCCAGCTCTTGTTATCTGCTTTGCCTGCTAGTTTTTGTTGTATACTGGCCATGTAATATTTTGCCTTTTTTTTTTCTGTGTGTATTCAGTTGCCCTTTGTCATAGACGAGTTTTGTCTTTCCATAATTCAGTAACCCTTCATGGTGTACAGTAGTAGTTTCAGTGTATCTTCTTTCCTGTCCTTTAGATATTGTTCCAATGTCCTTTCTTCTTCTTCAAATGGTCTGGGACACTTGCAACATTTCACACCCATCTATTTTCCTTGGTAAGTAGAATCTGTAAATGTTGCTGCATGGATGAAGGGCATTGTTATTTGTATTATGACTGGTCACACATCAGCCAAATGTTTAGAGTTTATTTTGCATTTTTATCCACCTATCAAGTCCTTCTCAAAAACCTGGGATAGACAGATGTCAATAAAGGACAATATTTGTATCTCAGGATTGAATTGAGGGGTCCTTGGTGCTTTCTGAGCATGGTTGTTTTCTTGCAGACATTTCAACTAGGTAATATTATCCATAGTAAGGTGTGGGGTTTGCTCTCAGTTTATATTCTAGTAGCTTGCCCTATCAATTTTGGTGTGGGTGGCTGTAGAGATTATTTGGTTGAACTGTTTATTGTTGGTTTATTTGGCATTTCTTAATTGGGTATTACTTACTTGATTGTTTCTGATGTTAGTCTTGGCGTCAATCTATGCTCAGCTGGGTGCTGATTTCTGGTTTTAATCTTTTTAGTTCCTTTTTTGGCTTGTTGATTGTCTCTTTTGCATAGCATATAGATATTGTTTATGTCTGTGTGTCTATTGATGGCTAATTTGTCAAGAGTGCCAGGCTTCTAGAAATTCCTTAGTATTTTTGAACTTCGTTTTGGCTAGGATTGTCCCAATTGAAACTATGGTTAAGTCTATCCATATGTTCTGAAATTTCCATCATGCCATTATACCAAACAGGGTCTCATCCTTGTATTTTCTAATGCCTATTTCCTAAGTTTACTCTATCAATAACACACACACATCCTTGAATTTTAAAAATGGCAGAACAGCAAAGGCAATAGGCATCTCAGGAACAGTATGTGCTTATATAATGTTACTGGTAATAGTCAGCACTTTCAGATAGGCAAAGTCAGGAAACAGGAGTTGTTAGGAATTTTGGAATATACGTTAACATGACTAGGGTATTATATCAAAACCCAGAAAGCCTGTGAAAGCCCTTCTCTATTTCAACTTATACGTAAACCCAATCAAGCTGAAGTTGCTTTTTTTCCTCATGCTTTCTACTTTCCAAGGACTCAAATGGTTTTTTTCCCCCTGTAGTGGCTCACATCTTCCTTCCTCTTCTGAGTCAAATCAAAATTTCATCTCAGTGCCTACTATAGCCCTGAAATTTTTCCAACCAACTAACAAAGCTACCTTTTACAGAAAGGCTATCAAACATGGTCTGCAAAACTCTAAGTAACCATTAGATGGCAGGAAATACTTCGAACGCTCTATATCTTTTTGTTCCATCTAGAGCACAGGTATCAAACTCGAAGTCACGAGACATATCACAACTTTTTTTTTGTCTTTGCAGAGCTGGGGTGGGCGTGGCCTATGTGTGACGCATCCAATCCACTGCAGTGGTGGGTTCCTCTTGGTTCGGCCCAGTTCTCCCGAGCCGGTAGTGGTGATGATATGACATCACCAAACCAGTTCTGCCCTCTCATCCACCCCCCACGCCCCCCCACCCCCCATGTTATTCTTACCTTTTATTCGGCCCCACCCCCAATCTATTGCTGCCTCCTGAGTCCCAGCTGATGGCTAGAGGGGAAAAAACTGTTTAAACTCTTGCCCGGGGCCTCCAAGGGGCGCCCTACAGCTGATCAGTGTTAAAAGAAAACAAATGAGTAGACCAGTGCCTGCAAAAATAAATGGGTAGATTGATACAGCTCTGCAAGCAGTTAAAAGCCTGGTAGACCAGTACCTCTGCTAAATCCTAAATAATTGTCACATGACCATCAAGCCATGCCCACAAAATAAGCCACACCCACAGAACTGGTAGTAAAAAAAATTAGAACCCACCTTTGGTCCACAGGCCACCAGTTTGATATCCCTGATAGAGGATACCCAGATTTTTGTAGGCCAAATCTGGTAGCCTAAGGTAGTTCACCTCTTTTTTGGAGTCATTCCTCCTCAAGACCCTGTTTTCAATTGCAGTAGTATGGGAGGGAAATGAAGCATAATAGAGAATGATCATACTCTTTCAATTACTCGGGAAAACCATTTTTCAAAAGCCTAACAGAAATTTATTAAGGGGACACAATATTTCAGTGGACTCTTTATTGCATACTTCATAACTATTGAGGTACTTTTATTGGTTTTTATATAACTGGTTTCTTAGTCCAGGGATCTATCGAGTCTTAGCTTAACTCTCACACAAATTATGAAGAAAACTATCTCAGAAGAAATGCTTCTTAAAATGCAGCCTTATAAAACAATTTCTTCATCATAAGCTACATTTTGTGTCAGTTAAAATTCCTAGACATTTTCCAAGGATGATAACACAGAGCATGTACAGTAGTTAAGATGGGCCATAACCAAAGGGTAGAATCATTGCCAGGTCTGACCAGCTAAGGAACAATCACAGTTAGCACCCCATCCTTAACTGTGCAAAAATATTCCTTGCCACAGCCACCACCTGCAAACCCAGTGAGAATTGTAGGTCAGGAAGCACTTGCAAAGTGCAAAATTTCTCTTTTTCAGGGAATGCAATACTATGGCGAGCAGATTTCACCTTAATTCCTAAGATCAGCTTTCTTCTTACCTATAGCACCTCTGTAATTTAATATAGCCTGATTTCATCTTATTTTCCCTTGTTTAGTCCATTACCCAAAGATCAAGGATATTTCACCCAACCCAAAGATCAAGGGTACTTCACTGAAATGAGAGAGAAAAGAGTTTATGATACCGCACTCCAAAGTGCCAATGATCTGCCCCAACAGATTCATGCAGATAGTAAACAACCCAGGGAACAAGGTAGAACCCTGTGGAATTCCATAGATCAATAACTTATATGTCAAACCATAGTAGCCAACATCATTTTCTGGGTGCAGCTGAACAGGACCTAGCATCATTGGATAATCCATGAAGATATAGTTGTGGATATTAATGAAAGCTGCTCAGACAGCTAGCAGGATTGTACTCTTCATTGAAATAGGTCATCTACCAAAACAAATAAAGCAATGTTGGTTCCATTTCCCAAATACAACCCTGATTGAAATGCATCTGGAGCTTGGAGGTTACCATTTTCTTGAGCCTCTTAAAAGCTCTGGTACCCCCTTAGTCTGCTTGGTATTTTGCAGTAGTTCTCCACTGCTGTTGGGGCATGGCCAGAAGGTGGTGCTCACACCACTCTATTGGTGCCTAGCTTTTAACCCCAAATAAGTATTTAATATCCTTGAATGCTGCCTAATATTTGTAATGGGCTTGAAGTGGGAGAACAAACTGAAATTAAATCCATACATGATACAGATGTGTTGGTAAGTAAAATCTGGACTCTGGGATTATGATGAAGCATGAGAATAAAATTAAAATAAAGGCAGATTAGGAGTTCTCTTTGACCGACAAAGAGTTTGTCAATGGCAGATGTGAAAAAATATATAAGGTGCGACGAACATATGATGCAGTAATAATAAAGGAGGAAATGATAGATAGATAATGGCGAGAGAGAGGGAGGGAGGGAAAGGGGAGAGAGAGAGATTCTAGAACTATAAAAAGGTGCCTGCTGGCTTGATGATAGATAGATAGACAGACAGACAGACATGGATAGGTGATAGGTGATAGGTGATAGATGATTAGATAGATAGATAGATAGATAGATAGATAGATAGATAGATAGATAGATAGATAGAGCACATTGGGCACAATGTATGGGCTTGGTATTGACTTTAAAGTCCTGAGCAGTGTATAACCTCTCCAGTTATGAACATACTCAAACCCAGATCAGAAGGCCCATCTGAAATGCCCCCATTCCCAGTTTATCAAATACATGAGAAGAGGTCTCCATCTGTGCAGTTCACATGGAATGTGCTCCTGAAGAATAAGATAATGTTTGGTTTCCATTCTGCCAGCATTTAGGAATATAGTAAAAGTACAGGCTATTTTGGTAAGCTCTTTTTAATTATTTTAATCATTGATTTTAATTGTTTTTATTTACTATCTTTATTAATTTTTTACCATTGGAAGCCACCTTGAGTATTGGAATAAATCAAAAGGTGCAAGATAAATTCAATAAATTTAATAAATAAATAATAAATAAAATGTAACTAATCAGAAACTTCTTCTATATACTATGCACTCTAAATTTACTAAGTTTCTTGTATCCTATTACTGCTGAGCAACCAGTACAGCTGTTGTTTATTTGTTCATCCGGTCCTTGTTGTGGTTTAAAAAAAAGTTTCTCGGCAATCTATGCAGTTATGACTAAAACAAACCAGAGGTTGATATATATTAAAAGGTAATGGCATGTATGAGATAATCTTTGTACTCACGTTTTGACCACAATCATAGTCAGACTCTATTTGAAATTAGCTGACTTGTTTTAAGAAAAGACTGTTGTAAGGAATCGTGTCATGGTATTTTAATTGGCTTGCATCCTAATCAGAAGCATTTTCTAGATTCTATAATTATAAAAAGGTGCCTGCTGGCTTGATGATTTGGGATTAACTACAAACTAAATTTCTTTAAAGTCTGTAGAGCGTGGACAACTGCTCAGTCAGAAATCTCTCCATGAGCTTTGGTCAGGGCTGAAGATCTTAAGAATTGCAATGTGAGCAGTGGTGGGATTCAAGTAATTTAACAACTGGTTCTCTGCCCTAATTATTTCTTCCAACAACCAGTTTGCCAAACTGCTCAGAAAGTTAACAACTGGTTCTCCTGAAGTGGTGCGAACTGGCTGAATCCCATCACTGAATGTGAGCCTTTACAGTCTAGAAATGCCCAAAATATTTGCAATTTGAAACATTTTACATGCTACTATATTACGTACATATATTTGTAAATCTTCCTTCTTAATGAATGTATAGTATGCATATTAACAATCTTGGAAATGAGTTATTCTATTCTGTATTTTCTATGATCAAAGAAATATTTTCAGGAGCAAGATTTGCTGCTGTTCCATTTTTTAAAACTCCTAAAAAAAACTTCACTGAGGCTACAAAAATTATTCCATGTATATGTGCACATATGTGCACATATACATGTATATGTCCAGATAATCAAGTACAATGAAAGATCACAGAGATGTTTAAGAAATAATTATAATAATAATAATAATAATCTGGTACACTACATGGGAATAGGTACTATTCTATCTAGCTTTCCTAATCTCTCTTCAGCTTTCAGTACCATCAATCACAGTATATATGGACTGACTGTGAAGTTTGGAGTGGGGTACCATTTTGGTGGTGGTTTTCCTTTTTGTTCTGGGTGGTTTCATTTGCATGAGGAGATTGAAGCTACTGCCACTCACTTGTGAGATGCCTAAGGACTTGACTCCCTCTCCTTTTAACATCTACCTGAAACTACTGGATGAAGTCATTTGTCAGTTCAGTGTTTCACTCCAGATTATAAAACAGTCTGTGTAACCCACAGGCTGCATGCCAGCATTTTCTTTCCTTTTGCTATGCTACAATGATACCTCAGTGCCAGTTTCCTTTCACAGCTGTCACTTTCCCCATATCTTGCTTTGCATAGGAACTTCTCACTAGACTTCCAAAAAAGAGAGAGGAGTATTCGGTTTCTTCCTTTTCCTTAATTTTAAGTGTTAGTCTATCCATTTCTGCACATTCTAATATTTTTTTAAATTACGTTAGGGTTAGGGTTACTTTTTTTAAACATGGGACTCATTTTATCAATGGCTAATCAACAGAAACAGAAGTTAGAAATATGGAAATATAAGAGAAGGATTAATTTTATAAGGAAGGAAATGGATAAACAAATACTACTATTATCATGAGATCAATATTAATATGAAGAATATTATTGTAAATATTATGATTATTATTTCTCAAAATTATTTCTGTGCAGACAACACACTGTTTATCTAGAAATGCAATTTTTTATATTTAATAAAACTTTTTAAAACATGAAAAAAAGAGAGAAGAGTAAAGGTCCTTTATGCTATTTGGGGAAGAGAATCAATTGTTTTAACACTGTACTTCGTTCACAATATCCTAAAATGAGTAGACCTATTCTGTTTTATTTGTGGAAGAAGAAGATGCATTTTTGCACTAATCAACTTTAAACTATCTTTACTGTTTAGAATCATAGTTCCGCCTTTTTTCACTACAGTATCCAGAAATAGTTGTATTGGACTATTGCTGTTTGGTGCCCCCCCCCTCTCTCTCCCTCCCTCTCCCTCTCTCTCTCTTATATCTGTGTGTGTGTGCATATTTGCTCCACTACTTTATGAGTCCTTCCTCTACCACTCTCACAAACTCTCACATTTTCCCTCCACCCCATGAAGAAACTCAGTTTCCCATCAGCTAGTCAGTTATGTTCATCCTATTCTATGGAACTTAGCTTGTCAAACAGTCATACTGAGTCAACCTATCTTTCTTTTCAGAGTTCTCTCTGCTCTCCTATATATTTCTCTATTTCCCCCTCACATAAATTTTAATTGGGAAATAGGGAGATGGAATGGGAGAGGAAGGACTCATAAAGTCCTAATTACTGAAAGGGGAGCAAAAAATAAAGAGGGGAAAAAACAAATCATCTCAATCAAATTTGGTAGTAAAAATAAGATAGGGACATGGTCATGAGGACACGGGAGCTGGACTAGAAGACCTCCAAGGCCCCTTCCAACCCAATGATTCTATGACAGCAATCCCCAGAGTTGTTTGATGTTGATTCACTTTAATTCAATAGTGGGGAGAGGTCTTAGGTTTAGCTTGGCAACCCCTCCCTAATTGCCCATGCCTATACCAAACCACGATGATAAACTGCTGATTCTGAAATTCAGTGGCAATCTACTTTGGCCCCACTATGTCACAATCTTGTTTGAATGTAATTTCCAGCATCCTGTATATAAGTGACTATGGTTCTTGCCGCTTGAGACAATCTTAAACTTTTGAATTATCCAATCATCTTGAGGGATTAAGAACAAGTCATGAACAATCTAATTTTTCAAATTTGCTATAGCCATAATTAATTGAATTTGTTTGTAATGCTGCAGTTTATGCCAAAACTAATCCTTGCAAGTAGAAACAGAACCAGTCATGTCTTGGCTATAACTAGCTTAAAGCAATCTCACATTATGTCACATATCACAAATCTCATATGCAACAAGATAAGTTACATCAAGCACAGCAATAGAATGTTAATAGATGCTATCTTCTAATCAGCAGTAGGGATTTTCTCCCCTCATTCTATATGCCCTTGAAATTACCAAAAAGAAATAAGAAATTTGGTTCTAATAACTAACCTAATTGAGCTATTTGGGCTTTAAATAAAAAGAAAAGTGACATTTCTGTCCTATATTGATCCTAGGAAAACTACATGGGTGTGTCCATGGATGAACTAGAAACTGAGTTTGATTTGAAAGAGATTTCACCTTTAATGACTCCACTTCTATTTTTAAAAATTATGAACTGACTAGAACATAGGCTGCTCAACGAACTATTAAACAAGTTCAGTGAACTTCTGGTAATCAGTTGGAGAAACCTTTGTCTCTTCTTGTGAAATATTCTTAAGAACATTATTTGGGAGTTTTTTAAAACCTGCAACTTTTTGCTATTGAAGGGTGGTTTTTGAAATTTTGCAACCATCGTCACAGCACGTGCATCCATGCTCTTGTCATGTAAAAAACAGAGACAGCAATTGAAAAGTTTTTGGTCCGTGTGCAACACTAACACTATTAACTAACTATGGAAATTTAGGGTGCAATTCTATATATGCCTGCTCAGAAGTAAGAAGATAGCCAACTCCCAAGCAAATGGTTAGAACTGAGTTTATTTTTATTCATAGTCATCTATCCATTAACAAAATATTTTATGGGGTTGGGTTCAAGACAAATAATTTTTAATAACATTCTGTAAATATTTATGTAAGCATGATTGGAAGTTTTGTGGATTGTGCAGCAGCCTCCTTCTTCTGCTCCAACAACTGGAATGTCGAGTTGCATTTTCCTCAAATAACTTACTGTAGTTTCTTGATGTATGCATATATTTGTATATACGGTATGTCTGAAGAGCAGCCAGGAAGAAGAAGATATCTTCCACATGCAAAAGATATCACTTTAGCTTCTGTGAAACAGAGCATGTTTCAGTCTCTATTTCTTCAACCACTGATATTATGCTGACATTTGCAGTATTACTAGCAATGTATAAAAAGAAACAAAATAAAGCATTGAATGTGATATTTTATTTTTCAAGAAACACAAACAAGGCTATAAAACAATATTTTTACTAAGACCAAACTTTCTTTTTGGGGAAACCAGAAGTCCATAAAGTAGGGGAAGTCATGTCAGGTATGTGGATGAAATGGGGTCAGGTGGTAATTCACAAGAGAAAGGGGAGATGTGTATTTTGCTTGATTAAACAACTCTCTTTTGTGATGTAATTATGTTAATATAGTTATCATGGCAACAGTATAAAAGTGGTTTGCCATTTCTGCCTTCTGAGATTTCTGGGTTTCTTTGGTTGTCTCTTATTCAAATAATAATCAGGGCTGAATTTCAGCTCCTAACTCACACAGGTTTGGTCAGCTGCTCACAGCTACTGAAACTTTTTTTAGGCTTACATACAGTTTTCACTCCTTTCTCAACTCAAAATGGCAGAAAATGATAACATACATTTCTGCAGTTGTGATAAAGAGAAGCTCTGAGGATTCCACAAGAGGACTTCAGGAATTCTCAAGATGCATTGTTGCCCATCCTTGTCTTACTATATTGGTTGAACTAGATACTGGGGCTTTAAAAAATGGTTTATGATTTAAGATTATATGTTAATCCAATCAGCCTCTGTCTCTTAGTTTTACCTACACTATCAGCCAACTCCTACGTATGTTTCTCTAAGCTCTTTGAAAAGATAATGGAAGAGGAGGAAATGCTGCAAATAGTGCAGTATTCCAGTCAGGATTTCACAGAGTTTATGTAATAGCTAGTTTTGTCAGGATCAAAATAAATAGCCTGCAATCAGGCAATTTACACTAACAAGGAGCAGATAGAAAATCTTTCTTACACCAAATAGCTGGAGCTTCAACTCTATTGAAGTTCCAGGAAGAAGAATTGCAATTTGAATTCAGTATAAATAGAGCTTGCATTTTATATTTGGCAACTGCTGAAACTTTTTCTTAATTATTTGTTTTTCAATAAACTTATTTTTCAGAGATATGCATCTGTTAATTACTAGAATCAAATTACTAGAATTATTTCCACTTCTAATATCATCCAGGAAAGGATTAACAAAACATATTTTCATGGAGTTGTTCATTAATGTTCCACCTGTTATTAGGAGAGGAAGGGTAGTATTGCACCTGAAAATTTTAATTTTGAGTCCCCATTTACCAGAATCTGATAACGACTCGTTGCTATGCTGGAAGGATCACTAGTCTCCTTTAGGGTACCAGTGCTCCCAACCAACATACAGCCTAACACCGGGCATTCATGTGGCATTGACAGAGGCTAGATGGGAAGGTAGCAGATGGAGCCACACAACACCATTGCAGCTATGGTAATAGTTATATACAGGCCTGGTGGGTATCCTGTTTCTGAACACAAGATGTTTTGCAACTCCAGAAAGCAGTGGACTTAGACCAGAGGTCTTCAAACTTGGCAGCTTTAAGACTTGTAGACTTTAACTTCCAGAATTCTCCAGCCAGCATAGCTTTCTGGGAGTTGAAGTCCACAAGTCTTAAAGCTGCCAAGTTTGAAGACCTCTGGCTTAGACTGTAGCTTATTTGGAGGCTGACAATTCAACTGAATCTACCATAGCAAGTTTCTGAGCAGTCATATACACACACATACGCACATATTTGCACTATTGGGGGACTATTTGTAGTGATAGTGTCATTGTCTTAAGAATTAAAATATAATGTGATGTAAAAAAAAGTCAAATGTTATGAAATTACATTGGTTTATGCTTGCCTCTGCCCACATCTCTCTAAAGATGATACCTCATTTCCAAATGAGACAGCAGGTGCATGATAGTCATCGTGAATAAGAAACTGCAGTCAAAATGAACTGAAGGAAACAACATGTAACAGCTCAATATAAACTGATCTTGCTGAGGAAATGAGACTAATATTTCAAATATTTCTTTACTTTTGATATGGTTTTGAAACGTCCACCAAAGGTTGGCATTTTGGTAAAACTGATTGCCTAGCAACTACAACAAGATAACTTGAGTCACATGTTGTATTATGCTTATTGCATATGTATAAGTGTAAAAGACTGTATACACCATGCATGCCCCCCCCCCCTTGTCTCTCTGTTTTGCTCTTCTAACATTGGAGTGTCAATCTTCAAGTACAAAAGATTGCAGATATTTGTGCAGAACTGGGAAATGTAGAACAGACATTTGTCTTCAGTGCAAAAATCATAGAAACTGAGGATAACTCCTATTGCAAGACTGAATCTAAATATGTTTGTCTTGAATATCCCAGAAACAACTTAATAATACTGTGTTATTGGTGTGCTGCATCCAATAATTTGCACAGTGCTCTTGCCTGCTACAAGGTTGATGCCCCAGACATTAGTATTTAAAAAAAAAAACTAGGGCTTTTGCTGGTATTAAAATCTAAAGACTAATTACTGAAATGAGTAATTAGTTGGCTTTGGCTAACCATTGAGACATTCAGAATGTTATCACTCATTCTCTGTGATTTCTCCATATTAGTTCTTTGCTACCAGTAATGAGCAAGACCAAAAGTCCATGTGTCATGCTTAGTAAAACTCATGATTGAAAATAGTTTTTGTAGTCAGACCCCTCTTCAGATCTAACACAAAGAAACTATCTAGTCATACTTCTGTCTATTTAACCTGTGTTGTCCATCAAAACTGAAATCAATATTTTCAGTAAATACTTTGCCTGTGCATTTTAAATATAACTCACCTCTTAAATGGTAGCATTATTTCTCCATGCTAATGTTGCCAGAACCAAAGAGATATATAGAGTAGTCCCATTCTCAAAATTAAAAGAAGTGTTGGTTTCGCTGATACTCAAAAGCAACAAAAAATATTTCTAAGATCCATTCATTTAAAGAATGTATGGGAGATGAGCAACAGCAAGTGCAAAACCACAAACCAACACAGGGTAAAAATAGGAGAAATAACTTGACTGTATAGCATATATATTTCATGAATAACAGCTCATGTGTAATACAAAATATACTCTACCATTGCTGAGAACGTCTACCCTGAATCTCAGGAGGAAAAAATGGTCCACAGTTGAATGGACCACTCCTTAAAGATCCCTTTGGCACCCATCTCGTTAATGTTTAAAGGTCTTTGAAAATCCTAGGCCTTGAATTAGTATGGTGGGAAGTCCCTTATAGGATTTTATGTCAGTTTTAATGTTTTCTGAATAAATATCATTTTTTTCTTTGCTTTTTAATTGTTCTTATATTTTTAATGTATGCCACATGCACAGTCTTCAACTTTTTGAATGTAACCTCAATTTTGTAACTGACTCTCTGGTTAACTCTTATTACATTGTAACAGCTAAGGCGAAGCGCCCATCGACGTGAGTGACACTGTTTGTCTCCTTTAAAAAAAAAAGAACTACCAATGGAAAGTAGTTAGAATTGACACTCTTTGTCACTTTACACAAAGCAGCAGCAAATATATTTCAATCCTCATTACTGGCAATGTTGCCTCTATTTCTATTAGGGGGTTGTTTATACTTCATTGTTTTGGAAAAAGAAAGCATAAAAGATGCATACTTACGTGGAATATATATATGGTCATATGCTAATTTCATTGAATAGATCTGAATTTTAAAAACATGAGTATAGCTTGCCCAGAGACAAAATGAATCTCACATTAACAGGAAGGACTTATCAGCAATTTTGTCTGTTGTCTGTGTACTATTTGCTGATGGCGATTAAGTTCATGCTCACAGTCGCTTCATGATCCTACTTTCACTTAATTTGGTTCTTTTATCTTTATTCTCAGTATAGATTGGACACCTCTTCAGATGAACAACATCTTGAGTCAGTATCTATAATGAGGTCTAAAGTGCACTATAATATCAAATATTTTTTCCCTAAAACGTGCACAGAAGCAAAGAAGAAGAAGAAGAAGAAGAAGAAGAAGAAGAAGAAGAAGAAGAAGAAGAAGAAGAAGAAGAAGAAGAAGAAGAAGAAGAAGAA
>WNWU01000004.1:7018756-7029980 GCA_012654045.1 Ptyas mucosa
AGAAAGAAAGAAAGAAAGAAAGAAAGAAAGAAAGAAAGAAAGAAAGAAAGAAAGAAAGAAAGAAAGAAAGAAAATAAATCATGGAGCTCATGTTGAAGACCACACAGAAACTGCAGCTTGTCAAGAATGCAATGGTGCAGAGTATTATTATGCCTTCCTCAGTATGTCCATGTAACATTTCTGGTTTATGAATTGCACTAGAATTAGATACAATTCAAATCCTTCATAGCATATAACATAGCTTCTCCCATAATGTCTATACATCCTGTTCAACATGAGAAAAGTGGCATGCTTTGGGTCCCATCAATAAAACAGTGTCATCTGATAGTATCCGAGAAGCACAGCTTCTTTGTCATTGTCTCGTCCTCTAGAGGAGCACTCCCCTGATATTCAGATGCCCTCCACTCTGACCTTATCTTTAAAAAGCTTTTAAAAGCTGGTTCTTCTCACAGGCATTGACTATACCATATACTATAGCCGAGATCTATACCAGTGCTGTTGAGGCAATATAATCACAGAAACAACTTTCCTAGTAAGCAATAATTGATCCCTCATAACCATGAACTTTTCATTAATGTGACATCATGCTAATTGTACAAAAATAGTATAAAGGGGTTTTTTAGATTATCAAATATTTCCTGTGAATGGGAAAAAATGTAATAGGAAATAATGAAATGGTTTGCCAATTTTGTTGTTGTTTCTGAAATGGATTTTTATTTTAAAGAAACTATGTTATGATCTAATATGTCTTGACCATAGTTTTTATTTCATGGACCAAAAGAGCTAAGAGCTAAAACTAAAATGACTGTGTCATTCTATATCTGGGGGGAAAATATCACAGCAATATTTTAAAGCACAGAGGGGGAGAAACTTTGGACATAAGATGGAATACCTTATAATTTTCCTTGACATATTATTGTGTTCACACAACTTCTTCTCCCAACATGAGGTGCTAATGTTGTAATTTCTTCCCATTTAGCCAAACGCAATTATAAGACACAGTAGGTGTAATATTTTGTAGTCCTCCTGGAGATACATTTCTTTCTTTGGAAGGAAAGATCCTATGAACCTGTAAAAATAAGTTTAAAATCACTCTACAAGGAAACAAGGAAACATCTGAAACATTTGTATTACTGCTATTCTCAAACTGAAACCAATAACCCTGCACCAAGTCCATAAAAGTCTTTATTAGAGATCTTCAGACTTCTAATGCACTACAATACATAGATCATCTAAGAAACGGAGGAAATATATGAATTAAAGAAAGGTACTTAGGTGGTATAAGATGTGTGTCCAAATAAAAAATTCTATGGAAAGACCTTGCATATCAGAATGGGACAACTTCCCCTGGGACAATTTAACAATTCAACTATTTAAAATAAATAAAAAAATATTTTAATTTTTGTCATTCACATTTCATTTTATCCCTCCTTTTGCATCCTTTCTTTAATGATTCTATTCCACCATTTCTTTAATATTAGTATAACTCTTGTCCCGCAGTGAGTTAGCTGTGGCAAGTCCTGTAGCAAGTTGGCTGTGGCAAGTTGGCCACTGCAAATTATCATAGATCCCCTTGGATATATCTCTAGAAAAAGAAAAAGAAAATAGCATGGAGAAAATATTAAACATTATCTTTCTAACAGTTCCAACAGGTTACCTGTTTTATTTTTGGAATTGTTATTATTTTTTTAAAAGGACGTCATCCTTATCTTTGATCATACGTATTTTGTCTAATTGTTCCTTAAATACATTTCATATGGATGGAAAATCTTCTTTTCCCCTTTCAATAAAAATCTATATATGGCATGAGGGAATTAGATGTTGACGTCATATCAATATTCAGTATCAGATTTTAGGAAAAAGAAACTTGAAAGTCACACATGAGCCTGCAGAAATATCTTTTTGCTTTCTTTTTCATAGATACTAAAAGCTCAACAATGATGTTTCTCTTTAATCTAACCACAAAGCAGAACAACAACAAACACATAGAATATGTTCTAACATACGCATTTGATGGAGAGTGTTGAAATAAATTATTCTGGTAATAATTTATTATGGTACTTATCTTTCGGTCCTGATGACAATTCAGTTTGCATTAGATTCTTTAAGTTACTATGTTTCTAAAATACTCCAATGATGCAGCCAACTGTATCCATCTTTTTAAAAACAAGAAAATATAATAATATTAATCATATTGTCAAAATTCCCATCAGTTAATTGAAAAAGGCAGCTTTACTCAGAACAGTTTACATCCTGCGACGATACCTGTAACACTCTCAAACATCAACATCAGCCTATCCCAGGTCCTTGGAGAGGACTCAATAGGTAGATAAAAATGTTAAATCCAGTCTGAACATCTGGCTGACTGTGCAATGAACTATGTAATAATTCATTAGAAGATAACAAATCTCAACTTCGATGGAACATAAAATTAATTTGGGGAACAAACTAAATAATATATGAAAATATAATATGAAAATCAAAGAAAAAGGTTTTCTGTCCTTCCTTCTCTTTGCAGCCTTCTATGCTGCAATAATCTTCTCCAGGCAGTTGATGCTCCCTCTTGAATGTGTGCACGGTGAAGTGAAATGTGCAGAGGGAAATTGTAAAAGAAACAAAAGACGATAACCATAAATTGGGTTTAGATTGGGCAGGGTTGGCGAACCTTTTCGGCACCGAGCGCCAAAATGTTGCATGCATGTGCATGTGCCGGAAGCCGAAAGAGCACCAGCCACCTGGTCTTCCTGTTTCTGGCATGCATGTGTGCATGAAGACCAGCTGGCCAGTGCATATGCATGCACCGGAAACCAGAAGAGCAGCTGCATGGTGCGCATGCATGCGCTGGGGAGATGAACTTCCTGTTTCCTGCACATTCATGCGCACCAGCCAGCTGGTCTTCGCACACATGCATGCCAGAAACCGGATGACCGGTGCATATGTGCACGCCAGGAACCGGAAAATCATCTTCCCGGTACTCCAATGCATTTTAAGACCATCTGGCCGGCATTCCAGCCTGGAATGCCTGGAAGAACCCTCTGCATGCCACTTCCAGCACATGTGCCATAGGTTTGCCATCACGATGCTAGGGTAATCACCTTAAGGCTCCAACAAGGAACACAAACCATACCACCAAAATGTTAAGTGCAAATGTCTGAATTCCATCAACTTGATGTTATTGTTGGTTTGTGGTGAAAATGTGAATTGTTTCTTCCAAAAGGTCTACTGCTTCTATTCCACTCTTCAAATTTCTCAAAAGGGTTAAAACATAGGGTAAAAGAGGAAGCATGACTCTTGAAATGTCACAATATCACAAGAAGCCATATTCAGAAGGTTGCAAAGACTGACAAACAGACCTGACCTATGAAATGTTGCCAACTTCTTTAACTTCATAGAAGGACCAATTGCAAACTCCTCCTCTCTCTGATAGGCTCTTCATATCACTCCATTGTTATTCATTTCTCATTCTCTAGAAACACTTCCCATTCATCAACGGGAAGAGGCAGCTAGGCATGTGTATAACTAGAATGAAGAAAGCCACAGGTTAGAAAAGGCAGTTGTCAATCCAGAAATTCAATCAAGAAAAAATAACAATAAGGAAGGGAGGACCAATAGCAGAGGCTATTGTGCAGAGGCATTCCTTCTATAATAATATAGATATATATGCAGTTGATCAAATCACATCATGCCTTTCTTCTAGGACTCTGCTTCTATGAAGGCTTGAGCAAAATAACCCTCCAATGCTGCTTTGTAAAACTTTATTAAATTCCTTAGCATTGCACTAAGCTTTCTTCATGGCCTACTTTACTGTTTGGCAATGGCTACTTCAGCTTCAACCACAACAATACACGAGCCCACAATAGGTACAAACTTAAAGTGAACCACTCAAAACTCGATTGCAGAAAATACGACTTCAGCAACAGAGTGGTCAATGCCTGGAATGTACTACCTGACTCTGTGGCTTCATCCCAAAACCCCCCAAATTTTAACCTTAGACTGGCTACTGTTGACCTCACCCCATTCCTAAGAGGTCTGTAAGGGGCGTGCATAAGAGCACCAGCGTGCCTACCACCCCTGTCTTAATGTTCCCTTTAATGCTCCCTTTAATAAAGCTGCAGGATGATACAGAGCACTTCAGCTACGTGAATCAAACCCAACTTGCACAGGCTTATATTCTAATATACTCAAGGCATCATAAAGAAAATTTGGTGGGGGGTTTTTTGTGTGCATGTTCTGCCAAAAATGCAGTTGTTTTCTTTGTTCACGTGTTTATGAATACATTTATATGTCATGCTGTGCCAAAATGAACTTAGTGGAAATGTCCACATTTCTTTTAATAAGAACACATTTTCCTTAATGAGAAGATGAATAAGCATGCATGTATGTGTGAGTGCCCTTTTAATACTTAGTCATCTTTCCAGCATACTGCAGCTTCTTTATGCTATGTCATTTAAATCTGAAGGGAAACTGATTAAATCTGATGGGGCTTTTTCAGGTGGGGGAACAGCAACAATATTTTTCAACACTACACAACACTAAAGGACGTTTAAAATTCCTTTAAAAGAAGTTCTAAGGAAGTTTGAGGCAGTCTGAGAATGAGGTAGTAAAACAGCAATGGGAAGACAGATTAGAACATTGTATTAAAAACTGTCTTTTAAGAGGCTACCGGGCAACAGAGAGAACAGAAGATCAGCATTAATGTACTTTATTTGCCCATCACCTACCAAATTTTTTGAAATCAAGGGCATTCACAGTGGAGGGACTAAGGTGGCAAACAATTACAGGTACTGTACACGATGTACTTGTTCAAATGATGCAAGTACATAATTGCAGTGTTTGGGGGGTGATAACATCATCCTTTACACGTATTCATTCTAAGAGCAAGGGGTCTAGATTTTCAGCCTGTCTTTCCCCCATTTGAAGTCATGTTTTGGGGGAAATGTCATATATGTGTCTGTGTATGTGTGTATGTTTGTGTGTGTGTGAGAGAGAGAGAGAGACACATACATACATACATACATACATACATACATACATACATACCAGGGGTGAAATGCTCCCGGTTTGGACCGGATCACCTGATTCGGTAGCGATGGCAGCGGGTGGTTCGCAGAACCGGTAGCAACTGCCACCACCACCACCCCATGCCCAGCTGAGCCACGTGATCATCAGAGCCTTTTTTTTTTACTTTTAAAAGCATTTTTTCTACAACCTCTTCAGCCGAAGAGGTTGTAAAAGCCTCTGATGTTCCCAGCTGAGTTGCCTGAGGCTCCTTTAAGTGAAGAGGATGAAGAGGAGGAGCCTCTTCTCAATGCACGGGCATGCAGAACTATCAATCTGAATTACAAGCTTCTTTCAAAGAATTGGCTTTTGATGTTCTTTATTTACAGCAGGGCTGTCAAACTGCCGGCCCGTGGCATGGATGTGTCGTGCGCTGGCCATGCCCATACATGGTTTAGCAAAGAGGAAAAAAGTCCCGATATGTCACATGATGCCACCATGACAATATGAGTTTGACACCCCTGATTTACAAGATTCTAATAAAGGGTTGTTTATTTCTTTGTCATCTTACAGCTCTAAAAAAACCCAAGATAGATTGTTTTTCAATTGCAAAAAGAACAACAAAAAAAGTTATTTCAATTTGAGATGGAAGGCATTATGTTTCACCTCCAAGGGAAATGATGAACCAATATAATAAATCATTATTCTCGATTGTACAGAAAAGAAACATCAAGTCTGGAGAAGGTGAAAGAGTATTTACATAAAACACTGATCATGAAATTTACAGCTCAACAAAAAGGAAGCCATCAGTAAGCCAGTCACAGAGAAGAACAAAAGAAATAATACAGAAAATGAACCTGAAGGGCCACATTTTTTTCCCTGAAACATAAGACTTTTAAAGGAATCTTGATGAAATCATTCACACAGAACAATGAATGAGATATAGTGTCAAAAATGTCAGGAGGTTTGTATTGCTTTCACTTGCAAAGAGGGAAGCCTCATGCAAGCTTATCTCTGTATCCAATGTAGATTATAAGCATTTTATGGCTATGCTTAAAAAGTGGTTGAATGACTTCTTAACTGATCTAATACAACCTGATCAGGCTGCATTTGTTCTGAAGAGCTGTCAGAGAGATAGCATCAAATATATTTTGAATGCAATGGATACGATGAACAAAAGAAAAAAACAAAATAAAATAGGTCTCAGCCTGGAGATACAACATTTACAATAAACAAAAAGGGTAAAATTGTTTTTTATCACAAAAGTTAATTACTGTGAAAAGGACAATTATTGCTAGTAGAACCATTGGCAAGGAAGATATAGCAAGAGAAAAAAAATCAGAAATCAAATTGGCAAATCAAAAGCTGAATTATCTAAAATAGAAATTATTCAGCAGGTCTTCGCAAGATGACCATAGGACAGATTCACGCTGGCCCAGTATGAGTGTAATAGGGAAAGGTGTTCGAGAAGGTAGTGGCACTGCAACCTCAGAGGATCCTAGATGAAACAAGTCAAAAGATCTCTAAGAAAGATTTTTACAGACTTGATGCAGTTATTGGTCTTAGTTTGAGAATAGCAGAAACACAGAATACTTATTCTGTATTCTGCCCACAAAAGTCACCCATATGCAGTCAATTACTTTACGATTAACCTATTTTATTCAAATAAACCTTTGTTTACATTTAAATATATTTGGGGATTTTATGTTGTTTGGGAAAATATTGGCTTTTTCCCAAAAATACAGCCTGAGATTGATTTGCTTACCACTACTGGTAGGTTAGTAAGGGGAAAATAATTCAGTTAGATTTGTAGAGATTTGTTAGCAGAGATTTTTCTCATTACAATGACATTTACCTAAAATAATAATAACACAACGGAAAGTGTATTTCCATCAAAGCAAAGATAGCACAAACATTACCACACATTTACAAGAAGCAATTTTTTTTTAAAAAAAAGGGGGGGAGTGGGAAAGTTCTACTCCAATAAGCACTTTTAAAGGGAGTGGGGAAGGCTCAACAATTTATGATGGGAAGATGACATTTGGGGTTTGAGCATTCATTATCCTGACGCAATCAGGAAGGAAACTAGCCCTGCTTTGAGGTATAAATCAGGGACCAATCAAGGTGATGGCAATCTAACTTTCAAAATCCAGTGGGTCTAGAAAAGAAGGGTCAGAAGAGCAATGAACTCATTGATAGCATATATGCTGCTTTCGCTGGTGCTCAAGAATGCACATTCCCAGCTCATAGACTGTGGACACTTTTCAAATAACCTCCCTCTTAGACTCCGAGAGTTAAGATCCACATTTAACAAGATCAAGGATTATTTCGTGAGTATATTCATCTTTTGTTCTTCTAGCTCTTCTCATCTAGAAATTTAGGAAGCAGGAAATGTAAAGGGGCTGGGCTTCTTTGTATAACAGTGCAGAGCAACAGATGGTTGTATTCCTTGTTGCTAACTACAATAAGTACTACTGCTAAATCAGTAGCTCAGCACATAATTCATCAAGAGTTTTTATGCAGCTCCGAGGAAGAAAATGACAAATGTAGAATTTTCTAGTATGTTTAATTCTTTTCATAATAAACAAATATGCATAGTATAATTGCTACTCAGATAAAATTACTACAATGACTAATAATATATATTTGAGGATTGGAATTGTTTATTGAAGGGATTGGAATAACATTCATTGTTTAATGCTACATTAATGTCAAAATCTTAAAAACATTTACCTTTGAAAATTAACTTTCTGTATAGCTAGAAATATAGTACTATTTCCCTATTCTTCAGATATGCATAAATGAAAATAAAAAATAATATTTAATATTATATTGGTATTTTTGAAGGGAAGAGCTTTTGAAGATAATTGAAATGTGTTAATTATCCAAAAACAATTTTTGAACATCTTAAATATATATCTTGCAAGTTTAGCTACTATACACAAAAAGATGCAGTTTTAGGCATACTTAGAGGAAAACAAAGAGATGAAAGATTGAAAATAGTGCCTAGTCTATGTACTGTGCTAACCCAAGATTTTTAACCAAATTTATTGAATAAGCCACATCATACAATTTAATGATTCATAAACCATGGTTTATAAATCACAAAATGGGTAAAGGAAAGACTTGGTTGTTAGGTGATAGTAGCAAATTCTTTCTAAATTAAATTTAAATTCAGATTTTCTTGGATTAACGTTTTGTTTCATTACTTACTTTTATAGCAAGATAGAGATTCTGAGCTGGACACTGTGCTAATAAAACAGGATCTGCTAGAAGATTTCAAGGTGAGATTTTAGTTGCCTTCACCAGATTACTTAGAAAAAAGTGTAGTATAAACTAGGATCATGGAACAGTATTCTTGGCAGGCCTAAATCTCTTTAGTGTACCTATCAAATGTCATAATGGAGGGTTTTGTATGACTCTGTAATGAAGTGAATTGAAAATACTAAATAACATAATTTGTTTGCTTGTTTGTTTGTTTGTTTATGCCCAAATTCTAAACTGATGGTAAACCTCAACTCCCTATTTCCTTTTTCACTTACTTATAGTACATGGGGAAAATCATACATTTATAAACTATTTTAGAAAAGTCAGAATTCATTCTACATAAGTCTGATAAAACAAGGATGAATAACATATCCAGAGTAACTGATGATACAATGATACTCCATATGTTTTATTAATTTCATAAATGATAATATTTGAAGGTAGGAGTGGCCAAGTTTGATTTCTACATTCTTGTTCCGTAAAATCTGAGAAAGGATTGCTGCTTTAGACAATTTGTTCTTAGAAGGTTCAAACAATGGAGATCAAAGAAAGGTTTTCTGATAAATTATAAAATGTGTTATAATTAATTTTTAAAAATAATTTTATATTTATTGAGATATATTAAGACACGATTTTGCACCCGATAATGATGGAAATTTAATACAAAAATAAATAATAAATTACCTGGATCTGAATTGCTCAATCTGCTGGGAGTAGGAGCTGCTAAAAATTTTGCTCCTCTTTCACAAGTCACATGCAAACTTTTTTTTCTGGTATCAGTTTCCAATTTTGATTTAGCAAGTGGCATTAAAAAAAACAACCCGTTTAAATATAACTTTAATATTTTCACTTGATCCTCTCCACCCATGCATTAGAGTCAAAGAATAGAGAAATATGTTTTATTACTAGACTAGAATAGAGTCAACATATGCAATTTCATCTTCATCTCTGACCATTATTGTTCTCTTCAATTCTTTCAGAGTTACTTGGGCTGCCAGTCAGTGGGAGAAATGATCCATTTTTATTTGGAAGATGTCTTACCCAAAGTAACTACAGATAACCCAGTAAAGCAGGATGTAAACTTCCTTGGAAATATGTTGCTAGACCTGAGACAATTAATCAAACGCTGTGTACGTATTTGTGGTTTCTTTCCTTGGCCACTCATTGTCTGACTTGCTATGTCTGCTTACTTCCCTTCGCTTGGAAAAATCCTTGTTCAGCCAGAAACAATAAGATAAGCAAAGCATGAGGCATGGACTTGGGAATTAACACCAGTTTTATGATAAGCAATGTTTCAGTGTTTGGTTGCAGTATTTTATACCATGTCTTCAAACATTTGTTATAGTTACTAAATCAAAGATAACAGTACAGAAATTTGGTGAGAGTGGGATTATGATAAATGTGTAGTCAACTTCTTCATGCAGAAATGATGCATTTTATAACGTTCTTTTTTAAAAAATCTGCACTGGATCAATCCATATTTTGTGCCAAGGAAATCTAAATTAGAAAAATGCCAAAGTTATATACCTAAGTCACATTCGTGGATAAACTGTTTCAACAATTTAAGCAAAAAATGCTAGAAAGCATATTTTAGTAGCATTAATATCACACAGCTCACTTTAAAAACATTAATTTTTTCAGCGCATCCTTCTTATACCTAGCAAACTTTTCTGCACAGTGTTCTAGGTTATACAAACCATGCTTGGCTGTAGCTATTAAGGGGAAGAAGGAATAAAGCTGTTTTTAGGGTATCTTGTTTAAATCAGTAGAGACATAAACCAGAGAAAGTAAATAAAGTCTGTGTGAAATACTAGCTATTTCATCACCTGTGAGAATCTGTGGATTATATAATCTATATTAAGAACTGATATCTTCCTTAAGTAACTATATGTAAAATTCTTACCTAAAAGCGGCTGCTTCTACAGATTGTAAATGCAGAACTATAACTGGTGGAAGTATTAGAATTGTTTTATTGCACTCTCCTTCCTACTGTGTCATCAGGTCACAGAATGACTCAGAATGCAAACACAATTCTATGAAGGAAGCCTTTGCTTAGCAGAATAGATGGGAAACACTACTTTCTAGTCTTCAATTGAGGACAAAGCATATTCATCAGCTTACACATGACAATAAGTCATTTCTAAGAACATAGTGTTATGAATAGCCATGTAGAGTCTCATTGCTCTCTGAGTTTGGTTGTTTGCTTTTAGATGTTTCATTACCTGACTAGGTAGCAACCAAGCTCAAAAAGTATCAAGGACTCCACAGTTTAACCCTGAGCCACAGTACATATATTCTCTTCTATTGGAACAAGAGTCCTGCTGGATCACATGAAAATCAGGATTTTGTTTCTCACAAATGGTCAATTGATTATCTTTGGGGTGCTCAAAGATAAAAGCACCTTCCACACTGTAATGCAATCAAGTAATATATGTTCCTTAATGGGAGACCTAGAATCTTCTTTTGTTAAACTATCTCTGATTTTAGGGTCTTGAATTGGTCTTTGGGCTATCTATTTGGAAAATAAAAATATTTCAAAAACAAATGTGTATAACATGTAATTAGTCCTTAATCAGGTTTCATTCTTATTTCCACTTCCCAGCAATGCCCAGAAAAAACTAGCCACAATTATGCAGTAAGATGTCTGGTTGAGACAGTGGAATTAGGCAGAAATTTATATTAGTTTGTTCAACTAAAACTTCATTATACATAAAAGTGAAAAGATATTCTTCATTTTAAAGGAGAAAAATAGAAACGAGCACGCATGGGATTGTAAAAGTGGGTAAAATAGTGAAATAATTTGTATTACTTTATTATAGTATAGTATAACTATGCTATGCTATGCTATGCTAAGATACTCTACTATGCTATGCTATGCTATGCTATGCTATACTATACTATACTATACTATACTATACTATACTATACTATACTATACTATACTATACTATACTATACT